>JARHVA010004993.1:0-195000 GCA_037957365.1 Torreya grandis | reverse complement strand
TAGTAAAACACAAGAACCACTACTAAGAATGGTGTGGTGAGCGTGGAACTCACTATACAAGGAGATGCTTCGGTGCCTTCCTATTTAAAGAGAGGTACAAAGATGTATATAATAGAAGATTTATAATATCTCAAAGGAAGAAGCATAAAGAATATATTTACCATGAAAAAACTATACAAGAACACATATATGATGAGATATATGAAATTGTTTGGTGCAATCTAACTAAATTATTAGTTTATTGTATAACTCATTTGGAATATTATTATTTAAATCCAGAGACACATATGTTATTGTATGTACTAAAGATAAGATAGTGTGGTTCCATAGCCTAGATGCTAGTTAGACTTATCTGATCGACCACTGAATCAGTTCTAACCTTGATAGATACATCACTAAGTTTTTAGTGTAGGGGTACATAAATTTTTAGGTGATAAAGGATCTATTTATTAGAGGGATAATAAGTAATTTATTACAATGACTATCATTATTGATTAAAATATTGGCTATAGAAAATTCCATGGTGCTTATTCCATTTAGCATGGAGTAGTCATTTTGGACATTATGGGGATGCGTGTGATAAAAGGGTGAATGACAACACAATAATTATAGAAAACTTGAAACTAAGTCTAAAATGGAAAATGAAGAGGAGAGATATTAGGAGACTCTAGAGTCGAAAAGAGAGCTATGACAATAGAGATGGTGTAATAAACAAAATAAGACTCAAGAAGTTATAAATAGAATGAGTTATATCATAGAAGATAAAATTAAGAGATAAATAAGGGAAGATGAGTGAGAATATGAGTGGATTAAGGATCCCAAACTTAGTATGGAAAGAGGAAGATAAGGTGAGAAATGTCAAATGAGAGAAGAAATGAATAAAATAGTGCAGAAGTAGATCAGGTAAGTAAAAGTTCACAAACATATAAAAGATTATTTCATGGGAAATAAACTAGATTATTATATATTTATAGACATCACATAGGTTTAAGTTATGATAAATATGTTGTTATAATTATATACCATTCACCATGGGAGCACACATCTTCCAAGCCCAATTTATTTCAAAATTTTAGCAAAAATAATACATTTTTGGAAGATGAGTAATAGCAATGACCATTTACTAAATAAATTCACCACAAAGTAATTGAGGCATAGAAAACTACCCACCATGAAACTGCATGTAATTTTACAAAACAAAAAAAGAAGAATATACAAGCATTAATATTAATGGAGACAAATCTTATGATTCTTGTGTATGAAGAAGATTTCATTATGTATATTGAAATCCCAGAACAATAGGAAGCAAATGCATGTACTTCTTAGTCTAAGTCATCACCATAATTAGTAGAAACATAATAAGCATCAAAATCATAGGTATTTCCATCCATCACAACAACAATTCCTATATTTTCATTTATCATAACAACAATAACTATATTTCCATCTATCACAACAACAATACCTATATTTCCATCTATCACAACAATAATACCTATATTTCCTTTTGTTGCAAGAAATCCAAAGACATTGATTGTTCTATAACTAACTATGACACCTATAAAAATTATTAGAATGTCACTTTAATTGGGAGCCTTTATCAATCTGGCACCTTATGATGGGTTTGTGGACCTAGAATAGTACTTGCTCACTTACAACATGAAAGGGTAGGCTAAAGTAATTACCAATGATGTAATAAAGAAGTGTGAATCAATTGGATATTTTAGTGGTCATGCCTTATAATTCATATACTATAGAGATTTAAATCAAAATAACTACAATAGATAAAAGATATGCTTATCACAAAATTTAAAATCCTAAAGTGTTCTAGTCAGAACATATAATAATTGAAAGAAATGTGATAGGGAAAAAAATAAAGTATATTTGAATATGATCATATATTTTATAATGTGATGAATAAAGTATAATTTATTATATAAAAAAGGATAAAGTAGCCTAGTTTATGGAAGGGATGAAAACAAAAAAATGTTTTTTCATCGCACAACCTTAGTTTGACACTAAGATAGAAACAAGGGTAACTGCAATTAGATTTGCACAAATTCAAGACTATGGTGATGTGTTGACCTCAATCTCAAAGATATAAAACACTCTAAAAATATTTCTAAGAATTTTGGATCAATATGAAGAGGTGGCATACATGCCTAAGCTAGGCCTATGGTGCATAGAGTGTGAGAAGGAAGGAGATCATATAAATGAGTGCCTAAGAATCAAAATGGAGTTTTAAGAAATATGTAGAGTGATAGCACATGTGATATCTCACTATAATTCACTATAATAGTATATTAGGAATCCACATAACTTATATTTTAACTTATAAAAGTCACCTAATGATGATGAGAAGAATTTCATATCTCTCTAAAAATTAAAGGAATATGTTACAAATAACATGTTTATAGTCACTGCTTAGAAAATATCTATTACAATCCAAAAAACACCCAAACTAGAAGTGATCATGGGTAATACAACATTTTAATGTGTGTCATGGGTTTTATAGGCACATAAACATCAACCATAAAGTATGGCTAATTATACATCAAAAGCACAGATATGGACACCTTCATCCTAGAACTGGACACCCTAGATTCCCTAGACACAACAAGAAACTTCGGTGACATCACATTCATAGTATCAATATGGTGGGTATTAAGGGACACAAAAATAATAGGGGTGAAATTTTCAACAAGCTTCTAGGTTATTTGGGACATAACATCCAAATGCTTAGGGACTCCAAGAAAATAGAGAAGGATAGAGAGGAGGCAATAGGGGAGGTTGCCATGGTAGTCCACAAGAAGGTAGGGGAAATAATGCTCAAAGACCATTGATCTAATGTTACATGGGTGAAAAATTTAATCATATAAAAAAAATCCCATGAATCCTCAACAATAGTCCTATTGCATTTATTCTAGGGTCACCAACAAACACAACATAGAGGATTAACAAATTTTGGAGAAACAACATACAAACAAGGATGTAAGGAATGTGAACATGGTTAACCAAAAACCTTGAGAGGATGTTGTTTTAAAATTTATTACATGCCAAAAAAATTTAAAATAAGGATTTATACCTTTGGATATGTTGATAAATCATGGGATAAGGAAATCTTGACTAGATAAGTATCTTGAAACAACTACTAAGAAAGGATTAATGCGTGAAGTTGCATAGATTCTAAAGACAATCCAACTACAGGAGACCATTTAAGATGATGTTGTAACTATTAATTCATAGATATATGGATAAATATTGCACATTTTAAGACAATATGGTGTTGTCATTGCCCTGACAGAGCTCATGAAGTTACTTAGCACACTGCATAATAAAGACATTTCACAAAACATCACCAACCTAGTCCATAACCTACTAGAATTTGCATAGAAATGCCAACAAGGGAAAAATAGGATGATATTTTATGTTAAGGTTTTAAAAACTTGGGATTTTAATTCTAGGATGAATATTGAAATAGTAGGATATGAAATACTGAATGTAGTATTAAATTTCAGAAGCATAATTAACATGATCCTGAGATCAAAATTAATCATTATTAGGTTACTTGCACTAAGTTATAGTTCTATCACTCTTAGCCTTGTAGATTATGGAGGATACAAACCTTTTTTTCACTTAGAGGATGTGGAAATCAAATTCATAGAGTTGAGTCTCTACAATTACTTTGAATTCATAGATATGAAGATGGGACAAAACTCACTACAATACATTGATTAGGAAGAAATAGGCATATGATGGTCACATGACTATCAACACAATCATGAATCAACTAAAAGTTCATCAAGGAGATAAAATCATAGTAATTATATTAACTAAATGTGGGTAAGAACCATATTATACCCTAAAAGAGTCAGATTCACCGTATGTTTTGGGTAAACTAGCTAGATGAAAGTGAACAAAGAAGATAAACAACTAGCTCTGTGAGTTACTATATATAGTTTCCTCTATGACAACACCTTTCCATAAATAAAATCTCTACACAAGGACCAATTATTTAGTAAACATGTCCCAAATCATCTATAAATAATGCAATTGGAACTAGAGGAGGTGAGATTTATATATGTTTGGTCATGAACTTGATCCGACATAGATTTTGTATAATAGACTAGTAATAGGGATATATGTTACATAGGTGTGAATCTTGAAGGCATATTACCATTTGATATAGATTTTTTAGTGAGTGGGGATTCAAATACACACATTCTCAACTAGGTTAAGGGATATCATGAGTTATGACATGTTGATACCTGAAATTATATCACAGGTGGTTCAAAGTGTGAAGGAACACTTCTCATTTTTGAAATCTAAAGAATCTATTACATGATTTTCCTATTGTCATAATATTGCTATCTTTGGTGGAATAGAGGTAAAGCAAATGAATTGTTTCATAAATTTATATTAATTGGTGGTTGGAAGCCACCATAGCTTATAGTTGATCTATGAATTTGAAGAGGATTGGTGATAATTATATTGAATTATACTCAAACCAAAATCTAAAGCTAAAATAACATGAATATAGACAATGGAGTTAATCTAAGGTGAATTGATTAAAAAGGGAGAAAAAGGAAAGGTAAGGCAGAGAAGAAATATGCTATTGATCTTTAATTCAGACATCATGACAAAGTTCCAATTTCATCTGAACATACATTTAACCAATAGGTAATATAAATTAGTATAAGCTCAAATAGTTTCACACATCAGGAAAATGTCTAAGGAAGGTGTGTAAAGATGTGAATAAGAACCAAATTTACTTTAAGAATTTCACCCCTACAAGCAAATAACATTATTTCAGATGCAAAAATAGTAAATAAAGTGAAGTAAACCTAAGAACATTTAATTAACTAGTATTAACACAAATTAACAACTCTTAATTTAAAAATGCACATCCAAAATCCATAAGAACCATTGAAATCTGAAATTTAGATCAAAGTGAGAGAGAAGCCAAGATAATAAAGTAAACAAGAAAACATGCACAAAATTTCTAGAACTCCTTGCTTATATTAATTTTCTTAAAAGTTACAATATATTTTTTGGCTCCAAAAACTCTCTACCTTTTATAAATGGTACTACCCCTTTTATAGAATGAAATAAGGTATACTAGTCAATCTTTGTCAAATTATAATTATACATGTGTATAGGAAAATAGTTCCTTTTACAAATGTTCTAGACAATTCCTAATGTATTGACCTATATGCAATGTACATTATAGGTTGTACATGCCTTTACAAAAAGAATATCCCCTTTTAAAATATTATACAAGCTTAGTTACAAAAAGAATATTCTTTATCCAACTAACTTTGATACCTTATAGTTGATGCAGTCCCCTATTGTTGCTATAAAATTTTCATTGATCTTATATGTTGCTCATTCATTAGCTTTAAATTGACCATAGGTTCTATGAAGAGTTCATCTTTTTGGACTGCCCAGTTTCTAAGATCTCTATCATTTCTTCCCAAGGGCTCTTTGATGCTCCTAGTTTTAGTAATATTTTCCTCTACTGTTAGGATCATATTGATGATCCTATTATTGTCCATTCCAATATTTCCTTGTCTCTTGTTCCTCACTTCCTACATGATTAGGGTGGGTCTGAGTTTAAACTCATCATTAGTGATGAGACCCATGGAACTGAGGTAGTTTATTCAGTGATCATGGTCCCAAGTAAGTGCTCCATTCTATTTTGTGGATAATTTTCATACTCAAGGATATTTTCTAAGTTTTTGGACCATGTGTTAAATATTTTGATCTTGTCCATAAGAAATTCCATGACCATGTTGAGATGAGCCAAGCTAATGGTATTGAAACCAAGAATTTGACCCTTTATCAATATATTTATCAAATCTTTTATTTCACCCATTAAGTTCTACCATTGGGAAACTAAGATCTTGGTTGTTGTATCCTATTAGCTCTCTCATTATCTTAGCTTATATATTGATGTTGTATTTCTTTAATATCCTTATGAATTTAGAGAATGAAGATGATTTTGTGTACATTGGGTCAAAAGGACCAGGTTAGTGTTCATAAGAAACATTTATTTCTTTATCTTTCAAGTGCCCTTTATCCCTATCCTAGGGATCCCACTACCTTAGCTCATCCAATTTTAAATTGAAAGATGTCATGTGTCTAGATACTGCTTCAAAATTTTTGCATTGTTTGAATATGGTCATCCTAATAGTTATTGGGAGGTTGTAATTGGGAGGTTCTAGAGGAGTCCTTTATTATTGATTCTAAATAAACCATCAATGAAATGGAATAATTGATATGCTACCTCCTGCTCTGCTAGCTTATTTGGTACATGGATGGGTAGCCTGAGAGGTTGGCCCTAAATTCCTTTAATTATTATGATATTAAAATATGGATACAACCATATATATCTTATAGACTCAAATTAATTTTTGATCAAGGGGATGAATATTTCCATTAGATTCCCAATTATGGCCTCAGTTAGGGCTGGATAAACATAGTCTCAAATGAAGTAGATGTGGTCCCTATACTTGAATATGTGTAGCTTTGAATAGTATTGGGAGACTATGTGTGTCCCATCAAGTGACCATTCCATCAAGTTGGGGATCTTTTTGTGGAAATGAGGGAATCCAAAAGGTATGCTATCATATAAAATTGGGTTCTAGTCTTTTTCTTGACTACAAAAATCTATCTACTCAAATAAGTGATGATTATCTTACCTAGAGGAGGGGTAAGTTGTTTTTAAAACATAAAATAGACTAAGGGTACCCAAATTATATCCACATATGTATTTGAATTCCAATATAACCTATTAATCATAGTCATGATCATCCTAATCTCATGTCTAAATTAGTTGATGGGGATGTTATTATTGACATCTAAAAACAGTTAGTTTCTAATATGCAGCCACAAGGTGCAGATGTTCTTCAAATAATTTTATTTAGCCCAATTGTTGATTATGGTTTGGTCTACTTAGGTTTTAGTAAATTTATAATAGTTATCAAAATCTATAGTAGAGATGTAAGCTATACTTCTACAGTTGTGTTCATTGATTAACATGCCTTTATTAATTTTACCATGCTTAAAAAAAAGGGAGACAATGTCTGTGTAATGTGGTACCTCAAGATTCACTACATGGAGACCCATCATTTGAATGTAAACCATGTCATAGTAGAGCCTTTTTGGTACCATGTTCTTCTCTTCCTCTGGATTAATGGCTAGTTGTTCTTTAATGGTCTATAATAACCTCAACCAATTATTTTCCCTACTATTTAGAGTGGTGGTGTTGAATTCTATATATTTGAATATTCTCCCTTATGCATCCAAGGTTAAATAAATCTCCATATCCTATTTTTAAATTCCTCTCCAAGCTATCATGACTTGTGAATTCTTCAATTACTTACTAGTGGATCACAATTCAACTTTGGATTGAATTATCCTATTACAGATGACAAATCAGTCTCCTTTGGTTTGACTATAATGATCATAGGGTTAAATTAGGGATTTTGTATGTGATTAGTTATTTTTTGAATGTTTTTACATAGATTTAATGGCATCAAATTATTGAACTTATATGAACTTTGTGCCTTATTTTTGGTTTGGATATTCATATTTATACCTTTGATTTTCTGAGCCCATAATATCTTTTAACCTTATGTGGTGCTTATGTGATTTTGTTGTGGCATCTCCGTGAAAGTTTCATGGAATTATACTCACTAATATTTAAAAATTTACTTTTTCCCTTTGAAAATTCTACCTTCATTTTTCATCATTCGATTATCCTAACACAGATCACCATGAATTGTTGGTCTCAATCTAAAAGATTGAATTACATAGGCCAATTTGTAGTGTTCCTTGTAGTCATGACATGACACTTGTCACTACCATATTTATTCTAAATTTGTTGAAAATTCCACATTGATCTCGCATTGTTGTATCATTCTCATCCAAGCAAATGCACACTGTAGTTTTTGATCCATTATATTATGCTCTTTGCTCTACATGCCATTGATCATAGTGTGTACATCTAGATGTATACCATTGATATTTGAAAGATGTTCAAGCTTTAATTTTGTAGTACATAGATGTGCCACTTGTTATCTCTATGTTTATTCACAAAACCCTTTAGTTTTCAACTTTCATTATGCATTGTCTACTCTTAATTGGCCGGATCAAAGTGTTTTTTTAGATCTTAATCTGAGGGTTGGAATTCCATTAGATATTTATTGTTCTTTGGTTACAAATGTGACACTTGTCACATTCATTCTTGTCTCAAGGATCCATTGAATATTTAACTCAATATGCACCATTAATTGGAATGTGTATGCTTAGATGTGTACCATCAATCTTTGGAGACATGTTTGATCTTTGACTTGGGTTAGAAGCTTGAATTTTCAACTTTGATTATGCACTATCGGATCATTTTTTCCTAAGTGAACATGCATAGTTGATCAATATTATTGATTTATTAACTTTATACACACCATTAGATCTTGATTGCCTAAGAAAATGTAGACCATTAATCTTACAGTCAATAAAAATATTAAGTTAGGCTTGGGAATTATAAAGAACTTAGGTTAAATATTTTAGACTATGACTTTATTCATGTTTAATAAACATGAATTAATATCTTAGGATAAAATATTAAGCTAATTTTAGAACATAATAAATTGACCCAGAAATAATAAAAGGACTTGGAATAGATTATTAACCTAAGGTTTGATGTTTTAATAAATACAATAAAATTTTAGGGTAAAGATTTAGGCTAATTTTATAATAAAAGGGACCATGCATTTAGTTAGACCATGTTAATACCAAAGTGCCACGAGACATAAAGAGACTAAGCATACATATTTATAGTAAGGTTTGGTTGTGTTGATAAACATGACTAAACTTTAGGATAAAAAATTAAACTAAGTCTTTGGCACAGTTAATTTCTCCTATGTAAATTGTTCCCATAAAATTTGAATTCAAATGGAAAGGCTTGAGCTAAGGTAATTAGAATAAGGGTTCACTATGATAAAATAAGAATTCAATTTGCTTTTTACAAACCAACAGATGGTAAAAGATCTAATTTACATTAAATCATAAAACCCAAACATTTTCCATTTCAAATGGACTCCATTAGACCTACAACCTAAAACATAAAGATCCAATTTTGTCAAACTTAGACAAGATTAAACCAAGGTTATGAAAAAATAATCCAATCAAACTAGGTGTGGATGATCTTAAAATAATGATAATGTGGAAACATGTTATTGGTACTCTGATCAAGTGATTTTTCAATTTTAAAGTACAGATTTACATAATTTAACATAAGGGCCCTAATTTTTAAGAAATGGGCATATGTTGAACTCAAAAAAAGGTGAATTTTGGGGGAACATAAAAATATTTTAGAATTCAGAGACTCTAGTCCATACTAATAACTAGAATATTCATTACACTTGATCAATCACCATTATTTAGATCTATTAATGGTTAAAACAAGCCTTGAACATTCTGAATTGGGATCAAACATCAAAAATTATTCATGTTGTGTGTGTGATTTGATTCCACTTACTATTTTCCATGGGATTTAGGGAACAAATTCCATATTTCATGACTTTAACCATTAATAGTAACTTGTAACATGTTTGGATATTTATTAAGAACCATGATTTAACTCAGTGAAGGCTTGGGCATTGTTTTAATTCTAGCCATGTATCCAAAGCCCTGGTAGAGATGCTTTTGGCTCCACCCTATGCCTTTCTCCACTGCCAACTAAGTGTTTATAGCTCTAGTGGAGATTATAAGAATCACTTCTGCTTAGATAGTCTTTGAATTTTGTAATAGCTCTTATTTTTGTATTTTTTAGATCATTTTGGCTTTCCAGCAAAGGTTCAGAACTAGGTTATCTCGGTTTAGGGATTTGGTCAAATGTTTGATCTTTATAAAATCACTTATGGTTGCAAACTTTGTTCTAGGTAAGGATGTTCTTTAAGTGCAAGCATGACTATGTCTTAATAATTCAAGTTTTCACCATATATGTGTAGTACTTCTTAGAAGCAATCTTAGATTAAAACAAGGATTAATATTTCATGGAATAATTAACGTACCTGTTAATCTATATTAGTTTTTCTAAACCATAACATCAAGTTCTTTTTTTAACAACCCATGATCAACCAATGCTTGAGGATCAAACCTGCATTTCTAAATTATGAAGTTCCTAAACAGTTAAATGTATTTTGAGTTGAGGGTTGTCTTAAAGAAGACTTATTAAAATCAAGGAACCAAGAAGAGAAATAAAAACACACCAAACAATAAGTAAACAAACATAATGCAAGAAAGCTCTCTCTCTCTCTCTCTCTATATATATATATATATATATATATATATATATATATATATATATATCTGTGTGTGTGTGTGTGTGTGTACAAAAAAGGGACAAAGAGGGAAATAAAAGGAAAGATCCTAATCTAAAGCCTACCTACACTAACTCTAACTAGTCTTATAGTTCACTCCATAAAGATTTAGGTGGGATAGTAGAGAAATAGTTCTTGAGGCATTTCCCATTAGTTGGAAATGTAAACTTTTCCCCCTATAAGTATTTAAGCTTAAAGGTGTTATCTCCTAATGTTTATACAATATAATATGGGCCAATCCATAAAGGTGTGAATTTCCATGTTTAACCTTAGGTTCATATGCTTTTTACCAAATAAGAACTAGGTCTCCTTGTCTAAACACCTTTATCTTTGAACTTTTATCAAACCACCTATTGACTATGGTCTATTGACTTGTGAAATTAGCAAAAGCTTTCTCTCTTTCATCTTCCATCTGTATGATGGCAAGAAAACTTGAACTTGAAAACTCTTGATCATCCTCCATGTACTCTTGTATAAACCTTTATATTGGTAGCTTGATTGTAATGGGGAATATAATTTATTGACCATATACCAATAGGAATTGTTAGGCCTTGAGAGTTTGCTTGACTCTTGTTCTATCTGCCCAAAGGGCATACTTAGGTAGTTTATGTCATGTTCTCAATTTATTAGCTATAGATTTATTTATTGCTTTCATCAAGTCCTTGTTTGTTTATCCTGACACTCCATTTATTTTAGGGTAATGGTTTGATGATAACTTGAGAACAATGTTGTTTTCATATGCCCACTCAGCCATCTCAATAGATATAAAAGAAGATCCATTATTATAGACTAGAGATACTAGTGTGCCAAACCTTGTGCATATGTTTTCCTCTAATAATTTGATCACTTATTTCGTCTTGTATTGCTTAGATGTTTAAAATTCTTTATTCCATCTTGTGTAGTAGTCAGTAGCAACTAGAACATACTTGTGACCATTAAAGCAATTAGGTTTGATGACCCCCATAAAGTCTAACCCCTATTGAGCAAAAGGTTAATCAATCATAACTAGATTCAATGGCATGGCTTCCTTGGGCTCTTTGGTATTGAATAATTGACATGAATGGCATTATCTCACATGATTTTGAGCATCCTTAAAGATAGTAGGCCAGTATTAACTACCCTTAAGGATTTTGTGGGTTGTGGTCATTCTATATGGATGTCCACTTCCCAGCTTCTCATGAAAAGTGCTCAAGATCTCTATTGCTTCTTCCTTAGACACACACCTAAGTTAAATGCATTAAAATTTATTCCTATATAGTAATCCATCCTTGATCATGAAATGTGCTATATTGAGCCTAAAATCCCTCTTTTTATCTCTACTCAACCCTATAGGACAATAGTAATTAACTAGTAAATGAATAATAAGATCACATCAATCACTAGGTCAAAAACTTTGTTAATCCACCTACATGACACTTAGCTTGGGATTAGTACTAGAAATCAACTAAAATAAAACTTGACATCTTACCAAATTTTCAATCTTCATCTATAGATCATACTCTTAGATTACAAACATCCACTTACCTCTTCTTTATCCTATTTCACATCGACTCAACATTATTTTAGTACTAGGGTTTAGTAGAATTACATGCACTTTATTCCTTAAAATATAGTGCCTAAACTTATTTACTACCTTGACTAAAACAAATACTTTCTTTTCAATAAAATAATAATTCAACTCAACATTTTTAAAATTATTGCTCATAAAAGCAAAAGGATGATCACATGTGTCTATCTTCTAAGTTAAAACAATAGATACCCTACTTAGTCCAAAGGAAATTCTCTTGTAAGAAAAAATACCCTACTTATTAGTAAATGTAGTCTAAATTATGTCTTCTTTGTTCACAAGTACCTAGTTATAACATGAAAATACATCAAGAAAAGACATCATAGATGAACCACTAAAAATTTGTATTACTTGGTTAAGAGAAGGTAAAGGATAATTATCCTCTCTAGATGCTCTATTCAAGTTCCTAAAGTCAATACACAATCCGATTTCACCATTTTTCTTCCTAATTGGTACTAAATTATCTACCCAAATAGAGTGTCTAATGGAAACACAATTTTGGCATCTAGGAGTATTTTGACCTCTTTGTATATCAATGGTTCTAGGACATAGTTAACTAGCCTTTATTTTTATCTAAATGGATTTTAGGCTACTTTTAGATGTATGGAATGAGATAAGACCCTAGGATCAAATATCTTTAAGTCATCATAAGACCATGCTATTACATCTTAATACTTAGTCAGCAAGTCTTTGGCCCTTTTAGTTTCAATATGTATGTAGGTTGTAATAATATTCACCACCTAAGGTTGACCTTGGAAAATTAGGTCAATTAAATTATAATCCTTCCCATTTAATTTGGAAACCTTGACAATCTCAGCTAGTTTATCTGAATCAAACAATCTTTTTAGGGAAATCATTCCTTTGGGGATCTTATTATCATTCAATTGAATGACTTTGCCATCAATCTTGTCTTCGATTTTGGGATCGTCAAATGTATATGCATTGGCCTCACTAATGATATGAGCCTCAAATAATCTTGATAAAGTCATGAAGTTTATGATCTATTGATCATCACTGAACACTTACAAATGGTTAACAATATCAGGAACTGAGGGACATGAAATCAATTCAATGGTAAGGATTTACAAATTAAAACTTTGATTGGGCTTACGGTTGGTTATAGTTCAATCAATTTCATTGGAAACTTTTTTTTATTCCATATGGATTTATATAACTTATATTTCTTAAAATAGGATAACTTTTATTGATACTTGATCTTGATCTGATTAACTACTAGTTCTGAATCCCTAAAGACTAGTAGTTCTTTGACCTCATGTTTAATATCAAATTACAACCCAATAATGAGTTTTTCATACTCTAGAAAATTGTTAGTACATGGGAACTAAAGTTTGTAAGAGGGATTGTACTCTTTCCCAAGGGGATTGATTAACACCACTCATACTCCAGAATTTGTTTTACATCTAGCACCATCAAAGTATAGCTTCCATAATCTAGGAATTACATGAGAAATTTTAGAGTTACATACCTTTGGGGTGTCAAGAGTGTAAACACCCAAATATGCATTAGCCATGTTGACACTCTCATTAGTTTCATTGTACTCAGTGATCATGTGCTTAATCCTAAGTTATTTTTCTATCCTAATCTAATTTGGGACTCCTCTCCAAGGTAACCATAAATGTTAAAATTTTGTGGACAGATAGCCATTTAAGGCCTTTGTCCATTCTCTACGTAATATAATACCATAAACATTAGGAATGTTCACCACTTAGATGTAAATAAATTATTGGATCCTTGGATCATAAGCAAATTACATATGAACATTCTTCAATTCACCAATTACTTTGACCCTTGATTTGTCTAATTGAGTAACTACTCTATCAAACTTAATTGAGGTCAATCTAAGTTGTTCAAAAATACTTACAGGAATAATATCTGTAGATGCACCTAAGTCTAGTAAATAATTATGCAAGTTCTTACTAAAGACTCTGACTATCAACAAGATAGGTGGAACATCTATCTTGTTCTTGTACATTGTAACATTGGCATTTACAACCTTTTATGACTAGTTGGGATTTTTAGATAAAGCATCCAACAATAATTCCATTTTATCAGTAATTTAGGTCATCTCATGTAAAGTGATGTTGTCCTTAATATTTTACATGTCCTTAACTATATTGTGCCCACCTTTAGAGGAAGAACTATATGACTCAATGTTGGTTTTAGAAGTAGTTCCCTTTGGAGGCTCTGGATTGTTGTCAGTTATAGGATTAGGAGGACTATAAAATATATTTGGTGGAGTTGAACTAGTCAAAGGTTATTTCTTCTCTCTATTTGTTATAGGATAGGTATTTTTTAGATAATTTTGATAAGAATAAATTTGTTCAGGGACATCTTTAGGGTAATTCTCTTCTTAGAATGGAAAGTCAAATGTCTCCATCTTGACAGTGTAGTCAACAGATTTAGATGAGTTTGAATATCGTCATGTACCTACACCATTGCATTTGTTAGGGATAACTTCAAAAGTTTCTAACTCTTGAAAATATTAAAAATCATTACAAAATTCAGTACAATCTACTTCACCATGCTATGAAGTGTAGTGAACTCTACCATAATCATGTAAAGCAACATCAATAAGATTTATATTAGACACATTCTTGTTAGTAGATGGATCACTATTTATATTGTTTTTAAAACTATTGTTATGAAATCTATTTGAAGGTCCATTAAACCTTTGAAAAGAGAATTTTCTATTAGAGCTTTCCCTTGCATTGCCTACTTGATTTTACATTTGAAGGAAATTAGTCTTTAGCTTTTAAACCATCTTTAATATAGAGTCATTATAATTATTTGGGGACTCAAAATTATTAACTTGAGTATTAGTACCATATATTGGAAACATGGCTATTTGATCTTGTGTATGAGATCCACTAGTAACATTATAGGAACCCTAAGTTTTAGCCAGAATGAGCATGACTTAAGGGTAATTTATTCAAAATTGAAAGTTGATTTAGAGCAGGTGTATTTTGGTTACCATTGGTAATAACATTCAGTGTAGGTAAATGTGGATTGACATTGGGAATGGAGTAATCCATTTGACCTTGGGGTTGTATATGATCATTGATTATCACAAATTCATAATAATCTAAGGCTAATGTGTTTATAGCATGAACAAATAATTTTAGTAACACATAGGTCATGGCATATACAACATCCTTATAAATTTTTAAAGATAAAGACTCATCATGTTTATAAGGGGCTATGGTCCTACTAAACATCTTCTAAAATCTAGCTTTAAAGGCTCTTACAGTCTCATTTGAATCCCTTTTAAATGTAGTGAAATGTTGGTAAAGGATGCCAAGTTGATGAACTTTCCAAATTGATCAATAAAAATATTGTTAAAGTCATTCCATATAATAATGTAATTCTCAATTAGGTTAAGAAACCAATCATATGTACCATCTTTGAAAGTAAATGTAAATAATCTACATGCTACATATTCATGAGTTACATTGAATATTCTTAAAGCACCTTTGAAACTTTTAATGTGTTCTTTAGTAGTTATAATACCATTGGGACTAAACGTAGGAAATTATTTTTCAAGTTTATGAGGAAGGTCATGTATCACACCTGATACATTGATTGAATAACCTCCATCTAATCCATACCTTGATACATATTGAACATAGGAGCAGCTTGAACTAGTGAAGTTGGTTGAGACTTTGAAAGTCTATGCTTACCTTTATCTTGCCTAGATATCCTATGAAATTCTAATGAAAGGAGATGAACCCTTGTCTCTAAATGTGACCTAATCTTTACCCTTGGAAATTCCAACTAAAAATATTTGAACCCTATTTTAAATATGATGTGTAAACTTATCTTTTCAAAGAACAATGATCATACTTGCGCATTAAGCAAATTTTGCACAAATATGTTTGAAAAATGGAAAAAGACGTCAATATTTAACTAAATTAGCTCAAATATATGTCCAAATATGTAAATATGAGTTATCTATACCTGTCTAAGTTAAAATAAACTCAAATTTGAAAAGGATATATCAATATTTGAATAAAATAGTTGTTACTAACCTCAAACCCATTGGATTCATAGATCTTAAGCTATATTTACCATAATTACTCATGAACCTTCAAAGAATATACATCTTTATCTAAATAAGCACAAATACTAGTTTGAAACCATGGGGATCACTGATCTTTACACAATTGAGTTAAAATAAATGCAAAAATGCAAAGATTAAGCTAATCTTTGAGAAAAATTCACCAAAATGAGCAAAGATGCTCCAAATTTTCAAATACCTTAACTAATTCCCTCCTAGTGCCACCAAAATTCATTTCATGTTAATGCCTAAAACTGTATCATAGGCAATTCAGAGTGTTAAGGAACACTTCTCATTTATGTATTCCAAAGAACCCATTGCATGAGTTCCCTGTTGTGATAATCTTGTTATCTTTGGTAGAATAGAGGAAAATCAAATGAACTATTTCAAAAATTTATATTAATTGGTGGTTGGGAGCCACCATGGCCTATATTTGATATATGAATTTATAGAGGATTGGTGATAATTTGAGTAATATATAGTCAAACCTAAATCTAAATCTAAACTAACATGAATATAGACAATGATGCTAATCTAAGGTGAATTGATTAATAAAGGAGAAAAAATAAGGGTAAGGTAGAGAATAAATGTGTTGTGATCTTTAATTCAGACATCATTACAAATTTCTAATTTCATCTAGACATACATTTAACCAATACGTAACATGAAGTAACATAAGCTCAAATCCCATCACACATCAGGAAAACATATAAAGAAGGTGTGGAAAGATGCGAATAATAATGAGATTTACTTTAAGAATTTTTCCCCTGCAAGCAAATAACATTAGCCCAAATGCAATAATAGTAAATAAAGTGAAGTAAACCTAAGAACATTCAACTAACCTAGAATTAGTACAAATTAACAACTCTGCATTTAAAGATGCACATTTGAAATCCATAAGAACCATTCAAATATGAAATTTAGACCAAACAAGTAAGAGAGAAACCATGATAACAAAGTAAACAAGCAAACATGGGCAAACTTTTTAGAACTCCTTGCTTATATTAATTTTCTCAAAAGTTATAATATAGTTTTTGGCTCCAAAAACTCTCTGCCTTTTACAAATGGTAATACCCCTTTTATAGAATGTAAGGAGGTATATTAGTCAGTCTTTGTCAAATTACAATTTTACATGTGTATAAGACAACTATCCTTTTTACAAATGTTCTAGACACTTGCTAATAGACTGGCCTATAGGCAATGCCCTTTACAAGCCATACATTCCTTTTCAAAATATTATACAAGCTTAGTTATAAAATCATATTATTTATCCAACTATCTTTGAGACCCTATGGCTTATGCAATCCCCTATTGTTACTATAATATCTTCATTGATCTTATATGTTTCTCATTTATTAGCTTTAAATTAACCATAGGTTCCATGAGGATTTCATCTTCTTAGACTGCCAGGTTTCTAAGATCTCTATCATTTCTTCCTAAAGCCTCTTTTATGTTCTTGGCTTCATTAATCATTTCCTCTGCTATTAGGATCATGTCCATGATCCTACTATTATCCATTCTAGTCTTCCCTTGGATATTTATTCTCACTTCTTACATGACTAGGATGGTTATAATTTTAAAATCCTCATAATGTTGAGACCCGTGGAATTGAGTGTAGTTGGTTCAGCGATCATGGTCCCAAGTAAGTATTACATCCTATCTTACAACTACTTGTCATCCTCAAAGAGATTTTCTAAGTTCTTGGACTATGTGTTTAAGCTTTTGATCTTATCCACAAGTAATCCCATGCCTATGTTAATATGAGTCATGTTAATGGTCTTAAAACCAATCATTTGATCTTTTATCAAATCTTTTATTTCACCCCTTAGGTTTTGCCATTGGGAGACTAAGCTCTTGGATATTGTATCCTATCAATAAAATTTTCCTAGACTTTATTGAATATAAATAATCAAACATATCAAACAAAGAGGCTTCAAACATCTTTATCATGGCCTCTATGACTGATAGTACAACCTATTTCTCCAAATTCTCCTTTTGCATCTCCAAATTATCCTTTTGTTTTTGCATGCCTTTGAGAGTAGCTTGCAATTATGTTGACTATGTTTGGGCCAATTCAAGCACATTTTCCTCAAAGATAGGGTTTTCACTTGTCTTTTATCCTACCATTAGAGTCAAACCAATAAAAGGTTCTAATTTTTGGAAAGTGAACTCCTCGCTACCAACCATAGCCTTCTTCTCAGTTACCCTCTACAAGCTAGCAATTGTTGCATCAAACCTAACACCAACCAAGGGTTATTTCACCTTTAGAGCCTAGCTTTCCATATGTTCTCCACCAAAATCTCTTATGGTAGTCATCCTTTTCTATTCTTCCTTTTGAAAGGAAACTACTCATGGTTTTAACTCTTCATGCATAGAAATGTTGATTACCCACATCATTGCCCAAGGATGGTGCATAGTAAGTATTTTATAAAATTTGCCTTATATGAACCATTCTAGAATGGTTAGGCCACAAATCAAGTTCTCTTCATTGAAGAGATTAACTTCACTCAAAGGATGAGTGAAGGTCATCTTAGGTCTCTTGGTTTTCACTAGGACCATTGCCAGCTTAGCCTTTATTTATGGTGGGGTGGCAATAAGAACTAAGTCCAACACTTATTTTCCTTTATCTTCCATTGATTCTTCCATCTAGGTTTCATCCTCATTGGACACATAGGTACTAAAAAACATCTTCAAATCATCCTTAAATTTCTCCCAAAGGTCTAATGCTACCATGTGAATTTATAGAATTCGTTATCCTTGGTCCTCAATCTAGGTTGAAGATGATGTTATCTCAGTATTCCTCCTTTATTTTGGCCTTTACTCAATTTGTGCCTCAAATTTTTGATCTATTTTTTATTGATTTGTTAGGGGTCTAGAAGGAGAACCACTCAGTAAATGGCATTGTCTTTTTCCTAACTACCATTTGTCATCACTTCCCTTTTGCTCTCTCATCATCCTAGCTTTTAAATTTTTGTATTTCTTTAATCTCCCCATGAGTTTGTAAAATTAAGATGATTTTGTGTACATTGGGTCAAAAGTTCCAGGTTGGTGTTTAGAAGACACATTTATTCCTTTGGCTTTCAAGTGTCCTTTAACCCTATCTTGGGGATCGCACTACCTTAGCTCATCTAATTCTAAATTTAAAGATGTCAAGTATCTAGATGTTACTTCAACATTTTCCCATTGTTTGAATATGGTTCTCCTAATAGTTATTGGAAGGTTTTGGATGAGCCTTTTCTTCTCGATTCTACATACAAACCATAAATGTCATGGAATATTGATATGCTACCTCTTTCTCTGCTAGCTTATTGGGTACAAAGATGTGTATCCTGAGAGGTTGGCCCTAAATTTCTTTAATTATTATGATTGTATAATTTGGATACAACCATATATCTCCCATAGACTCAATTTAATTTTTGATCAAAGGGATGACTCTTACCATTGGATTCCCAATTATGGCCTCATTTATGGTTGGAAAAATATATTCATAAATGAAGTGGACATGGTCCTTATACTTGAATATGTTCAGCTTTGAATAGTATTAGGAGACTATTTACGCCCCATTAGGTTACCATTACATCAAGTTGGGTATATTTTTTATGGAAAGGAGGGCATCTAGAAGGTATGACATCATATAAAATTGGGTTTTAGTCCTTTTCTTGACTACAAAAATTTGTGTACTCAAACAAGTGTTGATTACCTCACCTAGAAGAGGGGTGAGCTATTTATCAACCATAAAATATATTAAGGACACAAAAATTCCATCCACATATGTAGTGATTTAATTCCCACATAACCTATTCATCATATTCATGATCATCCTAATCTTGGGTTTAAATTGGTTGATGGGGATATTGTTATTGAAGTCTGAAAACACCTAGTTTCTAGAATAAAGCCAAAGAGAAAGGATTTTCTTCAAATCATTTTCTTTATCCCAATTATTTATTGTGGTTTAGTCTACTTGGGGTTTAGGAAAATTATAATAGTTATAAAAAGAGTTTAGGAAAATTATAATAGTTATCAAAAGTAACAGTAGAGATGGAATCTATACTTCTATGAGTGTGCTCATTGATTAACATGCCTTTACCAATTTTACCATCCTTAAAAATAGGAAAGAGAATGTCTATGAAATGTAGTACCTTGGGTTTTTTTCTAGCATAATGGAGACCCATTATTTGAATGACAACTATGTCATAGTAGAGCCTTTTTACCGACACATTCTTCTCTTCCTCTTAGATGATGGATGGTTGTTGTTCAATGGTCCAAAATAGCCTCGACCAATTATTGTTCGTAGTGTTTAGAGTAGTGGAATTGATTTTTTTATATTTTAAGATTCTCCCTTCTACATCCAAGGTCAGATAAAGCTCCACATCCTATTTTTGAATGCCTCTCTGAGATGCCATGCCTTGTGAAATGGTCAAATTACTTACTAATGGATCACAATTTAGATCTGCATTGAATTATCCTTGTATAGATGACAACTAAATCTCATTTAGTTTGATTATAATGATCATAGGGTTGAATTATGGATTTTTTATGTGCTTATGGCTTTTTTGAATTTTTTTTACAGAGTTTTAATGATGATATCTTTATAAACTTATATAAATTGCATGCCTTAGATTTGGTTTGGATCTTTGTATTTATACATTTGATTTTATGAGCCCATAATATATTTTAATAAATTAATTAAATGTGTGAGAGGTAAAATCATGGGTTAGGGATCCTAATTATTATTATTATTGAAATGGGACTTAAGGTGGGTTTCAACATAGGTAGTTATGCACATGTGTATGACACAATTTTGGTGTCTACACCTAGATCCTTTTTATTTTACTAAACTTATAATTATTCATATAGACTTTGGTATATTGAGCATTAAATTTTGCATCACAACATCACACATAACCTTAAAGTTGAAAAACATTTCTAAGTGTTCTTGTTTCCAAGCCCTGCGAGTCATGTCTTGATCATGTTAACACATAAACTTAAAGACATTATATAATTTTTAATTATCTAATGGTCCCAAGCTTCTACATTCTAATCATTGGAAACTTAGTATATTTATGTTGAACAGAATCATAGAAAGATTAACATTGTAAATTATTATAGTCTAATTATCCTAAGCCTCTAAGCTTCAAATAAGTGATACTTAACACGCTCACATTTAAATAAAAATTCATATTATGGAAATAAGAATCATAAATTCAATGGTCCTAAATCACCGAGTCTCTGAGCTTCCATGTCTTTGAGATCATGCCATGATTTAAAATTATGTTAACTATGGCCTCTATAGCATACACATCCAAATATGTAAACAAAAATGGCCTTGACCTTCTATGTTCTTGATGACTTTGACATTTTAAATTCATATAATACCGAGATTGTTCCATGTGGCTTGATCATAATAACTAAAAACTATAAAATATGTAAGGTAAAATATACATAAAAAAATATTTAGATGAATGAGGATTAGATGCATGTGATAATATTAAAGATATAAGAAAAAAGAACCATTAAATGAATAGCTAATAGCTACCTCAGGAAAGATGATTAGACATTAAAAGTTAATGAAATATCTCCATTTCTAAACATGCCAAAGTTGATTATCATATTCAAGTTGAAATGAGAATTAAATATAAATTCCATTACCTACATTGATGACACATAAATGCATTCAAGACTTAGTTTTGGGATAAATATATGCAAAATCAATGCAATATAAAGTCATTTTTCCATTAATCTTAATTCACCATCATGTTTTTGAGTTCTTGTACATTTAAGATGCCCTAATTATCTTAGTGCACTCAAAAAATAAAACCATTCCATTTTCAAAGAGAATTATAGTATTTAAATAAAAATAATGGCCTCCTCTTTGAATAGGAGTCATCCCAATACTCCTTTTGTGTATTCATTTTCCAGGAAGATACAATATTTGATAAAAATGACTTAGACTTAAAATTCATCCACTACTCAACTCTATGGGAGGAAGTAGAATCTATGGAACCATACTCTACTAAAAATAAGATTTATCTAGAAAAAAAAGAAATATATAGATGGCTTACTGCGCATTAAATTACAAGGCCTCCTTCAAGAAACAAAAAATAGAGGTAATTATTTACATTGATGTACTACTAGATTTTTTTTCTCAAATGGAATTTTTTTGGAATTGTATTTATATTATAAATAACAAAAACATAGATACATTTATTTTTGGTAGAGATTTCAAAAGATATCTATGTTTTTGTACCTACAAATGTGGGGACTATTGGTTCTACCCTGACATCAAGGTAGAACCAATAGTCCTATTTAATAGATTTTGTAATATGAAATGTTTATAAGAGTCATCGACAATAATGGAAATCATCTACTAAATGTTTGGAAAATATAATTGAGGAGGATCATTCCTTAAGATTCATATACAAGTATAAGAATGAGATACAAAGGATATGTGATGATGTATACCCTCATATATTTTAGGTAATTTATGGAACTTTGATTCCCATGTTATCTAATAATATTAGAAGAACTCTCTACAAATGTGGGGACTATTGGCTCTACCTTGATGTCATTGTTATCAAGCTAGAAGGCACCATGAATTCACTACTATTATTTTTCAATTATGTTTAAAAAAAAATATCCAAGTAATAAATAATATTTAAATTATTTAACATTATTTATGAATAATTGGGAAAAAAGCACATGGCTTACTACTTTAAGACCCATCTAACCATTGGGAAAATACAATACATGATTAGGTCACATCTCATCTAGATCAGTAATATCAAGACTAATTACAAATTAAAGGTGGTACCATTCAAGGAATTGGATCCAAATAATAAGGTAAATGGATATATATAGTATTTCAAAGAGAATAATAAGGTGAATATCTCATATGATCACCAAGAGTATGATCATGATGATGTATTCCTTAATGTCTCAGATGGCACTAAGGTATAGGCAAAGATGCAAAATAAACCCATGCTTATGATTTGGGAGCAAACCCTTTAATATGATATTGAGGTAATATACTATAAAGTATAAAGTGCATGGAGATAGTAGTGGAATCTATCCAAGTCATAAGATACAAAGATGCAAGATCAACCTTCCCTATCCAATAAAATAGAAATTATATGAAAAAAGATGCAAAATAAACCCATGCCTATGATTTGGGAGCAAACCCTTTAATATGATATTGAGGTAATATAAGATAAAGTATAAAGTGCATGGAGATAGTAGTGGAATCTATCCAAGTCATAAGATACAAAGATGCAAGATCAACCTTCCCTGTCCAATAAAATAGAAAATATATGAAAAATAGACTGAATTAGGTAGTTGAAGGGAGTCCAACCCTCATATCAGAAGGGAAATTATAAAAGGCATTATATGACCTTGATTTCCTCTTACATTTATATATGATTATAATTAAGCCTTGGGGATGACCACCAAAATAGATATATTAATGGATCCTTCAGAGGGACAAAGAAAGAGAACTTTTGTTATGACTCCTTTATCTCCTCTTACAATAGTTACCCAAGTAAGTCTTCCTTAGATTCTTTAGGATTATTTTCATCCTATTCTGATTACTTTGGATTCTCCTCAATCTCATCTAAAAAGTCTTACACCATCTAAAACTTTCAGTGAGGATACCTCTCCTCAAAACATCCATACCATGTCATCTCCAATTATCCTTTCTCCCACTACTATTGTCACACCAACCATTACTTCACCACCAGCTCTAGTGATTTCTTCCACCATTAATGTTCTTTTATCTATTACATCATCCTTTTCACCTTAAACTACCCTTATCTTATGTTACCATAGGAAATCTAATGACACTTATACTTCCTCTAAGGGAAGGCAACTAAAATAAAACCATAATTTGGTATGCCCACTATAGAAGAGTCCCTTGAAGTAGAAGTATAATAGGCAAAAGGAGTAGAATTAGAAAAAGAGAATCATAAGAAATTGATATCCTTGATTAATTATTGAGATGATGAGGATGTGGAAATCATAAAGGAATCTAAACTAGGAATTGATGGGGAGGAACCTCTATATGATGAATATGTTGAATTAGAGAAAGTAAAAGCCTCGAGTCACATAGAATAATAGGTATAATAAACCCTAGTAGATGTTGTGTATCATCAAATCCTTAGAGGTGAATACATTTAAAACATAAATGAGGTAGTTTATTCTATCATTTCATCTGTTGATAGTTTAAAAAATTTAGTTGTAAGCTTGTCTTTAATTGTTCATTGAAATTTTGTGTATAGTTATTCTATATATTCATATATTCTTTCTTGTAATCCAATAAAGACTCATAATAAATGAGTCCATTTTGAATGTTTGGTTACTATGTATATTTTCAATCCTTGGATGACACTAGTCCTAAATAAATTATTAGATCATTTTGAACTATGAATTCATCAGCAATCACCCATGTCATCAACAACCATGACTATGGAAAGGACACCATTATTGACCAAATTTTTGGCTAAAGTCACTCCAATAAAGGATTCATCACCATGGGTAGGATTTTTCTATCCACCTCTCTAGTTTCCCATTTAAATAAGTGCATCAGTGGCACCCCAAATAGTTACACCCCCTCCTATGACTCCTCCACCTTTCACATTTGAGAGTCCAAATCAAGATATGAAACATGGGTTCTTATTATTCCCTAATGGTTAAAATATATGAAAGAGACTATAGACAAGAGACCAAATTTGGTTGCATTTTAGCTACCAATAGTATCTACCATATATGATAGAAAGAGTGGAACCATTAAAATGGTGATGAAGAGGAAGGTAGTGAATCTTAACACAAGGGAAGATGTAGAATTTTATAAAATGGATAATTTATTTCCTTTGTCAAAAAATCCTAAGAAGAACCCTAATTATCCCACCAAGTATAATGAAGACTTATATACTTTTTTGGATACTAAAGGTGAGGTTATGAAATAAATGTACCAATGTAGAGAAGATACATTGAGAAGGTTTTAGTAGAGATAAAACATACATACTCATAGAGAAATAGTTGATTATGTACAAAGTGTAGTAACCAGGTTGTATAATATTTTAAATAACATCCAAAATTTTAGATTAGGTAATCAACCTAATAAAGTGAATATCACAAAACTTTGGCATCAGATGAGAGAGTTAGAAAAGAGATTAAATTTATTGGTTTTGTGATCCATAAATAGTGTAACCAATCACTTAAACCTAATGACTAGCATGGATACATCTTGGTGTATAAATTGTTTAATTACAAGAAGAAATAACTCACTCAGTTATAACAATCAAATAAACTCATTGTTGGGAATGTTTACTATGTATGATAATGAGGCCTTAGAAATATTGGGAGACATGAGGATCACTAATGTGATAACTCTTATCAGAAAGCTAATCAAAAGGCCCAGTTTTGAGAACCTTCTCAAAGTAGTTTTAAACCAATTCAAGGAATAATTTTAAGACACTATATATATGACAAATGAATAAGTTTTATAATTTGTCAATTTTTTAAGGATAGGGTAGCCAGAGCTAAAGATTTAATGGCTAAGTTCAAGAGCTAATAATCTAAACAATAAATGTTGATGGATGAAACCCTAAAAATCCTTAATCCTTCCTTTCTCAATTTTTATATTATAAATAATGAGTTTTAGATTAAAAACACATTATTTTAAGAATTTAAAGAGAAATAATAGGCTTCCTCTTTAGTCTTTTCTACTTGGCCAACTATCAATGTTGCCAGATCAACATAGGGTCACCAGTTCTCAAGATTTACTATCATGCATACTCTTAAGGGTCATATTTTTGTTTTTATAATAGTTCATTTGGTTGTAACTATTGTTACCTCCCTAAATTCTTCATCCATCCATGACACATTATAACCTTGAATAAAGTAGCCATGTAATTGAATGTTATGATTAAGTGGGAAAATTTGGTTCCTAATTTATTTATCTCACATGTTATTGTATTTTTAGTTAGAAAGTCTATTTGGGATGTTATCATTGTACATGCATATTTTGCATGATTTTGGACACACTATTGTATTTTTGAATGGTACTTTTAGATGAATATTGAAGAGATGAGGCATTCCCCATCCCAAGATTATATATAATTATAACCTCTGAGCTTGAAATGGAAGATAATTTTGGCTATTAAAATTAATAAAAAATTCAAATAAGTTATGCTTGACTTGATTTTGATGTGAAAATCTTGATTCTTCTCCAACTATTTGGAATGTATGGGATGTGCTATCAATGTGGTATCTTAGTTATTTGTTTGTGAATGAGTTATCTTTTCTATTATTGTTATTCATTTTAATCTATAGCTAATTTGAATGCCTTTTGTATGAAAATTATGACCCCCCTTATAGACGTGACATAATAAACTGAAAAACATGACAACCTTTAATTATGCATATCTAAGTTTAATGTGTTTTATTTTCCTTTGACTCATAAATATGTTTGAGTGTTGGTGTTGTATATTAACTTGTAGCAGATATTGGTCTTCTAATTTCTTGTCTATCTTAGGTCAGGTAGTAGTAAAAAAGAGTTTTCATCTTGTGTGGTCAATAAGCCTCTTTTCTTACTCTTCCATATCTATTGGTTGTATACATGATGATATGATGGCATTAAAAAAACCTTTCCTTCAATAAATTAAAAAGCATGATAACATGGAATGGTGTCATAAGAGGTTAGTGGAATCAAATTGATTCAAGCCACAAACTTTTAAAAAATGAAAAACTATAATGACCTTGAGTTTTCCATGCATCAGGACTCCCAAATTAATTAAATTGTGAGCCTCTTCTCACAAGTAGAGGTTATAATGTTGGAATTTAAATCCCAACTAGTTAATATCAACTAGGCTTAGCCATAAAGGACATTTAGTAGGTATAATCCTCTATTTTATGAGGTATTATTTATATTCCCTACCTCTTTTTTTCATAACCACTCCTAAATCTAGAATTGACTCAATTTCGTCTTATTCTTTCTTAAGGAACTTCTCTTTCCATATCTAAATATTTACTTCATCTTATTCACCTTATTTTGACACATCACCTTCATGATATGCATACAAGTATGGAATATTTAATATTAGAGATATGTTAAATTCAGTTGGTGAATTTATTTTTTATTCATTTAAAAATATAATCCATATAAACTTACAAGGCCAAGTTACCAACTTCAAAATGATTATTACTTCTCTTAAAATTTACATGTTATTACTAGACTTGGATGTTATATTTAACCTTTTTTTTTAAATTTAATATATGAGTGTTTCATGTATTCAAAAAACTATTCACCTTTGACATTATTCAAGTGATCTTTTAGATCAACAAGTTCTCTTAGTTTTGAAATAGCTCTTGGGTTGTACTGATGCACAATTCAAAAATATTTTTTTAACTATTTTTATATTCATAGGAACATTGTATGTGAATTCTTCTAAACTCATTTTTTAATAAAAATAAAAAATGGAAAATAAAAACACATATCCCACTAAACGTTTTGATAAAATTAAGTTAGGATTTTGTTAGGCTATTAAATTTTTTGTATTTAAACATGCTCTTAGGTGTAGTCCATTCCAAGATTTCGTTTACTAAGTGTGAAATGAGTCCTCTTCTACCATATTAGGGTAGGTAAATGGAACAGATGTAGTGTATTAATTGATACGATAAGTGAGAGGTCCTAGGTCGATAGTATTGAATAAAAAAATTTAGTAGGATGAAAATGATATTATTTGTTTCAAGGAGAATCATAGATGGTGACACTATGGTACTCTCTTTAGGATTGTATATAGGGGTAACTTTAGGAATGGATTTAGGAGTTTTGTTAAATCCAAGGCCATATTTTTCATGTAGTTTCCTAAATTATCTCAGTACGATATCCTATGGTCCTTTCTCATAAAATCCCTTACCAAAGAATTTCTAGGCACATCACTGTAAATACATTTGAGAAAATCATAGCTTGCCTAGGAATTAGAAGTTTAAGGAGAATGGTTTTTCATGAGATGGGATATCAAGATATGAGGATGATCTATTGATCCCTTCATATGCCAAATGAACCTATAGGAAAGGAGGGCTAAAGGAAATAACATCCCCAAGGTTGGGATGCTAGTCACACTACTTATCTAGATGCTAATATTCTTGAGGAGTAGGAATGGTGTTAAATTTTAATAACTAATACGCTCCTATTATTTAGTCTAGAGAAGCCTCATCAGGTATCCATGATGAATGGATTGTCTAATTAGTCAATGCTTCATTAGATGATGGTGATGGGGTTACATTTTTTAGAGGGAGTATAATGTCATTAGGTAGAAAGGTTAAGTTGTAAGTTTTTAATGGATGTGGATTATTAGGAATGATGTGTACTTGGACCTCATGTTCATATTTCATGTATCAGTGCAAGGTGGTGGAATAAAATTCATCGCATAGATCCAAAGACATCCTAAGAGGATATTATATTAGAACTCAACTTTTAGAACATAAAATAATTCATGGACACAAAAATATATCTAGATGGGGAGGAGAATGGTTCCCATAGTATGAGCCATTGAATCATTGAAATATCTCAAGATGGATGGGGATTGAGTAACAAACAATTCTAAAAGTTGAATTTTTTTAAACACATGTGAGGAGATAATGTTAATACTAGTCCCCATTATCAATCATAACTCTTTCTATTTGAGTTTGAATAACTTGTGTGGTGATAAATAAGGAAGATCCTAGTCTTCATATGTAAATGAGATTATTTCAAAATCATTAAAATTGATAGATGAAACCATCTACAAATTTTTAATGATCATTGTCATAGGTTAGCACTCATCATTTTGCACATGGATACCCTAAAGTGCTTTAATCATTTCTTGAAAATGTTGAGGAGAATTCTTAATGCATTCATAGAGGTACATATTGACTAAGGATTGGTGGAGTTACTTTAGAACTAATATCTATATGAGCTTTGAGGAATTATTCTTCTAAATTTTCACCAAAATGGAGATTTTAGGTTTTGTAGGGGAGGGTCTAGAGGTTTTTATGGTTGGGATAGGGGCTTTAGCTATGGAAACATTGGCTTTATTTGGTTTTTAGGTTTTAAGGGCCTATGATTGAGAGTTTGTTACTATGTTTATTATATCTATTTGAAATAGTGGGGGATTCGTTGAAGTTCCTTAGTTGTCCATTTTTTAAGGTCCTGAGGGGAATTAGGAAAGAGGTTGATTAGAGATGGATTTGAAACTATTAATCATATTTTTTTATCCTTATTTTTATTTTCCTTGTAAAGGATTTAGGTTACTTACTATATTAGTCTCAAGGATGGTTTTTTTTTTACTGTTTAGATCAAAGAGGGGATCATGTTCTTCAATTAAGAAATCATCTTCATCTAAAAGATTTCAAATCATGACTTTGAGAGCATTGTAAATTTTAGTGTTGTGTCTAGGTATCCTATGATAAGCACACATTTTAGTTTACCTATACCACATGGGTTTATGGATATGGGGATTAATTATTTTGAGAAGAGGTAATGTGATAAGGGAGGTGTGTAGAAGTCGGTCAAAGATGGTAGCATAAGATCCTCATAGAGTATCTTTGTTAGGTTTTGTTATCTTTTGGGGTACCAATTTTAGAGTCATGCTTACTTATGTACTCTTTTTTTTTGTGTTGGTGGTATGACCTATTTTAATGGGTGGAAATAGTGCTTTAGATAGGTTACAGGGATAATAAAAGTCCATAGGGTTAATATGCAATTTTGGTGTTGGTAGTATAGGAAGAGGATTTTGAGCTAACTTAGATGCCTTGATAGAAGATTATGTAATTGAGATCTTAAGTTTCAAGGAATGATGGGGCCCTAATATAGATGGTTTAGTTTGTCCTTGGGGCATGGACATATTTCCATTTTAAATGTGATTAGAGGTTATGGGAGTATTTTTACAAAGATCCTCATTTTGGGGGAGCTCGAGTCTTATAGGAGGGTGTTGAAAAGCTTTTTCCTTTAGCATACTTAGACACTTATTCCACATGGTTGGAATAAAATTGTTATTCTCTAATTATCATGGATGACTTTCAGTGTGTTTGGGTGAGACTTATTTTGGAGGATCTTATGTAATGATATATAGAAGACTCGATTAGATGGTAGAAATGGGTTTAGTTAGTTTAGATGGTTTAAAATTATATTGTATAAGGAGATATTATATTTTTATTATTGTGGTAGATGATTTAGTTGTATTATCAACTTCTTTAGGCAATGTTTTATCATGGATAATACTTGTTACTTGGGTGTCTTCATCTAGGGTGCCTCTCTTATTTTTCATATATAATTAGAATGAGGATGGATGGTTTAGAAATGGCTACCTAAATTTGTTGATGGATTGATTTTGAGGAACATTTATATTATCCAACTGCAACTCCCTTTAATCAATGAGGTTCTATACCAGGACTTTAAAATAACGACACCAATTGCTTTGATGACTTGGCACACAATGGTAAGTGGAAAAATCACTTTCTTTATATTGACCTAGTTTTGGTTAGGAACCATTGATAGTTATAATTTGAGGAAGATCAATAACTTATACCTATAATATTTTGTCTGTAATATCATCATAAGACTACCCCAAAGGTGTGTATTTCCTAGGTGGAACTACGTTAAATTTATTTGTGGTTGCATCTTGGAAGAGCTCAGTTAGTTTTTCATGGATGGGGAGGTTGAGTTTAGGACAACAAAATTAATTGTGCCTTTCATCTTCAAATTATTGATTCCTTTATAAGGGTCTAGTTTAATTTTATTATTTCACAACTTAATTTTTCCCTCTTCTAAATATCAGATTTCTAACTTTCAATACATGGTAAAGGCTTCATAATTTTTTTTGAATGACTAAACTTTTAGCATGGATGAGATATGTTTTACACATGATCTCAAAAACAATTCAATGAATTTAGGTTTAGGTAGGGAGAATGATAGTTGATTCATAAGTCCCTACCACCTAAAAATAAAGTCTATAATAGACTTGTCTTCAGTTTTCCTAATGGCATAGAGGTCATTAATGGTTTATTTTATAGTGATATTAATTTAGAAGTGTTCTAAAAAAGTATAAGATAATTGACCAAAGGATAATAATGAATTTTGAGAGATGAAACTATATTAATCTAAAGATGGCCCAATGAGTGACATAGGGAATGCCATCAAAAAGAGGGCATCATCTTAGGCTATGAGGTAATATGCATGCTTAAAATACATAATATGTTGTTGGGGATCTTCCTTATTTTGAATTTTTTTTAACTTAGGAAGTTACCACTGTGCAAGATATGATCAGATTGGAATGACAAGGTTAATAGGTTCATTACAAATTTATTTGTATGTAATTATATTATTTTTCCTAGAGGTAGAGGTTTATAAAATTTTCATCTTATCCATGAGGATGTGTATGAGGTCCATCTAGGCATTTTATTTAAGGATAACTCTTAAACACATTTATTTTAAATTTTGATAAGAGGTAATGACGTTGGGAGTGGTTATGAAAGTGGATAACCAATAGATGTGTTGATAGTCATTTGAGACATAGCTATATACTACAAGAATAATAAAAATAAGTTTTTATATTGGTATGGGTTAGGATAAGTACTCATAATGGGTTGTAATGCAATTTTTATTGCGTAGTTAGAGGGATTTGTTGTTAGAGATTTTGACTTATAGGGATTTATTGTGTGGATGGTAGAGGTTGGGTGGTATGTTGGAGACTCAAAGTTATGTTAGTTTGGATAGGAGGAAGAGTCAGCAAAATAGAATCTACTAACTTTGGATGTATAGGAGAGGGTGGTTGGTTAGTTATAGGTTGAAGTATAGTAATGTTTTGCATTGGAATAATAATTATAGTGGGGATCCTAGATACTAAGGGTGGTTGGGTATCTATAAGTTGTGTTATGCTAGTATTTAAACTTGAAGGTGGTGTGGGTTAGTGTATGAGGACACCATGGCCAAGGTATACCCTTTAAATTTTTCTAGATGCATGCCACAAAAAGAATGGAAATTTTGGCCATGAGGGAAAATAGGGATCCATATGGATTGTGCAGTAAGATAATAGTTCAAGGTAATCAAATTGTTATCTAGTATATTTGCAAAATTAGGATCACCCTGAGGGTCAAACTAAGGGATACCATCCACAATGGAATCAAGAGAGGTAGGGGGTTGGTGATTTTTCCAATGAGGATGATGACTATAGTGATTCTATTTTTTTAGTGATTGTTTTCATGTTAAAACCATGTAGTGATAAAATAATAAAAGTAAATAATAAATGTAAAACACACAACACTATTTTTTATTGTCTCATTTTTTGTGATGAAAAGTACACACTCTATTTGAGTGAACTTAAATATTTTTACTTTTTAAGAATAATTTTTATAATATTATGGGGTGATGGGTTAATGAAGGTCCTAAGAATTGGCAATCTAAGTTAAGTTTCTAGTTTATTTAAAGTTGGGATCCTTGATATACATAAAGGTACAATGGAGCCTAATTATGTGTTTGTGGTAGTACATGGATTGGTATTTATGCCTAGCTCCTCACTTCATGACTCCACAATAATAAGGGTGTTGGGCTCTTAGCCTATATACTAGAATCCAATTATTTATACATGGACAAAACATTGAGTTGACTTTCCCCTTAGTGATGAAATCCAAGTGGATCTACCTAAGTTTGATTTGTTTTGATTGTAATTTTTTATGATTATCATGATTTTGTAACATATGCAAATGAGTGTGACTAAAATATAAATTAAACCACTTATTTATACTTGGTGTGTTTCTAAAACAAGCAAATTAAGAATGAGACAATTTATTTCAAAAAGGAAAGTAATATAATTTTTTTCTTTTTTTCTTTTTAATTATTTTAATGAAAAAACAAAGAGAAATTTTTTAATAAGTGAAATGAAACAAACAAAACAAAAATAAAGAATCAACAATAGGGAGGCCCAAAAGGAGTCCCACTAGGCATGCCAAAATGTTTAAAGTATTTTCTATTCACTTTTATATGTAAAATAAACTACTAAAAATATAAAGTAAGATAAATGGTTTTAGGATTATCTATAACTATAAAAACCGTGCATTGTTTATCCAATGATATGAGAGCTCATTTTTATTCTAGATGGAATAATTGATCATAGTAGACAACTAAAATAAATAGATTAATAGGATATATGAGTGGGATGCCTGGTACTAGACTAGTCCAAAGAAGTGGTATACTTCCTAATAAGGATGTCATCCCACTTTATAATCACTCAAGCAGATAAATATAATAAATGAAATTATAATAAATCATGTAATAATACATATAATAAAATTTAATGAATTAAGTTAATCTACATTCATTGTATGGAAATTAGTAAAGTGAATATTCTAATAATCTTCAACTACATCTTCTTCAGCTTGAGTTACTTCTAGTTGACTATAAATGGATTCTAAGGTGGGGGTGCACACAATTGCCCAAATTCTTAGTTCGAAGGAAATGTTACTTTGATTAGATAAAAGAGGAGGTGGGACTATGGGTAGATATAAAAAAGTAGTCACATCATGAATAACTCCAGACAAAGTCATTTACAGAAAATTCATGGATTTAAGAAACATGGATTAAATATTAAATTAGGTTAATAATTGAAAAGGTTTTGTGTTTCATATACAATAGGAATTTATTAGAGGTCAATGTTGATCTATAGGATCGATGCCAATTTAGGGAATCAACATCGATTCTAGAAGTATCAAGTTTCTATGGATAGGGACATAAATGTAGATTTTATGTGATTTGAGATGGTTTGGGATGGTTTAAGGTAGTCTAATACTTATTGATGAGGTAAAGAAAATTATAATATAAAATGAAAAATATAAATAATTAAAAAAACAATTAGAAAGAATTGCATAAAACAAATAATGTATTTACCTTTATAGCAATTTCAATCTATAACGAACTACAAAGTTGATGAAAGGATTCTTAATATTCAAATGAGTGTTGATGGATTGATGTAGTTGTATGGATTCCATCAAATGAGCAATTAGCTAACTAACATTCAAAACAAAATTCTTCAACATTACAGTGCAAATTATGAGTGCATAAATTTTGTCCTTTACCCCAGAGGGATCTATAGTTAAATTGATATCAACTAAACATAATCAATGTCGATCATGGGGATAAACAATGATTTAGGCCTAAATTTACCAAATCTATTGAAACCATTCAACCATAAATTCAAACTAAGACTTAAGCTGATTAAACAAATTTAGGATAATAATAGAGCTGTTAGTGGTAAAAATAACTTGCCTTTATTATGATTTGGGTTAATTAGATTTTAGAGTAGGTAATTAGTTAAATTAAATTAATTAAGTGAAAAATTAATTAATAAAAATAATTACATATGGAAGGATAAAATGATAACTGGGTAATTACATTGGGTAAAATAGGGATGAATAAGAAAGAGGACCTAAGATATAGAAAAGCATAAATATTATTATGTGAAATCCTAGTGCCTACAAGCAAATTTAATTTTAAATCAAGAACAAGAAAGACATCATGAAATTCACTATTAGCAATTTTAATTGTTCTTATAGATTTAACATTGCAATTAGTATGATTTAAAATACTTAAATGATTGTTAGAAATATCTAGTTGCAAAGAAGTAAAAATATTTATCTTAGATGTCATATGTTGAGTAGCACCAAAATCAATAATCCATTCAATAAGAGAAGCGTGTAAAACAAAAATAAAGGAAACTCTAGTATTAGACTTATGTTTATATTTTTCTTTGTGTTACTAGTGCTAACATTATCTTTGACCTTAAACTTTCTATTTTTAAGTTTGCATTTATTTTTAAAGTAATGATCTTCATCATGATTATTTTTGTCAAAATAATTACACTCTAACTTATTTTTAGGTTTTGAGTTATATTTTTGATCTTTTTTATAATGTGTATTATTGGACTTATCATTTTCTTTATCATTTTTGTGTTGGTGTTTAGAAATAAAAGCATGTTTATCACTATTAATACTACCAAACTGAATTAACTTTTGTTCTTCTTGATGCAAAAAAGTATAAAATAATTTAAACATCAACTGAGTATATAAAGTAGGAAAATCTAGTTGAAAATGAATGTTAGTAATAAAATACTAAAAAGGTTGAAGTAGACTTTTTTTCAAGATAATATTAATTAAATTCAAATCTTAAAGTTTAATGTCCAAACTAGTCATATGAGAATACAACTAGTGAAATTAAATCAAGAAATAATCCATAGTTTTGAAGTTATACTTTAAATTAAACAGTTGATCTTGAATTTGAATTTTATGAGATTCATTCACAATGTCATAATTAAATATAAGTTTAGACTAAGTAGTGGATTCAATAATACAACCATCAATATGCACATGTAATTCAAGGGTTATTGCCATGCCAATCAATCCTAAGACCTCATCATTTTTTACTTGTCATTTCTATTGAAATAAAATGGTTGTAGTCTTTGTATCAGGTTTGGGGTCTATGCAATCTACTACATGTACCTAGTGTTTAAATGTGAATATGCATTGCATATGCAATTTTTATAAATGGTAATTAATGGACATAAGTTTAAATTTGGGCAACAATTGAGTTATTATTCCACGAAAGCTCATCCAATACCCAAAAAGTGAATAAGTAAGAAAAAACATTTAAAAATGAAAGATATGTAGAGGAGGGACAAGAAAGCTAAGAAATGGGACATAGTGGAAGTGAAAAATAAATATCAAGAAATAAAAAAGAGCTACAAAAGATTAATAACTGAATAAAAAAGCCAACTACAAGATGGCTAAAAAAATGTCCAAGATGAACTAGAAGAGATTATATCAATGGGTTTATAAGTTTTTGGTATGATTAAACCTAAACAAAAAACTTTTATTTTGATTTAATTGTAAACTCACATTAAAAAATTTATAATTAAAATAATTGAATGTTGATAGAATAAAATGTATTAAATATATAATAATTTGAAACCCCCTTATTTTATTTAGAAAAGGAATAAATACTCACAAATTCCAATATGAATTAAAGAAAAATGATATTTTTTATAATAATTTTAAAAAAGATTAAAGATTCTAAAAATTTACAATTAATAAATTGGAAAGAGTTATGTCTGTGTTTGTAAAGTTATATATATATATATATATATATATATATATATATATATATATATATATATATATATATATATATATATATATATATATATATATATATATAATATATCACTTAAATTATGTTCTTTTTGTTGAATGTAGGAATGTCACTTTATTTCATTAAACTGAAAATTTGGTATTTTAACTTGAAATGAACTAATAAAATTTAGGTAGCCCATAAATTTCATTGCCTCATTTAGTGATACCCTGGCCAAAATTTACACTTGAATATGTTAGTTTCACATCATTTAACATGTTTTAGTGTTTTTAGGCCAAATGTATGTTTTGGGTGAAAATTGGCCAAAAACTTGGTTGGAAGTTATCGATGGCCATTTTCAAGGGTTTATAGTTTTCCCCTGTTTGGGAAGTCATTGGAAACCATAGACAAAGAAATGTCTTCTCAAAGAATGAGAAATGACCTATATGCCAAATATAAGATGATGGCTAAATAATAAAGCTCCAAATGGTTTTGGGAAGCATATGATGATACCCCTTGAGGGAGTGGTCATCACATTTGTTGATGGATGATCCCTCGAAAAGAAATAAGAAGAAAGGTAGAATTAATCTATGGTTAAGATTAATCCAAATGAGAAAAAGCTTGTAGGCATTTTCATTGTGTGTTTCATTCATGATTGTTAACTAAGCTTTTCCTAGTGTCTAGGCCTAGAGATGTTATGTTATTAGTGTGTTTATTTCATCTTGTTTTCATTTTGTAACTAACACCATACTAACTATCCTCTCTTGAGTCAAATTCTTAGATCACATTATGGCATGCCCAATGGGACGGTGTGCAATGATTTTCCCATAGGTGGTTATAATCATTGGACCTTGATTATGGAAAACATGATAAACTTAGCTGAGGATGATGATAACTTAACACATAGGGTAATGATAAATTAGAACAACCTACTAGTAGGGAGATGCTCGTCTGAACTAATAAAGGTTGAAATTCTTTCATGGTTTGATTACTTTCTTTGGGATATTATTGGGAGTGAATCAAGATGTCTGTGCCAAAGAGATGCTGCCATTGTTGAATAAAGTTATTGAAGCTAAAGTTTGTTGTAGCAAGTGATGGTATGCTTCATGATAGAACACTAGAAAGACTTGGCCAAAATATGTATAAGAACTAACTCTTATGATCCAATACTTAATAGAAAACAATGCACCAATGATAGAAACCATGATGACAATGTAAACATGTGAATATGGATGGATTCAAGTGTAAGCGTTGGCAAAGAATCACCTAATGAACACACATAAATTGAATCTAGGCAACAGTGTTGAAAGTAAACAAATAGGTAGATAAATAAATAAAATAAGCAGAAATAATCAAATAGACAAAGCAATAAAAACCTTATAAATATTGCCCCCAAAAAATGGGTGACAACTTAACAAATGAACTAAATGAGGGAATATAAGAAAAAGAAGGGGGTGGCCGAGCTAGATCAATATGCACTGGGCAAGTAGACACTACCTACATAGTTTCATGGATGTAATATCTAATAAATAAATTTAGGTCAAATGTAATTCTCCCAGGGAATGGGAAGAATGTGATAACTAAGGAAAATAAATAGAATGGATGTGATAGAAAATAGGAATGGTTGTACAAAATGGAAATTATGTGAGATAAAAATACCAAAAAGGATGGGGAAACTAAATGACAAGTGATTTGATTGTAACTTAGTAAGGGATCCCATAATCCTTAAGGAAAATAAGTGGTCAATGTTTTTGTTCCTTTTTAATGACTTTTGAAATGTTTTTAGAATTATTTTGGGAGCATCTCAACTCAATCAAGAATGATGAGACACTAAATGGTTTAAGCTCACAAAATGGTGAGAGAATTCAAACTTAGGTTAATTGTAAAATGGTGAGAGCGTTACTTAGGTTGCTCATAAAATGGTGAGAGCATGACTTAGGTTACTCATAAAATAGTGAGAGAATGTCTTATGTTTCTCATAAAATAGTAAGAGTATGGCTTAGGTTGCTCACAAAATAGTGAGATCATGGCTTAGGTTGCTCACAAAATAGTGACAAAATGGCTTAGGTTGATTGCAAAATAGTGAGAGCATGGTTTAGGTTGCTCATAAAATGGCAAGAGCATGGCTTAGGTTTCTCACAAAATGGTGAGAACATGGCTTAGGTTGCTCAAAAAATGGTGATACCATGGATTAGGGTGACTTAGCTAACCTCTACCAGTATTGAGTGCTACCTACATAGTCTCAAAGTAGGACCTCAAATCATTGCAGTTTTGCCTTTATAGTGGAAGAATTTGACTAGTGCAGTAGTCAATTCAAACAAAACAAGCACAATTGGTAAAAAAACATAATATGACATAAGAAGTGGCAAGTTGGTACATCAAGGCTTAATATTTCCCCTAGTTTGCCCATAGGTTGGCAAGTTGGTACATCAAGGCTTAATATTTCCCCTAGTTTGCCCATAGGTAGTTATAAATAAGACACAATGGTATAGATCAAAGGTACTAATTTCCCAAAGGTAGTTATAATTAAAAACAAGACCGGTGATAAAAAAGAATAACAAATGAAAGATGCAACTATTGAAATTTCTATCACACTATCCCAAAATATGATCTCTATCTAAAGTTCTAAAACCAACTAAAGAAATGGATTAGATACCTTGATGCTAAAAATATGAAATGGATGACAAAAACCAAAGGCAAATGGGCTAGGCTATAGAACACATGGAGTTGGTAGGTTAGAAATGGAAAGTGGATATGGCAAAGAGGATGGATAAGGATGGTATTTTTACAAAGAAGAATAGTGAAAAAAAAACATAACTAAAATGGTCCTTATAGACAATACACCTTAGCACTCAGGCATAGTACCACTTGAGATGAATAATATTCATTGGCTTTGAAATTTCCTCTCCATCTGGTGTAGCAAGCCTGCATGCTCTTGATCCATATTTTGTAGTGATTATGTAAGGCCCTATCCATTTTGGTTTGAATTTCCCTTTATTTTTCTTCTTAGCCATAGTATTCTTTTGGTTTTCTTTAAGAACAAGATCACCAAGTTAAAATGTTCTATACTTGACACACCAATTATAGTGTCCATTGAGAAAATTTTAATATGCTTGAAGATTGTTGTGCATGGTCATGTATTTCTCATCTAGTAGGTCTAACTCTTATAAGTGAACTACTCGATAATCATGATCATCTAGAACATGCTTGAAAGAAAGGAATAATGAAGGAAATTCAACCTCAATGGGAAGGATGGATTTAGTACCATAAACAAGTGAGTATGGAGTGGCTCTTGTGGGGGTACAATCATTGGTATGATAGGCCCAAAGTATAGGGAATATCTGGAGGTGCCAATCATGACTATCATCATTAACAATCTTTTTGAGAATAGTGACAATGGTTTTGTTGGATGCCTCAGCCTCACCATTACCTTGAGGGTAATATGTTGTAGAAAAATGTTGTGTGATATTATATTTAGTACATAACTAGTCTACATCCTTGTACTTGAATGATCTTCTATTATCAGATATAATGCGAAAAAGAATACCATAGTGATAGATGAGATGGTTGAAGATGAATTTGGAAATTTTTTATCTAGTCACATGAGGGGTATAGCTTCAACCCACTTAGTGAAATATTTAGTGGTAGTAAGGATATTTTTATGGCCATCAGATGAAGTGGGGTTAATCTTCCCAATGAGGTCAAGTCCCCATGTAGAAAATGGCGATGGTTTTAGCATTGATTTTGGAGTTTTTGTTGAGGCATGGATCAGATTAGCATGTTGTTGACATTTGTCATACTTCTTTACATATGTAGTGGCATTTACATCCATTATGGGCCAATTTTTAACTAGTATGCAAGAGCTTTTTGGATAGGATTTTCCTACTATAATGGGCTCCACATACTCCTTCATGAACTTCTCTTAATGCTAATATAGACTCTATTGAAGTTAAACAACAAATAAGAGTTTCATCAAAACTATGATGGTAAAGGGTGGATCCAAATAGAGTATAATGAGTAGAATGATGAATGAAAGATTTGATTTGTTTTTGAGATAAGTTAGGTGGTATAAATTGGTTATGAAGGCAGTTGTAAAGGTCTGAGTACTAGATAGAATTGAAACCAACAATATCACAAACCATGTTCATGGTTAAAGGTTCATGAGCTAGTGCTGACAAATTATTGATGAAGAATTGATACTCTCTAGCTTTGTTTGTCAAATTAGAGAACCAATAGTATCCATGGCATCTATAGCTTTGTTACTAGCCCTAGGTATATGCTCAAACTGAATGTTGGCAATTTGTTATTTAAGAGTATCGATCATGACTTTATATGGAATTAGATTGTCATCTTTGGTCTAGAAATGATCTGTAACATGATTGATGATTAAATTAGAATCACCATAAACTTGGAGTTGAGATATATTCTAATGCACTGCTTGTCAAAGTCTTATAATAAGTGTTTCATACTTAGTGTTTATATAATGAAAACTAATTCTGAATGATTTAGGGATTAGATCCCCATGTGATGTAATAAATAATAGGCCTACCCTTGATCCATGTGTAGTGAATGAACCATCAAAATACAACTTCTAGGGCTGCTCTTCAAGTGGTGTATCAATAACGGTCATGATGGATTCATCAATAAATTAAAACTTGAGTGGTTGTGTGTCCATGAGAGGTACTTTAGTAAGTTTATTTGTAAGAAATTGTCCTTTGATTGCTTTCTGATTGACATACTCTATGTCAAACTCACAAAGAAACATGATCCATTTGGCCATTCTACCTTGCAAAGCTACTTTAGATAGTAAATACTTGAGTGGATCTACTTTTGAAATGACCATGGTTTTATTATTTAACATGTAATGGTGCAATTTATGAGTTTTGAAAACCATGGCTAGACAAGCTTTTTCAATAGGTGTGTAGCTATGTTTATGTGTAACCAAGGTATGGATTAAGTAGTATACAACATGCTCTTTTCCATTGTCATCATATTGAGCCAAAAGTACTCCCATGGCATGATCAATAATAGATAGGTATAACAAGAATGGCTTTCCTAACATAGGAGGTAATAAAATAGGTGGATTAACAAGATAGTCCTTGAGTTGTTGAAAAGTTATTTGGCAGTGATCATCCCAGTGAAATGAAAATCCTTTCTTTAAAAAATGTGTAAATGGATGACACTTGTCTACTAATTGAGAGATGAAGAATCAGATTAACTAGATCATACCTTGCAAACTATGAAGTTACTTTAAACTAATTAGAGGTGTCATCTTGGTTATAGCACTGACTTTAGCCAAATCAACTTCAATACCTCTATGAGATAAGATGAAGCTAATTAATTTGCTTGAAGTTAAACCTAACACACATTTCTTTGGATTGAGTTTGACTTTATACTCTCATAATGTTTCAAATATATTATGCATCACTGTTGGATGGCTGACCCTAGTTTTAGATTTTCCCAATATGTCATCCACATAGTCTTCAGTAATATCAGGTATCATATCATGGAATATGACAATCATGGTCTTTGATATGTGGCTATAGAATTATTAAGGCCAAATGGAATTACTTGATAACAAAATGTTCCACATGGAGTGTTGAATGCTATTTTATGTTGATCTTCTGGCATGATTCTAATCTGATTGTATCTTGAGAAGCCATCCATGAGTGAAATCATTTCATAACCTACCATGGATTCGATGATCATGTCAACATTAGGTAATGTAAAATCATCTTTAGGACAAGATTTGTTGATGTCTCAAAAATCAATACAAATTCTAATCCCTTCAAGCTTTTTGATAATAAGTACTACATTAGAGATCCATTTTGAGTAGTCAATGGATCTAATACATCCTACTTATAAGAGTTTTTCTAACTCTTTACCAATATATCAATGTGAGGATGCATCTTACATAGCTTTTGTTTGACCAGTTTGGCATCAAGATTAACCATAAGGTGGTGTAAAACCAAGGTGGGGTCCAAACTCGACATGTCAGAATAAGCCCATACACAAATTTCTACAAATTCTCTTAATAGAGATGTAAAGATGTCACATTCCTCCTTAATGAGGGATGCACCTAATTTTATCCATTTTAGGTTTGATGGAGTCTCAATGTTTACCTCTGTTGTATCTTTAGCTAGAAGGGTTGAACCATCTTCTAGGATAGTAGGCAATGACTTGAATTGGTAAACTATATCAGGATCCTTTGTTAGGACTTGCTCTTCAACTTACCTTAGGCATGATAAATTTGAGTCCCCTAATGGGAGATCTAGCCATGTGATAAAGAAAAGTAAAAAATTATTGAAGAATTTGATCAAATATGTGTTTTTTCTCAAAGTTAAACTCAAATATATAGGTAAGTTCATCATTAGTGGTATCCTCATCTAAATTCAAAGAATAATGAAAATCCCCCATCTTATGGCACCTAAAACAAGTTTTCACCATTAGACTGGCCTTTATCTTTAATTTTTCCCTAGACAAAAAATACTTCAAAGAGGTTTTCACTTTGGGACCTCAATGTTTTATTTATTTGTTTTCGGATAAGGGTGTTCACTCGCTCTCCAAAATAAGCTATAGAGTCCAATGTGATTGAGAATCTTGATTTGTGATCTTCCAATGGAATGTTATCTCTAAGGCCTAATAAATCATAAAATGCCTCATCAATCTAAAACTCATCAATTGGTAGACTAAATTCTTATTGGTCCCAATATATCAATTAGGGATAGTATAATGGTAATAGGTTACAATGAATGGTTAGGGTAAGGGTATAATGGCATTTTTATCAAACAAATTATTTTCAACTAGGTCATTAATGATGAGGATAGGATCAAACTTTGCTTCATTATCGGCATCATCATCACTAGTCATTAGTGATGGAGTTTGAATAAGATATGTGGGGTCACCCCTAGATAGTTTAAATCCAAATCCATAAGGTCTTTCATACTTGGTCATGGAAATGGCTCAAAAGTTCCTTGCTAATTCACTTTGAGGCCTCTTCCTTCATAATTATGATGATCCATGATCCTTTTGGGAATAGGATACTTTGCACTTCTATAAAAATCAACCTAGTTTTAATTGTATAACCATGATTCATCTCTTTCAAGAGGTTAGGTTATGGGCTAGATACTAGTACAAAAGTGACAGATCTTGTATCTTTGGGCTTTTGTTGCCAATGCCTATATGGGGTGAAATTAGGTCACCCAAAGGTTTTCAAATTCTAAGGAATATTGGCAATATGAAATGTATCATGGGTCACATACTCTCCTAGTCTATTAGCTAAAATGGTGAAATGATTAAAGGCTTCAAGAGGTGGCATGTGGGAAAGAGAATCCAAAGTATTAGGATCTATGCAATTATCTAATGAAGGATCAATAAGTATATCCTTTTTTTAATCCTACTTGGAACTTGGATTCATACCATACTGATAATTATAGCTTTTAAATTTAGCCTCAATATGTTTACAATGTTCATATGGGTGTAAATCTCTTAGAATATTCACTTCCATCCATGAGTGGGAAAACCTGATAGATTGGCACAGCATTGATGGGATTGCAGGAATCTCATATAACCAAGGTCTACCTAGAATTATGTTATATGATAACTCAAGATCATGAACATGTCAAAGTGTATCATTGGTCAAAGGCCTAATGAAAACTAACAAACTAATGGTGCCTTTTGATTCTCTTTCCTGATTATCATAAGCTTTGATAGTTATTATCTCTAGCTAAAGATCTCTCATTGTGTACCCAAGAAGCTTGATGAGTTTTAGGGACACTATGTTGAGGCTGGATCCATTGTCTATAAGGAAACATTTCACTTTATTTCATCTTATATAAACTTCTATGTATAATGGATTATTATGGAGAAGGCCAAGGGAAGACATATTGCTTTAGTTGAATGTGACTTGTTGGTTTGGAGCTAGGTGTCTAACCAAAGCTTAACATTTATCAAGGAATATATCACTAGCAATAGTGGATTGGGTCAAAAGCTCATTCAAGAATTCTTGTGGATTATTGATTCTCACAACAAATCAAAAATAGAAATTTGTGTTGGTGTCCTCTGTAATTGTTCCACAATATCAAACTTCTTGTCTTGATTAGTAGTGAATGGTTTATTTTGAGGTTGAACGGTTGGTTGGATAGTAGGAAATGTGGTGGATGGTTGTGGGCCTAGGATAGTAATCTTTGACCTCCAAGTTGTGATTACACAATCGAGATTAAATACTAGACCATAATTGCTAACTATTGTTGGAAATGATGTGGGCTCAGATAGGACAAGTATTGGTTGTTGGTGCACTTGCATGTAGTCAAGTGGAAATAATGAGTTGTTGTTATAAGATCCAAAAGTGGAAGTCCTAGTTTTCTAGTTTACTTGTATGCACTCCCAGGTCAAAGAAGGATTATCCATGTAATTTGGCTAGATAGTATTGTTTAGCAATGGTCTAGGCTGATTTGTGCTTGGTCTAGGATTAATGGAGATGGTATTAATGCTACCTCCTACAATATGACCTGCAACCCTATTGTAGTCATGTGTCACTGCATGGTAGGTTTGTTGGTTGTTACCATTAAAACCTTGGTTTTATCCATTATTTTGTCATTATGGATTTTATTATTAATTTTGTCGATTCTGCTAGTTCAACCTTTGATTTTGATACTATTGATTTTATTGTTGCATTGGCCATTGTTGTTGTTGTTGTTGATTGTTATGTTGAAGAAAAGGGTTTTGATAAATCCCAAGAGTTTGATTGGAAGTGAAAGGACCATTATCCAATTTTATTTCCCCATTCTCCAACATATTTTCAATTATATGCTTGATTTAGACACATCTTCATAAATTATGCCCATTGACCTAATGATAGTCATAAAATTCATTTTCACAGTACCAATCAGGGTAAGGAATGCCTTGTGGATAACACTTTGGTATAAGTCAACTAATTAGATTAGTAGTATCAATCTTGAAAAATATAGATTTAATGGGCTCTCCTAGGTCACTATAGACATGGCATACATGCACGGTTCTCTTAGGAGGAGGGGTTTGTAATGGTAAAGGCTATTTTATTTGTTATGTAGGTTTTGGTTGTTATGATTAAGCTTGAACAAGATGTTGTTGTTGGCCATTTCCATAATTGGTAGAATTAAGTTTGATGACTCATTTATTGATAAGCACCCGCTCGATCAATAACTCCTTTATCAATGATCTCTTTGAATATATGTGTAAATTGTGACTCCAAATGGTAAGCTATCTCACTATGCAAATTTTTGGTAAACATAGTGGCTAATTGTTTATCTGGTAAACTATGGGTGGAATGGCTTGCAAGGGCTCTCCATCACTATAAATAACTTGAAAAAATTTTCTTAGATTTTTGCTTTGGTTGTGTCAAGTCCACTAGTGAAAAATCATGCTTGAGATTATAGGAAAAGTGCTACACACATTTATCAGAAAGGTCATCAAAGTCTATTACTAAATTCTTGGGCAAATTTAAAAACCACTCTAAGGCTTGTCTAGCTAGGCTCCCTAGAAGCATTAGTAAAAGGTATATGTCACTATATGCCTCTAGTTGACATATGACAAAGAGTTTGGTCAAATGGGCCTTAGGGTCACCTATCCCTTTGTACTTATCTAATTTGGGTGGTTTGTATCCTAGAGGAAATGGTATCTATAAATACTCCATGTTACATAGATAGGAACACACATATCCAATTTGAAATTTTTAGTCTGTTTCCCTGCCTGAATGGTATTAATCACATATTTCATATATTATAATTCTTGGGATAGGAAACTAGAAGGGATATTGGTTTGAGGGAGAATATTGGTCTAGGTAATTGGCTAGGATGTCACAAGTGAGACACTTTGACTAGGGTATGATGGAGACACCTATTGGGTACATTGGCCTGGTTGGGGAATGGACCATGAATACACAAACATGGATTGGGATGTATTTGAAATTACACATTTGGCTGTGTGATATTCTGGTTTGGGTTGGCAATAAAGATTTGACTTGGAGGTTTTTATGGTTGGGATGAAAGGATATAACTATATTGTGCATATTGTGGTTGAAAATAGACATAATACTGACTAATATAACCTTACTATTGAGTGGGAACTTGTGGACCAAGACCCTACCTCTAAATTTTTGACACATTTTGAGTCATCGATTGTCTAATAGGTACTTGAGAAACATGGGGACCTCCTTGTTACATGAATCCTTATGAAGAAGTGTAAGCAAATTATTAATTCAACATCTGTCATTGACCAATATTTGCACACTATTGACTAGTCATTACTTGGTTTTGAATTGGCATATTAGTCTATGATTGAAGAGTTATGTTCATCGTTACCTAGTGAGGTGGTATATTAGATGCCCCTAATTGAGGTGGAAATGTATTCTTCCTCTATTGCATTGATATACTAGATTATGTCTATTTTTTTGAAATACCACTCACTACTTGTTGAGGGGGAGTAGGATTCATCACATTCTGTCATTGAGGCATAACATTAGCCATTGTTTGATTATCTAATCTTGTAGGTTGTACACTTGAAGAAGCAACTAGTTGAGGTTGGGATGTAGAAACTCCTATTCCTTGGTATGATGATCCTCTCATGGGATTAACTATAGGCACATGTTGTTAGTTAGTTGTTTGTGTGTTATTACCACTTTGATCAAGATTGGATATTGTTTGCACATTATCCACTATGTTTGGCTCACCATTTGGTGTATAAACTAAAGACACTTCCTCAATAACTAGCATATGAATCAAATTATCTATCAAAGTGATTTGTATGAATGGGTCAAAATATAGATTCTCTTGTCTAATTAACTATATCAACACTCCTGTTGAAGGTACTAGGTCAATGAGAGGCTTACTTACCATGTTCATCTTATTAAAATCACATGTTAAATTTAGGTAGGTTTGGTATTCTATTTGCATTTGGTTAAAGTGATGTGATCTTCCATGATGTTTTTGTCTCGATTGGATATATTAGGGTCTTGATATGTTATTTGGACTAGAGCCATAGGATTTTTAGAAGAAGCATGTTGATTGTAAATGATATTGTGGGGCACTCTTACTAGACTTGGTAAATTTTCATGGGGGGAGTTTGCTAAAAACTTGGCCCCTACCTCTATGGCTCTAACCAAAATCTCATCTTTATTCTCTAAAAAATTTCACTCAAACAAAAATGTATCATATGTGGAATCTATATTAGTAGAATATGACTGTTGAAGAACTAGCTCATCCACTATTGGTATTATAGCTAGGTATTGCATGGTTTGCTCTTGGTCCTATTTTGAATAAGGTGATGTGTTAACTAGGTAGTTAGCTAATGAATTTTGGCTTTGTGCCTATAATTGAGTATTATAAGAGGGATAAGAATCCATCTCATAATCAATATTATCCACATAGGTGTCTTGCACCATTTCTTCCTATGTAATTACATTACTAATCCCTAGATTATACATGATTCCACTATGAGTGTAGGAATACATATTAGGATCCATAGTCAATGCTTCGTGATAAAAGGTCAAAGAGTTCTACAAACTCTAAAAAGGATAGAATCTAAAACAAAAGATGACTCAACTTGGTCTAGATTTTTCAAAAGGATCAAAAGGTTTATGGAGAGATTGGTGAGGAAATAAACTAGCATAAATTATCTAACATTTCACTAATCACATAAAGACAAGCAAGTAAATAGACAAAAAATCAAAATGCCAAACTCTAAGGTTGAAGTGTTTCAAATCAGTCTAATCTAGGAATTTAAAAGTTTCTAAGTCCTTTGGCCAAATGTGGTGTCAAAAGCTAGGCTCAAACAAGGCATGTGATAGGACTCTTGGCAAACAACGTGGAAATCTATACTTTGAAAATGAATGAAAGTTTTAATCTAATGGATTTAAAACACTTCTAAAAAATACTAGGCATTTGATTCTTGGTCACGAACTTGATCAACTAGGTATAAGGTATGAAACAAAAGTCACTTTAGAAATAGTTTAATTTCTCATAAATAATGGGATAAAACTTGGTTCTTTCGATAAATAGGCTAGATAAAGGTGAATAGTATAACTATGTTTTAGATAAAGGATCACAAAAAGTACACTTGGATTGGTCTGATAATATAGGAAAAAAAATTAAATTCTATGCAAAAGGGTCTATGAAACAAAGTTTGAAATTATTTTCATAGCATAATGATGCTATACTACCCAAAAGGTGTGATAAAAAAGTTTATTTCAAAGACTCTCTACGGAAAAGATATTTTTACACAATTTTGACAACATAACACTACCTTTATTGACTCAAAATGTTGTGGTATATAGACTTAAAGTGAAAGTGTTTAGAATAAGATGGCTTAAGTCTATCAAGTGAGGACAATGATTATGAGTCTTAAATGACCTTAAACCCAAATTGGAAATTAAACCTAAGTTCCCTCAAGTTTAGTGTAACTGGTGAACCCACTGAACACATCAACCCCATGAACTTGTAAAGGTGTAATTTTGAATTTATATTACAAGTGAAGGACTTAAACAACTTTGGTCAAGGTCTAGACTCAATTAGGAAGCATAACTATTCCAAAGTGGATGATATGACTCTCAAGATTTTGATGAACTTTGAAAAAGGCAAATTGATGATCTCACATGTGCATCATAACACCTCTTTATTCAAATAAAAATGAGGACCATGTGTTTGGTTTGGGATTGTTTGTTTATACCAATCTTTGACTCTAAACAAGAATTTAGTCTAGGACAAGACCAACTAATTAATCACCTTTAGATCCTAAATTGACAAGGTTGCTTGGTACTATTGGAATCATTTAATATACATCATTTGAGATGATTTTAAGTGTTCATAAAAAAGTAAATGTGCATTATATAGTAGGGTTTTTACACCCCCCCTCTCTCAAATGATATTACTATGACATGAACCTTGAGGCACACTTTACACCAACAATACTTCCATGGAAAGTGGGGATTTGTCTAAAATCTAACAATTTTTTGAACGATCTAGGAGAATCAATTGCATAATGACTTTCATGCTAAACAATGCAAAATAAAATCATGTATTTTGGGTTTGTATCACTTGGCTTATTAAAAAAAGGTCTAGTCTTTTTTGCAACCACTACATCCTGCTATTTGCTCAGTGTAGTGCGATGTCCAAAGTGCCACTACATCCTGTGTCCAACTTCAAAGGAGCCAAATGAAGTCAATGCCAAGAGATGAAACCCTAGGTCAAAGCTTCCTAAAGAACTTGTAGGAGGTGATGAAGTCCCCCTTGCAATCAAAGATGCATAAATAAATAAAGCATGAAAGTATAAGGACTTTAGGGTCACTTTCAAGGTCACCCAAACTTTGATGAGTATTTGGGAAGTGATTTAGATGACTTTCTTTGTAAGCCTTGGACTAGACTACTTTCAATAGGAATGGTGATTTTGATTCTAAGGGTTCCCTATATGGGACAAATAGAAGAGCATACACACAACATACCTCTTTTTTCCAAATAAAAAACTATCTAAATAACTATTGCAATAAAAAATTGACGAGTGTGTTCAATTTTAAACCCTAAATGAAATGTTTGGTGGTGTTCATTTGACCCCTTGGTCTTAGTTGCAAAATTTGAAAACATTCACCAAAAACACTTAAATTCTTTGTTGAACATCCAAAACAAGGTTACTAATCAATTTTTAAGCATGCAAAAGCATTTTAAACATGTTTTTAGCAAATATCTAGCTTGGTCCTATAGCAAAAATGTAAGCATATCTTTTAGCTTTGAAGCCATTTTGAGTTTGAAATAATAAACTTTGGAAAAAGAGGTCTCAAGTCTGTGTTTTTGGAAAAACATAGTGATCTACATCGGTTAATACCATTGATGTTGGTTACTTAGCTACCAAGATCTGGCTGATAACAGTTCTACTAACTGATGTTAGTTGATCAGTGATTGATGTTGATATTTCCTAATGTCATCAGTTACTATGTGAAAATTGTGGCAACCAAAAATGGAAAAATAAAGTTAGAAAATCAAATTTCAAAAATTTTAAAGGCTCAAATAAATAAATAAATATTTTACAGTTTCAAAAGGATCCTTTAGGTGTAGGATGCATCTAGTCCCATTGGGTGTCCCATAATGTGATCTATGAATTTGACTCAAGAGAGGATGGTTAGTATGGTGTTAGTTCCAAAATGAAATCAAGATGAAATAAACACACTAACAACATAAAATCTCTAGGCCTACACACTAGAGAGAGCTTAGTTAATAATTATGAATGAAACAAACAACTAAAATACATACGAAAACTCTTTTACCTTCCTTGGATGCTCCAAAATACTTGTTGTAGTGGCTTGCTCAGCTTGTGCTCATGAAGTTCTTGGAAAAAGAATCTTGGCTACCTCCACCTCTCCTTAACACCTTTGGCTTATGGCTTGGCTTGGCTTGGAATCAATTTGGCATTATAAAACTAGTTGCATGAAGATTTTAGAACCAATTTGGCATTATAAATTTGCATCAAAAAATATTTCAAGATATTTGAGCATAATAACTTTGCACCAAAATAGCTTCGAAATGATGTTGTGAGGCCTCCTATTTAAAGATTTTTGTATTTGATCAGAATCAACTTGAACCATCCATCTCAAGATTGAGATGTGTGGTTAAGGATTAATTCAATTTTTGGAATTAAATTTGTTATTATCCTCATCATGGCATTGGAAGAATGGGTAATTAAGAGTCATGTAGGGCATAATGGAAGGCATTGATGAGGCATGAGAGGCATGAATCCTGATATTTGTGGCATTTATGGCTTAGGGATGTCTTCCCAAGAAATGAGGTCACTTGATGATGTAGATATTCAATAGTCATTTCTAAAAACAAGTATTCAAAATTTTTCCATGGAATTATTAATTAGGCCTTGATTTGTGTTAAATGGCTCTTAAGCATGATTAAGCACTTTGTGCACAAATTACCCAAATTGATCAGAATGCCTTGTTATTGGTCTAATATTTGATTGGATTGGAATTGGAAGGTGATGCTAGATGCATTGGAACCATATTCCCATTTAAGATGTTATTAATGAAAAATAATAAAGGCACATGTCTTGTGAAAAATATTTGTTAGGAAAGAACAATCTAGAGCACTTAGGTGCAAATTTGGCATTTTGACTCAAAATGAATTGATCAAAGTTAGTTAGACCATAAATTACATTACCTAATTTAGTGATACCTTGGCCAGAATTGACACTTGAGTATGTCATTTTCACATCATTTAATGTATTTTAGTGTTTATAGGCCAAATTGTGCACTTTGGGTGAAAATTGGCCAAAAACCTAAATGGAGGTTATCGGTGGCTAGTTTTAGGTGCCTACAGGGGAACTTCTCTACAAGAAAGGTTTTGATGGTCTTATTATTAGATGTCTCACTAGTAGTTAGAATCCATTTGCTATTACAAAATTCCATGATGATATTTATGGTAGACATTTCAATGGTCACGTAGTTGCCAAGCATATCCTTCGACTTGGCTATTATTGGCCCACACTCCATCAAGACTATGCTTATTATGTTTGATATTGCATCAAGTGTCAACAACATGCTAACCTCCTTCACATTATGAGTCATGTACTACAAGTTACCAAAGACTTGTATCCCTTCTCCTAATGGGGCTTGGATCTAATTGGGGAGATTAACCCTCATTCATCCCTCTATCATCATTCTATCATTACTATCACTGAATACTTCACTAAGTGGGTCAAGACCATTCCTTTCATTTACACTAAGGCTAAATTTTTTTGACTTTATCAATCATCACATCATATGTTATTTTGGTATCCCTCTAAAATTATAATAAATAATGGAAAATATTTCAAAAATAAGACTGTCCAAAGTCTTTATGATACATTCAAAATTAAATTAAGCTTCTCATCACCATACTATCCACAAGAAAATGGATAGAAAGAAGATTCTAACAAAACATTGACCAAAATTCTCATGAAGGTAGTCAATGATACATGCAAGGATTGGCACACACACACATTCTTTTTACTTTATGGTGTTTGGGATGGAGTATATTTTTCCTCTTGAGGTTTAGATTCCTTCTCTTGTCATTTCTCTAAAAGACATACTTACTAATGATGGCATTTTCCAAGAATATTTGGCTCAATGCAAATTGTTTGATGAGCACTATCTCATAGCTCTCAAGCACCTCCAAATCTATCAAGATTATATCAAACATGCTTACAGTAAAAACCTTAAAGAGCAAATTTTCAATATTGGTGATCTCATCTTAAAATAAAATAAGCATGTGACAAACATGGATAAAAGCAAATGGGGTAATTTTACTCCTAATTGGCTTGGACCTTATATCATAACTCACAAGTATGGCTCAAGAAATTATCACTTGTGTTCTCTCAAAGGAAGGTCAGAACTTGAGCCTTTAAATGCCTTACACCTATGACCATTATTTTTTTAACCAAGTGTTACTTCACTTCATGCTTAACTTGAGCTCATCCCTTGAGTACCCCTATTACATTCATATCATTTTCTCTTCACCATTACTCCTACTCACTTAGTTAGCTTATGAGGTGCTATGGTTTTGCCCTCAAAGTGAAAAAATCCTAAGCCTTTATAGTCCTGTCCATGACTAAAAGAAAAAAAAAAAAGTGGATATGTATACAAGTTATAATCTCTCAATTCATGATTCTCAATGTAGATTTCTCTCTTGAAGGATAACTACATAACTTATCTTTGCTACTATTAGTAGACTGCTTCCTTAAAGGACAACTATTTAAAAATTAAAAACAAATCCTTAGACCACTCCCTTGAAGGGTGGCTATCCCAATTTTTTTTCTCCAAGAGGAATATACATGAAAATCTTCTCATGTTGTTCAAATTTATAATACCTCTACACATATATAATCCTATTGTAGGCTTCCCACATTGATCAACTTACATTAAAAAAAGAAGCTTTAAGTCATGAAATTGCCTATAATAGCTCTCAGGTCACCCAAAATATGGGACTATCATTCCCACTTTGAAGGTTACGCTACCAAACATTTTCCCTCATTTTACCCTTTTTCCCTCATACTCTTTCAAGGGACTTTGAACTCACTTAACATAAGGTGAACATGACACTTATCTAACAAAAAAAATGGTGTAATAATGCAAATCATGAAAGATGCTCATATTCTTGAGCCTATTTATGTTATGATTATGGTCTTTGCCAATAAAAGATCTTTTTGCCTCTTTGTTTTCCCACTCAAATCACATGACAATCCCTCTACTAAGATGAAAACACCATACTAACACTACCTAGCCTATTCAATTAATTTTATGCATACACCATCATAAATATGGAAAAATACTAAAAAAATCTAACATAACCAACATATTCATTTTAAGCATACGCCATCACAAAATATGGAAAAATGCTAAGATGAAACTAACAAACCAACTATGCATATAACATCACATATATGGGAAAGGCTAGTCTAACTCAACTAACATGATCAACATTAACATCAAAATTAACATAACATTAAATAATCAACATCAACATGATCATAATCATAATAAATGCATCTCAAAATCATAATAAATAAACATCTCATATATATATACACACACACACACACACATACATACATACATACATACATACATACATACATACATGTACATTGATGCATCATCACAATATCATCTCTCATCTCCAAATATACATCTCTCATCTTTGGCTCATAGGCTAGTGTATATATAACAAATATAAACCAAAGGGAAAAAATCTAGCACTCAAAGTCCTCGAGGCTCTTCATGTGGTCGTGATAAAGTAGTATCATCACCACTCTCAGTCTGTCTACGTCTATGTGAGCTAAAATCTATGGCACGTGACACAAATCTCTCCTACTCCCTAAACTCAGAATAACTCTAGATATATGGAAACTCCTTGATGGCTTTCTCTTAATAGGCAATCTCATTGAGGGAAGTAGTATATCTAGCTAGAGATATAGTCTATGGTGGTCCCATCACACCTACTGATGGTCTGACCTATACTGGTCCCTATGGTGGAGGAAGAGTATCCTAACCTATTACTCTCAAACTATCCCTCTCCACTATCAATATAGTAACTTGACCCTATAAAACCCTAACCTATTAGCCCTGTAGTGCCCCAACATGGCCTTGTAGTGCCCCAACCTGGCCCTTAAAAATATCCACCTGTCCTTATAAGGATAATACTTATGCTTGCATGACAAATCTTGTCTACATTATTGAATCCCATGCCTCTACAACTGCATCTCTCTCCCTCACCACACCCTAAAAATCTAGTGCTGGCCTCTTAACCTTAACTGTGGGAAGTAAACCAACCCACCAAGCCATATATATCACTGTACACCCTAGGTCAACTATACCCAACCTTATTGGTAGCTCCTCAAAATATAGCCCATCTATCTCTTGAGGTAAAGGTAAGGTTGCCTCTATATCATCCCTCCTATATTGAGGGAAGGTAGGAGTAACATCTTGTAGTAGGCCAAATTACCTCTTGACTGATGCCATGGGTACCATATCCAACTTGTCAGCTCATCTGCCCCTAACCCATAATGAGATTTGTAAGCCAATAAGCTATTGTGCCTATCTTATAAATATGGGGTATGTTAGGTAGGGTCTCCATAAAATATATTTTGGGATCAAACCCTTAATCATGTGCCTAGAATAAGCAATGTCATGCACTACACCATCCACTCGGGTCTATGCCATACCATCCCGCCATCATCTGAATCCAACCCTAAAGCTAGCTAGAATCATGGTAGGTAGCCCCAATGGTCAAGTAACCACAATATTCTCATATGCCTAGTAGTGTAATATATTGATAGCACACAAACTATACCATCATTGTAGTCACAATTCCCATAGCTCTTTATATAACTGATCCAAAAACATTGGTCCCCATGTAAAAATAGTTTATTACTTAATCATCTATGCCAACACACACATAAATGCAATTAGAAATCTACCACCATATACATCTAGTAGTGCATTCATTGTGATTCCTATCATCATCAAGATGCTTAGTTGATGTTGTTCCTCATCAACCATATACAGTGGCTCATAGGCATAACTTGTTGAATGATATGTCACCTAGCTAACATGCTCACCATATAAATCCACCTGTGTATATCATGATCCTCTCTTGAACATGAGAATAACTCCTCACCCTAGAGTGGCAACCATAATATCCTATACACATCCACCTTAGTCACTGTAGACTCTCCAATCAATAGATGGAAGGTGTTGGTGGTATCATCCCACATCTCAATCAGTGCTATCATAAGGCTCACATCTTATATGACTGTACAATATTGACACAATCCTCGTACACCCATAGCTACCATATGCTCTCACTCCTCTAAGGTGACATCCCTTCTCATCTGCATTAGTATCCTTGGTATTCAATCACATAATGTCAACCCTATCCTCACTTGCATCCATACACACATTCACATTACATACTTTCTAATATAATGTATCACCACCTATTATTCCATTCTCTTTAGGAGAAATACATTGGTCTAAGGCCCTAAATCAGGATATGTAGGCAACACTTAATCAACATGGGGTTTTCTAAGGATATCTCATCCATATACCCACCTAACTATCTACCCTACCCTCCCCTCTCTTCCCTAGGCTTTATTGCCTCTCTCTCTCAACCCTAGACCCATTGCCTATTATAATTCTAGGCTTCATAGCTTATATACCTACCCCTCAACCCCATGCCCTATCTTTTAAGCACTAGGTAGTCTGACCTATCTCAATCTCTCTTTTTAAACCATACCACGGATCTGTTTCCCTAGGCTGTAGGAGAACTACATTGACCTAAAGTCCTAAACTGGGCTATGTAGGCAACACTCAGTTGACACAAGGTCTTTTGAGGCTAGCTCAGCCATTAGGCTAGTTGATTACTTCCATTAGGGATCCAAACTGACCCTTTCTCCTATTTTTCTAGTTTTTCATAGTCACTGAGATTAGTTTTAATGTTGACATCAGTGCTTTGTAGGCATAGGTGTTAGTTGATGTCGGTAGATACTTGCTAACCTTAGTACTATGTTAGCTGATGTTAGTGTAACCTATTAACATTGGTGGACCCCACTAAAATTGGTGATTGGTTTAGACCTAGGGCCAAATGACCCATCCCCAAAACTATAATTTTAACTTAAAAATTTACCCCAAATTCCCCTTAACTTATCCTAAAACTACGCTACCCCATTTCCTACCCCTCTACTAATATTTTCTATCCCCCACCTCTAAATTAGCCTAAAAACTCAAAATAACCAAATGAAGTTTCAAAAAAACTCACAAAGACTCTTACCTCATCTCTTCATCTCCTCCAAGATGGCACAACTAGCTCTACTAGTGGCATGTCTCCCATTGGGTCCCCTCCTTTCTTTGTCATCTCAATCATTCTCATAACTTTTTTTTTATCCAGTGAAAAGTTGAGAATGAGTTTGGTCAGTCGTTAAACCCCCTTTTTGTTGGGTTTAGTTAGCCATTAACATCAACATCCTTGACCTAATCCACTGACATCATCACTCAAGTTGATCGACATTAGTAATGTTTCCTTGAGCTACCAAGATCTAAAATTTTATCGATGTTGGAATTAATTATTATTGATATCAATAATGCCACTGATGTTGAAACCATTTAGATAATGTTTTCACCAACAAGCAACCCCAACTTTTTAGACTTTACCCATACTTTGGGGTAATTTGGAGATCAAGTATATCTCCCTGACCATGACCACTAGCCTAGAGATCACATATATCTGCCCAACCATGACAACCACCCTTGGAGATCACTTAAATCTCCACCCATGATGACTTTGCTTGGAGATCATGAATATCTCCTCACTCATTAACCCTTTTTACACCAACCTTGCATTGCTTGTCTTGACCACTTATGTTATTCTGATATAGTTGGATATTTTACACATGTATGTATATTAGGTGTTTTAGATGGCAAAAAATCTCATCCTATCACCTATAACCCTTTTGTATTTTCTAGGGGCACTTCCTACCTTAGAGACCTAGCACACATAGACCATTAGAGCTATAACTTTGATTGTTTTGACCTTCTCATTTATCATTTACAAGTTGTGCTTTGGTTATTTCTATCCAAGTCCTCTTCAGCCTTACCTATTCTTGACTTTTTCAACTATAGCTCATAATAGTATATGCACCAATAGAAATACCATATTCTCCTCTACTTACCCAATTCACTTCTTATCAAACTAGTACCCAATTCTAGTTTCTCTTCTATCATTTCCCATTTTGAGGGGGTATACCTCATCCAATACTTAGAGCATCTAACTCCTAATTTTGTCTTTCAACTTGATAGTGAAAATTATAAGACAAAAAGGGGCAAATTTAGACACCAAAATTGCATCACACACATGTGTGTAAGTACCTATATCAAAACCCCCTTTGAGCCACATTTTAATAATAATAATTAGCCTCCTTAACCCATGCTTTTACCCCTCACATATTTAATTAATTTAAAATACTTATTTAAGTTAATTAAAAACCCCTTATGCCACCTTACCTAGCCACCTCATCCTAAGATTGATTCACTTGACGAGTCACCTCAACACTTATTTCCCCTTATCCTAACTACCCAAGACTTATTCTCACCTCAAAACTAAATTCCTAATCAAATACATCCTTCTTAGCCTCCTATTTTTACCATTTTTTAATGGGTGCCACATTTGGCATGAGGGACAACAAAAATCTAGCCAAGAATAGTAGTTTTACCTATTATAAGGCTACCAAAATTAGTCAACCCATGATTGATGTGAGTGGGATCATCAAAGTTAGGGATATAAGCTAAACTCCAACATAATGTTCAGGTCAATAAAAATCAATAAAATTCATTCTTACTTGCATTCAAGCTTTTGGCATTCAACTTTTGACATCCTAGCTTACTATTATCTTACATAAGTCAATCATGATCAGGAACCAAGCTCTTGATGACCAATAGTACCTACTTATGCTCTCTATTTAGGCCATTATTTTAGAATACCTGATAAGAGCCATCAATTTGGCAATTATCATTTATGCACCATTATAGATATGTACATCACTTATTCTATGTCTTTTAATAATTTACTTTGCTATCACTTTATATATACTATTCATTACTTTACACATTCTTGACCAAACCCCCGTGAGGGAGTTACAAAGATTCCCTACTTGTTTCCCCTTGACCTAACACACTAAACCTCTAACCAGATCTATCCAAATCATACTCTCTCTCATAGCTCTCCCTAACCTCCTAAAGTTGATCAAAACCATTTTCTAGACCCAAGAAAGCTTTCTACAAGCTCCCATGCAATTATTGCCCCTACTAACCTTGGTAGCCTAACTGACATTGATCACTTTCACCCACCAACCTTGATATCATAATAGATATCGATCACTTCCCCACCGACATTGGTGACTATGGATTCCCTAACCTTTCTAAAACCTACCCAAACAACTTCTAAAATATAATTAGAATGTACCACCTGCACTCTATTACTCTCTGCTACACTTAGGTTGTGAATAATGGTAACATTATTTCTCTTTCACTCTCTCTTTACCTCTCTTTTAGTTATTTATTACTCTTTTTTCTCTCAAAAATGGACTATCATCCCTAAGGAAGTTTCACACTTCCTAGAACAAGCACATAGCTTGGCAGCCCACTCATTTATCTACTTACAAACATTTTGTGGTAGTTCTTTCTTACTTGCAAGTAGTCCTCTCCAGCCAAAGAGGAGTGATCACAACCTTTGGATATAGTGTGTAAACCAATCCAAGTTCGTTCTAATCACTTATCCCTATCATTCTTCTTTGTTTTTCTTTAGACTTGAAATAGACAAATTTTAGCAAAACACTAGGTGGTTTGATGACACCACTTGTCACTGTTTCATATAATGAAGATGTAGCCTTATCATGGGTGATTAAAAATGCTGGTAGATAGTCCTATGATCATAAGGAAGATGGAGGGACAGTAGGACAGATAAAATATTGGCTTAATTAGTTAACATACCAAAGCATCATTTTTTTAAATTAATTTATGAAAACTAAAGGTTTAAATTAACTCAAAATACTCATTCAAGATTTGATTTTCATGATTTTAATTTATCTAAAATTTAGAATTAGGTAAATAACATTAGAATATAAATGAATAAAATTATATCAATGAATTATATGGTTTATAATCCCCCAAAATAGATGTTTCCACTAGTAATGGGTCCCTATTTATATTTCAAAATGGTGTGTGTGTGTGTGTGTGGGTGTGTGTGGGTGTGTGTGTGTGTGTGTGTGTGTGTGTGTGTGTGTGTGTGTGTGTGTGTGTGTGTGTGTGTGTGTGTGTGTGTGTGTGTGTGTGTGTGTGTGTGTGTGTGTGTGTGTGTGTGCGTGCGTGCGCGTGTGCGCGTGTGCGTGTGTGTGCGTGCGTGCGCGTGTGCGTGTGCGTGTGCGTGCGTGTGGGTGTGCGTGCGTGTGTGCGTGTGTGTGCGTGTGTGTGTGTGTGTGTGTGTGTGTGTGTGTGTGTGTGTGTGTGTGTGTGTGTGTGTGTGTGTGTGTGTGTGAGAGAGAGAGAGAGAGAGAGAGAGAGAGAGTGTTAGGGCACAATAACTAATGACACACAGGGTAAAGCACCTTTGAGTGTTTTGGGAAACCAAATTTTCATCTATGTATTATAAGAAAACTTCAAATCCTATAGATAAAAAATACATAAACCAAAACTTTGTAACAAAATCTTGTTTCTTCATGAAACATACTAACCTTCCCATTATTTGTATTTGAGTGTAACATAGTAAAATAGATTTCTCTTGGTTGTGAACTTTTATTAAAAACTTGAATGAACATTTCAGGATTCAATTTGACTTATGATTTTACAAACAAACAATGAAAGGAATCCTAGGTATCTCTCTATTGCCATCCAGATGTCCCTAGCCCCAACAAAAATACCTATGGTCCTACTCAGAGCCTTTCTATACTACCAACTAGACATCTATACCCCCAATAGAGATTACTTGAATAACCCATCCTCTATCAATTTATATGATGATTTTTTTGAAGAAAAAATAGAGAAGGGTTGGGAACCCCCATTGGTTAGGTGTATGAATGGGAAAACTTATTTTTTAATATGTCCCTATCTTTGTATATCCAATCCTATGCTTATTATTTTCATCCATGTTTTGGCATGCTATAAGTGTGATAATTTTTTGGCAATGGGAAGGTTTTCTAAAATTCACATATGTATATCAAATCAAGTCCCAAAATCCTAGTAAACACATCCAATTTAAGTGGAACTTAGTCTAGTCATAATACATACCTAAACTCCATAAATTATACTACTGTTTGAGTGGATTCATGTGATAACTAGTTATGTTTCATTATATATCATCCCCTTATTTTTGGCATATCCTTTTTTTCTAGCTTAGGAAATTGGTGAGTCAGATCTCCAACTTAGACAACTAACCTAGAAAGTTGGGAACTAAGATAATGCAATTAAAAACAACTAACCTATTGGAATAAAATTGAATAAAACATGAAATTTAATCTAAAAAGTAGTAAATATAGTATATAAATCAATAAATCTAATCTACTCAAAATTTAAATATCCACATACAATTCACTCTAATGCATCTCTAGTTGGAGTAGCCATGAAGTAGTGTTTCAATAACTACCTATTGATTAGAAAGGCATGGTTGTTACCTTATAGGTCCCTTAACATTAAGGCATTGTTACCAAGCCTTTATGATACATGATATGGTCTAATTCACAAGGGAGTGAACTTGTCATGTTTTCTTTTCTTTTCATGTGCTTTATCCCATAATATCAATAGGGATGAAACCCTAAATACCTTGATTTTGGATCTCTTATCAAACCATCACTTAATAATATCTAGATGTTTTTTAAAGTTGTGTAGTGCTTAAGATCTTGCATCCTCTAACTAGACTATCTCAAGTAGTCTAGATTTTATTCTCTCATCTTCACCCATACACTCTTGCATGAATTGGTATGTTGGTATCTTAAGAGTAATGAGAAAAATTGGTTGTTATCCATATACCAGTATAAAATTTGAATCATTGAGATCTTGATTTTTTTGGGGTATATCTACCCATTATTCATATTTCAATAAGAGTTGCCATTATCTTGTTTTATATTGTGTAAATTTCTTGATGGCATCTATCAGGTTCTTATTAGTGGACTTAGCTACTCCATTTCCAAATGGGTAATAATTCGATGAGAACTTTAGATTAATCTAATTATTGTAATCCTAGTATATAAATTTAGTATATTGGAATGATTGGTCATTATCACATACCAAAAAAATGGATGTGCTAAACTTGATCACTATGATTTCTTCCAAGAAATTAATTACTTCAATGTCTATAGTATTATTTTTTGTAATATATTTTATCCACCTAGTACATTAGTTTGTCCCAGTGAGGATGAACTTATTTCTTACTAAGGAGTTTGGGTTTATTACCCCAATAAAATCAAGGCCCCACTAGGTGAAGGATCATCCTTAAATGACCAACAATAAAGGCATGAAAACATTTACTTCCCTCTTTCCAAACACCCAACACTCATGGCATGTCCTAACATGGTTATGCACATCATTGAATATTGTGGTCTAGTATATCCCATTCTTATAATCTTATGGGTTGTAGTATTTCTAGAGTAGTGTCCACTACTGATATTATGGTGTGAATTATCCAAGATATCCTTAGACTCTTAATTTGAAACACATATTAGATAGATGCCTTCATAGTTATTTTTATATTTATATCCATTTTTTATCATGCAATGAGATGATTTGAGCCTAAGGGATCATCTTTTATCTCCATATTATTTTGGGGGACATGTACCTACGAGTAGGTAATGGATGATATATGAGTACCTTTCAGCTATGATTTAATGAGTTTCATTGATTTGCTCAATTTGATTCATGAATCTATCTCAATTGTTAATTAAATGATCCCCTATCCCCTTAGCATTTTAGCTAGTTTGATCTCAAGTTCAAAATCTTAAAGTTTGTCAATCCATTTTCTTCTTTTTTCATCCAATTCACTTTATCCAAGTGTGAGCTTAACATTTGGATCTAATATGATGGCAAATATCTTGTTCCTCAAGATATAATGCTTAAATTTATTAAAAGATTTGATCAAGACATATGGATTTTTAATCAATTATGAAGTATTTCAACTCCACATCTTTTAGATTGGTTCTAGTGAAGGCAATGGGATGTTTATTGTCTTCCATATTTTGTTTAAGTATTGTATCATAGGTATGTTATAAGATGAATAAATAAAGCTAAACACATTTTCTAAAATTAGGGTTAATAATAACTAATGCTTGGGAAATTATAATATTGATGTTCTAATAATATTTAATTGCCTTTATTATCCACTCATTTTTGGTATCTTATTTCAACATGGCATTTACAGGCTTAACAATTTAAAAAAAAAACAAAAATGAACTTCCTTACAAAAATTATATTGCCAAAGAATAACTTTAGCTCTTTCCTATTATTGGGTGATGTCAACTTGGAGATAGACTAGGCCCATTCTAGATTTATGTATAACCTATATTTGGTGATGGTATACCCCAATAGATTTCCATAAATAACCCCAAAATTGTCTTTTTAGATTCAAGGAGACTCCATATCTTTTGTATCTGTCAAAGACCTTCTCTATATGGTCTATGTGATAAGTTATTTCTTGTGAAAATAAAGTAAGTTCATCTATTTAAATGATTATACATTTCCTCACCAATCCCCTAAATTCAAAATACAACATTATTTGGAAGGTATCTCCCATGTTAATTAGATTCAATGACATCCTTTTATATGTGAAGGTTTCACACTTGGTGGTGAAGGCATTCTTCATCCTATCTTCTACTTCAACCAACACCTGATTATAACTTGAGAATCCATCCAAGAAGGACATAATCTGGGAGTTGCTTACCATTTGGATTACCTCATCCAAGGAGGGTAACATGTGTTTGTCTTTCTTTGAGGCCTTGTTTAATTTTATAAAATCAATATAGAGTTTTATTTATCCACTATTCTTGTTGACTCATATGAGATCAGTTACCCATGTCTAGTGCCTAATTATGAAGATAATTTTGGCATCAAGTAGCTTTTATAACTTAGTTTTTATGAGAGGCTCTAGGATTGGATTCATTGGCCTCTCCCTTTGCCTAAGTAGCCTATGTTTTGTATTTAGGGTAATGATATGAGTGATCACCCTAGGGTTAAATATCTCCAAGTCATCATATGTCCATGTGATGACATATTTATATTTAATGAGTAATCCCTTCATTGTATGTTTTTCATTTTTTATGTGACTTAGACCTGAGTTCACCAATTAGGGATGTTGGTTAGTTCTTATGTTTTCTTTGGCAAAATCAAATTGACTTTGAATTGTTTCTATTTCTAATATTGAGTATCCACATATAAATCTTGTTCTAATGAGACCATGCCTATTGGGATTAAGTTATCTTTTTGTTAGAGAGCACCACTTTTTCCCATGTCATGAATCTACATCAGCTGGACATGCCCCTAATCTATTATATGGGCTTTAAAAGCCCCAAAATTATTTAGGAATTATATGAGTTATTGATCTTCCTTAAACATTTGGAAGTTTTCCACGTTATTAGAGATAGAAGGGCATGACACCAACTCCACTAAAAATTTATTTAATTTTGACTCTCAAAGTGGTGTCAGATTAGACATTAAGGAAGTTAATGAATTCATCATTTGGTTCTTCTCTCTTATGACATATCTGATGATAAATGCCTCAAAATACTCAATCATGTCCCAAGCTAGGTGGGTTTACTTATTTAGATAAGTAATTTTGCATTGGTATTTATTTATAATCTAGTTAAAAACCAACTTCGAGTCATTGAATATCAATAACTACTTGACATTGTGATTTAAATAAAACTATAGGCCTAACATTAAGGCTTCATACTCAACTCTGTTATTTGTTCAAGGCAACTAAAATCTCTATGTAGTTAGTTAATATTTATGTTTTTGATTTATGAGGACCACATCAACCATAGAACATTATTTTGATCTAGCTCCATCAAAGTGAAGGGTCCATAGTTGAGAAGGATCTTCAAATTATTTTTCATGCAACATATTTTATTATCTTGTGGTAAATGTATACACACTTGTGTGGGAGGATACAAAGTCTACTTTCTCATTGCTATAATTATATTACATAATCAGATGTTTCATCTTTGTATCATAATATAATTACATTTGGTTATGTAGTTCCTTGTAGGATAGCAACATGTGTGAGAAGTCTATGGTGATGTACCCATTTAATGTTTTTGACCAATGCAAACTCAATAACATACCATATGCTTATAGAGTGTCCAAGACCGAGAAATCAATGGTTTGATGCACATGTGGTATAGATACCAACTAGATTCACGCATTTTTTAATTCACTGACATGGGATTGAAGATTTATCTAATTTAAGTACTAAGCTCTTTGAATGTTTTGGAGCCAGACCTAAATTTTGGCATATTGTTGTTAGAATCACATTGACCAATGCTCTAGATTTAACCAATTTTTTTTTTTTATATTATTTTCAAAAATTTATATGGTCAATAAGAATGCTATCACTTCTATATTATATTTACAAACAATGTTGTTTGCATGTGCAACCTTTTATTTGTCAAAAGTTCTCATAGATAGATCTTTAAGTAACAATTCTCTTTACTTAGTGATCTAGGTATGTTCATGCAAACTGATGTTAGCCCTTATTTAATTCATATCTTCATCAATGTTTTACCCTCTTCTATTAGGTGGTTATATAGTCCATAACTATTCATATCTCTGAGGAGGAGGTGGTTTATTGTTGACCTTTGGATCTAGAGGTGTAGTGGAATTATTATTTAGAGACATTATTGTTCCTTATTTGTAGATATTTTTTAAATTCATAGATCTCATTTGTATGTTCCTCTAGTTTATTATCATGTTCTTCTATAAATGGAGAATCATAAGTTTCAAATACATTGGCAATGTTTGGATGTATTGAAATAGTAGAGGAGGATGGTTTGGCCTGATTTATAAAACCTTCTTATCTATCCATCGCCATCTAATATATCTCAAAGGATTTACAGAATGTGATGTAGTCTAACTCACCATGATGAATAGTGTAATGCACATGACACCAATTAGGGAAGGTTACTTCCATGATGTTCATCTCTATTCCTCTGTTGGATGGAAATATCTATTCTTAGTTGTTTCTAGACATATTACAAAAGGCTTGTTATACCATTGAAATAAAAAGTTTTGATGAGTGTTTTGACCCTCAATGTTCCCCATAAGCTTCTACATACTAATAAATTTAGGATATAGTTTTTGTACATATTTTGGATTGATACTAATTCTATTTTTATATAAACATAATTCATATCTTGTGTCAATGTTAATTGGTATTAATATTTGACTCAATATTTTTGTGTTTAGGGATATAATTGTTCATGAAACTTATATATTAATTGGGTGGAACATAGGTTAGAGGCATTGGGGTGTACACTTGGGTTTCGTATTGAGCTACAATGTTATTGTTTACATTTTTAATCATATTGAAATCCTATAATATGGGACCAAGATTGAGAGGGGCCAAAGACTATGACTAGGGGTTCAATTATTTATCTATTATGGTAGCTTTAACATAATCCAAAGGTAATGTACTAAAATTGGCAACTCTATGAAGAAATACTATAGTCATTAGGTCTAAGTAATTATTGTACATTTCTAGGGCCAATGCTTTCCCAAGTTGGTAAGTATTTTTAGGCCTACTATACATCATCTAAAATATAATATTAAAGGCCTAGATTAGCTCATTAGGATATTGCTTCATACTAAAAAAATGTTGTTAAACAAAACATGTAATAATGACCTAGACAAATGGCACTAAAAACATATCTTGGAAGTGGGTCTAAGTTGTGATGGAAATTTCTAGGATATTTAAAGACTAGTCAAAGGCCACATATTTCAAGGTGAAAGTAAATAATATGAAATCCATGTCTTTATGGGTTACATTCAAAGTTCCTAAAGTGGTTTTGAAGGCATTGATGTGTTCTTCTATATTCTTTCCTCCTAATGGATAAAAAGAAGACATATATTTCTCAGGGTTTCAAGGTAAACCATGTATAACTCTTATAATGTTGATAGAAAAACCTCTTATCCATGTGGGAGTGTTAGGGCGACCTTATGGGTGATACATTGGGAATAATGAAATATGATGATGTTTACATGGAGAGAACTATTGGGATTATAGTTCTTGCCTAATTCCTTTATCAGACCTAGCTTTTATATGGATTTATAAAGGTGGCAATATCAATATATTATATGAGGTAGACCTTATTAGTCTCTTAGGTGATTCTAGTATAACTTAAGTTATTATTTTAATTAAAATTGAGGTGGATTTTCTAGCCCTCCTTCTAGTGCCAAATTAAGTTTATGTTGATGAGGGTTTTATGAAAACCATAGAGACCTTTATAAGGTTTCATCTAATGTTTTAGTATTAGTAAAATATTTCACTCTAAGGTTGGAGTTTTAGGGTATTCAATTTTATAACAACCTATTAGTGCAATTGCATTGATCAATACAATGAATGGATTGGCTATAGATGAACATGAATCTACTTGGAGTGGATGGAAGGATTATGATTTTAACTAAGGTGGGTAGTAATTTCTAAAATAAAATCAAAAAAGAGGGAAGAGTAAGGTAGAAAAGAGGCATGTTAACCACATAAGATGAAGACTCTTCTAGACCAGTACTTAACCTAAGTTGGACAAGAAATCAGAAGACCAATATCTATTGTAAACTACAATTACACACCAACACTCAGACACCATTATGAGCCAATGGAAAATAAAACATAGCAAACTAAGACATGCATAGTTAAATGTTGTCAAATTTGTCATATTTTTGTTGCACATCTATAAGGGGATATTGCAATTAACATACAAAAGTAATTCAAAATAGCTATATTCTAAAATGAATAACTATATCAGAAAATATAACTCATTCACAAATAAAAAACTAAGATAGTAGAATGATAACAAATCCCACATAGTCCACAGAGTTTGAGAAAAATAAATAATTGCAGATCAAAATAAAGTCAAGCAAAACTTCTCTAAAGTTCCTATTAATTTCAATAGACATAATTATCCTCCCTTTGGGACTGAAAGGTGACAAGTAGATATAAGCTTGGGATGGGGAATACCTCATCTCTTCAAGTTTCATCTAAATTAACAATTAAAAAATTGAACAATGTGTCAAAAATCATGAAAATTATACAAGTATAATAATAACATCCAAAATAAACTTTTTAGCTAAAAATATAATATACATGTGAGATAAGTAAATTAGGAACCAAACATTCCCACTTAATTATAACATTGAATTACATAGTTATTTTAATCATGGTGTTGATGTGGCATTACTGGATAATGAAGTCATGGGATAACTATAGTTTCAATTTGAGGAAATCCTAGAGAAACAAAAACTAGACCCACCAAAAAATGAATGACACTAAATCTCAAGAACTAGGGACCTTATGTTGATGGGGCAACACTAACAGCTAGTTGATTAGCCAAGACTAAGGATGAAGCCTTTTATTTCTCTTATATTTATTAAAATAATGCATTTATTATCTTGAACTCCTTATTTATAATATCAAAATTTATCAAGGCTTAAGGATTTTTAGGGCTTCAGCCATCAAGCTTTCTTGTTTAGCTTTTAATATATTAAACTTAGCTACTAAATCTTTAGCTCTATCTACTCTATCCTTAAAAAAATTGACCAATTTTAAAACTTCTTTTTCGGTCATGTATATCATGCCTTCAATTTATTCCTTGAATTTGGTTTGAATTTACCTTTATGAATTTAATTTAATTTGATCTCATATTATTTCCTTTACATGACATTCACACTCTTTCTAACAAACTCATGACTCCTCTTACCCTCATATGACTGTATCTTAGTGTGTAGGTGGATACTTTATCCTTTCAAAGTGAATAAGGCATGAGCCATATGGATCCTTCATGAAGATGGACTTGAAATTTTTCCATCAATAATTTTTAATTAATATAAATGAATTTGAATAATTTATAAAACCTCTTCAATCCTTTCACACATCAAGATGATGTCATCATATGGTCTTGTGGGAAACAATGAGTTGTATACATGCAAAAGTTGAAACTAGAGCAAAACATGTTTGTGAAAAAACTCTAAAAACCCCTAAAATATTTTTTAAATCTTCAAGTGAGTGAGATATATTAATTAAATTTTAAAACCATCCTCAAAACTTATTATTCAACATGAAAACCACCTGCATGTAGGTGAAAGAGTAGATAAATGTCTCAAAGGACTGTTGGGTACACATAGAATGAGCTTACAAACCATTAATTTTCTTTGGATAAGTATTAAAGGTGAAATTTCATCAATATACTCTTGAAAAAACTTAAGAGGAATCAACACAATCCCTTGGAACTAATTATCAAGCATGATAACTCCTTGAAAGGTGAGAACTGACCACGACACCAAGAAAAGACTAGTCTAAAAATTTAAGGTTATTGGCCCATAAAAATAACTTAAAAAGTGAAACAAAGAATTAAAGGAATTATATTTCATATCCAACATCCTCTGGGAACAAACTCATCAACTAATTTGTATGGACTTACCCAAAATGAAAGAAAACTTGAAAGGTGCATGGATGAGTAGGTAGTTTTGCATAGCCCACTTTGAATGGATGGTTCATGAAGCAAAGTTAACAAATATTTTAAATTATTATATGGATTTAAGTTTACTTGAGTGTATAGTATTCCTATAGGATAATTTTTATTGAAACCTTTTGTGTTAACTGTACTAAGAAAAAACCTACAAGTGACTTCACTATGCCAAGAAGGAGGAAAAGAGATATGAATGGTTTTGGCTTAAAATTTTCATTTATAGATTAAAAAAAATGTGTAAATGAGATTTATTAATATGGAGAGACATTACATAGCCTCTTCATGGTGGCATCCTTCCCAAAAATCCATACTAGTGTCATTTTCTTCCTCTTCTTTAGGAAAACTGACTTTCTTCTGATTGAACCTAAACATTACAATATTTTCAAATAATTAAAACTTATAATTAAACATGGGGGATTAAATAATGTTTTTAAACTTGGATGTTTCCCAATAAACCCATATAAAGCATTAAAATCATCATTTAGACTTTTGAAATGATCCTAAATGATATGATAGACTAATGAAATGAATGACCAAGGTTAATATAAAATTAAGAGGCTTGAAATGAACAATAAAACACCTTATTACAATATTTTATACCACATTATATGCCTAAAAATGAAAATTTTTACTAGGGGTACCCTATTTTGACCTAAAAGTCAAAATTGGTCAACAAATTGGTGACTCATAGGGGTAGTATGCTTACTATACTAACTAAAAATTAGCCTTATTATTCCATTAGGATTAGGAGTCATATAATTATTGAGATAAAAAATATATTTTTACCATTGACTCAAACCTTTGATCAACAAGACAACTAGTGACTACTTCAACCACACAAAGGAAAAGGACACACACAACCAAGAAAATAAATACACACATGTGCTCTAAGCACTTAGAGAACACAAGACACAACTGAAAACAAAAAATTTATGTAAATATAACCTGATATCATTTTATCCCTCTTGATCAAAGGGGAATATTCTTAGGTCTCCTTCATGACAAGAAACCTTATAGTGGTAAACAAGTAGTTTGTTAGAGTAGTAACTTGGTGACTCATCCTTCTTATTTTCCACTTTGATTAGCATGTATCCAAGTGGATCAAATTCAAACATGTATTTAACATTCATGTATTCCTCTTTCTCTTTTAATCATGTCTCATGGTGGTCCTTCATGTTAACATAGCTCATCAATGCATCAATGGCTATAATTCTATCATTTTAAGGCTCATTTGATTCATGTCCCTCTTGGCATGTGTCTTGAACCAGCTCATATTTCTTTATTTATTCAAGAATATTGAAAAACTAATCTCTAGCTTTAATTTCTCTCTTGAGGAAAGGATTCTAGTTTGATGTTGCAATTAATACAATAGTCCTCAAGCTCATCCCAAAAGGCATCACTTGCTTGTTTAATCTGCTCAAGGTCTTCTCCTTCTTTAATATCAAAACCATACCAATCTGATATACCTTCCTCTTGATCAAGGACCAATATATCATATTTCATATAACAATATACTTGGATCTCTTCATCATCACCTACTATATATTGTTGACTATTTTCATCAGAACAAAAAAGGAAGTTCATCAAGTAAGGATAATGAAAACTCATCATGTCTACAAGATTCTATACCTGCTACCTCTTTTCCACTCAGATTATCTTTTTCACCATTGAATTTTGCAATTTTATCTTCTACCTCACACAATACATGTTCTCATTTCTCCAAAGAGAGGGTGGGAGGGAAATAAATATCCTTAACTGAGTTGAAACCTAATTGGATACTTTCATTCTCTTCTTTCCATCTTGCAATTAGCATATCAAAGCTTGGAAAACATTAATCACTTGAAAAAAATTTAGATTGAGGAGTAGGAGAATGAATTACCAAATCATCATTTCTATTCATATGAGTCTCATTAATCTCTTCCTTATTCACCTCTTTAGGTTTTTTTTGCAATTGAAGGACATCCTTGCAATGTGTGAGACCAATAGGTATAGCTTATACTTTCTTTCTTCTTCAAGATTTTGGGATAATTCATAACGAGAACTCCTTCAACTTGGGATCTTGACATCATGTGTCTCCTCTTGATGATATGCAAAAAATACATTAAATTTCTCAAGGTCTTGAGATGGTTCATGATGGACATTTCTCTAACTTAGAATCTTGACATCAGATTAAAGGGCTTGAGGAGGTTGAGGGAGACTAGGAAAAGTTTTCACATGCATAAGAGGAGTTTATTGAGAATTGATGTGTTGGGTTTCATAGGAAATATGATGTATTTATTCAAATAAGGGATAAAAATCTAAGAAATTAGAGTAGTTAGCTTCCATAGAAGGCTATTCTGATCTCTTTTGGTGTTGGATTGCTAAGTGCAAACTAGAAGGTTGGATCATTTTATTTTAGTGAGAAAATTATATTTGATATAAAGGATTTGGTGTGCAAGGGGATGGTTATTTTTTATGGGAGAAGGCTATCATGGGATGGAAAAATGTATAAAGGTTGATTAGCTTGAGTGGGTTGACTCCTCCATCTTATTAGTTTCTCCTTCATGGATTCAATGGCTTGAGCTTGCCTAAACAAGAACTCCTCTTTATACATTATCTCTTGTTCATGTTTATTGTACTCATTCAACATATCTATTTGCATTATTTGCTTCTCATACTCCAACATTATCTCCTTAACACTCTTAGATTGATTAGGAGAAGGACAATTAGGAGAGTTGCTTGAGGTGATTCCATGAACAACATGATATTAATCAAAACCATGTGAAGGAAAATAAGTTACATACTTTTTAGAAGTAGGATTATACATACTAAAATATTATTTCTCAATGAACTAGGTCAGATTGACTAGATGATTCAACTCGGAGTCACCATTGGTGTTGATTGAGATGACTCTAAAAGGCTAATTGGTTGAAGACACACCAAGAATTATTTAACTCCTTGAACAAATTATGCCACTGAGTAGTCCAAAAAATGTTGTCACTTATATTTTTACCCTTTTAGGAGATTCTAAGGTTCTCATCATCCAAGTGGCATAATGGAGTCACTTCTAGGCTTGTGGGCAACTTAAGGAATGAAGTGAGTCTCTAGAGAGGGTTATCTCCCTTGATGTACCACTTCAATACAACTACTACTAACTCTTGGAGGTGAAAAGGAAGAGAAAGAAATGAAATTAAATCTAAACTAATGGTGGTGATACACTATATAGGTTTTTGGCATCCAACCACATGTATATGACACTTAAGATTAGGCAATAAACCAAACATACACTTTCCTAATCTACATTTTCTTGCATCAATGTTACATTATGAGGTCATGGTGAACATCTAGATATGAGGACTATAAAATATGCCTTTAATGGCATTGATGAAGATAAAAACTCACTTATTTCGTGACATATCTAAATAACACTTCACATGCGCTATAAGAAGAAGTTTTTCAACTGCAAATAGGTTGTAATAATGAGTTAGCATGCTAAGGAAACAAGTGTATCACTTAGGAAAAATCAAACATATAAGTAAAAAAAACTAATTAAAATCTTGGAATAGATAAAAACTAGTCATTTTATTTATCACAAAGTGTAAAATTGAGTAGTTATTCACCATACTTAGGTGGAGCATCCCATACCATGCCAAAATGGCCAACTCTTATTGAGTTTGAGAGAGAGACAGAGAAATAAAAGTTCAAGGGTCACAAGGACACTTTTAAAGCTGATACAAGGAGTTAATTATTCATGTTAAACATAGTTGGGATGAACCATGTAAGGTATGGAAGTCTAAGTGTCGATACAAGTCATCAAAGTTATGTAAAGTGGCACAAAACTCCTCCTTATGCATAGAAAAAATTGCCTTAATGATTAGGCATGTTTGGAAATCTTATAACTGATTTGGAGTAGTTAAAATGATTGAAATGGATTTTTAGGCTCTCAAAAATGATTTTCCATGCATTGGTTGCATGCCTATCCTTTTGGAATCAACTAAAAAGGAGCCATCATCATCTGCTATCTTAAAAAATGCCTTTTCATGAACCCTACACAATTGGCCTCAAAATTGGCATCAATTATCTATTAAAATCCATGGGAGGGAGTGAGTGACAAGTTTAAATACCATCCATGGCCTTGGAAGCATCAAGGGAAACTTAAAATACCTTTAAGTGAAGCTTTCCTCTCTTCTCACTAGCTTGCTCAATAGGTCAATTTTGAATGGATGAAAGTAAGGACTTGGTTGGGGTACATAGAAATTGATTCATGAAATTAAATAAATATTGGGAGTTATATTAAGTGTAAATATTCCATAAAAACTTTGTTTCATATCCTAATGCATCATGTATCCCATACAACACATAAAATAGTGAGAAAAATCCTATTTCTACCCCTATCCATATAATTATGTAGAAATAGCTAGCACAAGAAGGATCTTCGGTGAGTCCTCTTCAACTTAAAATAGGTTTCATAAATAAAATATGACCTTATATTAGCTTTACGAGTTAATTTATCAAGACTAGTCCTAGCTAAGGGTTTGCAAGGGTTTTAGCATAGTTTTGGGTCTTAAAGATGATTCATAAAACCCTGACATCTGAGATGAGAAAAAATTCCAAGAATGTATCCTATAGGACCCCTGATAAAATCCCCTAACTCTTTTGGCTCCCATGCATAGTCTCATGAAATATGTGAGAATTGGAAAATGGCCTGTAAAATGACTTCCTTTGCTTTTCTTTACAATTTCAAAATTTCAAAATCTATGTATTGGTCTTATGGACATGTTACAATAGGATAGAAATTAGGATTCTTGTTGTAAATGTGAATGGCTTCACCTTTGCTCATTAGGTTTAGTCTTATCAAGTAGACCTAACTACAACATCTAATGCTTTAGATTTTTTTTATATTTATTGTATCCACCTAGATTTAATAAACCTATATCCATTCCATATACATAATTCAAGACGTTAAAAATCTTATTCTCTACTTAAAGTGACTAGACCTTCTCATTTGGATCCCTAAGCCTAGCCTTGTCTAGTAGGTCTGCATATAACCCTTGGTTCATGGAGCATTATATATGATTTCAGCCTACCCTAATAGGTTTATAATGATTTTTTGGGTGTAATTCATCTTTCAACACCTTATTCCAAGGCCAAAACAATCTCTAGTTCATCCCTTTTACATAATCTCTCCAAATTGTCTATGTTGTGATCAAAGAGAGTACCCCTATTCGAAGACTGAATAGGGGGTATTTACCCTATTTATTTGAGAAATATGAGTATTAGAGGTGTTTTCATCAAGTGATAATTATTCTCCATACCAAAATTTATCCCTTGGTTTAGTGATTTTACCCATCAAATCATCAAATTCCAAGATTGATTACCTAACCGGCATAATGTGTAGGCTTGTCACTGAAGTGATATGTGCTTGATGAGGGTTCTAGAATTATCTATATTGTGACATGTGGGAATTTAATTATTTCAAAATAAAAATAATATCTAAATTAAAATTCATAAATTCATCGTTTTACCTTTCCCTCATACTTTTCATAGATGAGACTGAGCACACTTGTCATGACTTTGAATATTTTAAGAAAGACCCCTATTTGTTATACTTATTTAAATATAGGTATTTGAAAGGTGTTTGAAGGTAGTGATAAAATATGTTATTTATGTTTCTTTTATAATTATACCATTTTTATTACCTATTCACTTCATCTTATGCACTGTTGACCTTAAAAGTATGGACCTTTATTCACTATCTACCAACACCTAGTTGACTGAGAAAATGAAGATCTCTAACCTGCCTATAAGTTTAAATATTGTTGAGATAACACCTTTAGGTAGCCATAAAAGTACATAGAACCTAGTCCTTACATTTATAGTGGCTTTCATTTCATTTTATCTCATCTTGCTTCCAATACATGACCTTCACACTCTTTCTAACAAACTCATGACTCCTCTTACCCTCATATGACTATATCTTATTGTTTGGGGTTCCTGTAGATGATTTTATCTTGAATTTAGCTTTGGATACTTTCATAATCCCTTCTCAAATTTTCCCATATTCACTTAGGATTTGTTGAATCCATACTATTAATGTGTTTACTCTTCAATATTTCTCATTGTTTGACTGAGATAATTATATGCACCTACCTATAGGTTAACCCCACACAATGACCTGTTATCTCAGTTGAGTCTTGATTATGATGTGTGTAAACCTATTTTAGAGTCCTTGAAGCCATGCCCTACACAATTAAACTAGAAATAAGCCTTTATAATCTTGAAACATCAACTAAGCATCAAGACTGGGGTCATTATTTATGTCATTTTGTACATGCCTGTAGGTGGTGATTTGACTAGCATAGTTATGGGTCAAACTCTTGATGGCCTTCATACTTGATTATGTCATTTAACCCATTTAAACAATCTTGACTTGGAAGATTTACTCATTTTCTTTTCTTGTTTTATGTGTTTTGTGTCCAAGGGTCATAATAACTTTATAAGCATGTAGATGTTATTGAAGCATCCTAGTACTTTTTAAGGAAACTTTGGGTTTCATTACAATTGACTTGTCCTAACCCTCTGTCCCCCAAACTTGGTGTAGTCCTTCTACTTACTGGTGACTACAAGTATAAGCCATTATAATGCCTTAAAAGATTCTTACATACATGTTTTAAGATATTCTTAATATACCCTTGGACCTATGTTTCACTCTTTTAGAGACAAGAGACCTAAAAACATAGTCATCTCCTTCTTAGCTAGTTTCAAGCCTTCATTTACCACCTTAACACCTTGTATGAGTTTCTTATGGCCTTAAACCATATCACAACCTTAAAAGGTCATTTAATTGATTTCATCCTTCCATGATAACATTTTTATGACCTACTCAACCACATGTAGGTTAATACTTTATCATTTAAATAGTGAATAATGCATGAGCCATATGGATCCTGCTAGCCACTTTTTGACTCACTTACCAAGCTTGTGCCCAGATGAATAAGTTGAGTAGAAATCTAAATCTTGACACTCAAATAATACTTTCATGAAATTTTTTGGAAGGGTTTGTAGACCATGGAAAAGCTAAGTATAAAGCCTTTTGGGCTAAGTCTTTACTTTGTAATTCTTTTAGCCTTTTCATTGCTAAGATAGTTTCTTTTTGGACCCTTTTTGGCTTAGTGTTGAATTCTTTTAGACAAATTGTTTGAGCCAAAGTTTTTAAAGGGATATTTGTTTTAGAAAAAATGTCATAACCAAAAGACAAAGACCTTTTCTTTTAGGAAAATTGTCTAGGATAATTTTCCTGAAGTGTAACTCTTCAATGAAATGGTCCTATGTGAAAGTTTCGTAAAGTTCTTTTGAAAGCAAATGTGCCCCTAAATTTTTTTCTGAATGGTCTATTTCAAAAATCTAAAGGAATTGGTCTTTTGGGAAAAATCCTAAAGGTATTTTTTCTAGAGCAAAAGGACCATTTCTCAAATGTCGAAGGGCATTTTCAAGAATACCAAGAGATACTTTCCTTTCGGAAAGGTACTTTTCAAAAATGCTGAAGGGTATTTTTTATTTTAAAAAGGGAACTTCTCAAGGAAAATAGGGAACTTCAAAAATTTATTAAGGGGTCTTCTTGGCAAAAAGGTCCAAATAGATAAACTAAAAGGTACTTTTTAAATCTTTCGAAGGGCACTTTCAAGAAGTTGAAAGCCACTTGCATTTTTTTTGAAGGGCATTCTGAAAGGTAAAAGGTTATTTTAAATATCCTTAAAGGGTATTTTTCTCAAGGGAATTGCCTAGTTAATTTTTTTTTGAAGGGTTTTTTTCTCAAGTAGACGGTCCATTACAAAGTTTTGAAAGATCTTATCAATGCAAAGGGCCTAATTTTTTTTTCAAAGGGTATGTTTAAAGGAAATAGACCTCTTCAAAAGTCCCAAAGACCATTTCTTTCAAGAAAGTGATCAAAGCAAATTTATCCAATGAGGAATTTTTAAGATCTTTGAAGGGTACTTTCCCTTTGAAAAGGGTACTTAGCAAAAATCCTAAAGACTTTCTCTTGTGAGAAAAGGCTATGGAAGTAAAAGTCTTGAACAAAACCCAAAGAAATTGGGCCAGAAGGAATTGGTTTAGTAAGTGTTTGAGGGAAATAATGATAAAGGAAATGGATAAAATAAATTATCCAAAGGAATTGATCTAGATAGGTGTGTGAGCATCAATTTCAAGCTCAGGAAATAGACATTAGGATTCAAATATCCCATGAAAAGCCCACAAATGTCAAAATATAAACCCCTATGAGTAGTTTTTTGGGTTTGAAAATCCTAAGATGTTTACACATACATCAAATATGGGTATTCTAAATAGTCATTGGTATTTGAAATTCATCAAAGGGGTCTTCAACCAAACATCGAGATGATGCGTGGTAGCATTTTGGGAGCTAGATCCAATGGTTCATAATTAATCTTACATTAAAAATCAATGGTGAGTGGAGGTCAAAGGGGTTAATGAATCTCAAGGGTGAAAGTGTGCATGAAAAGTATCAAAGATGCATTAAACTAGCAAGAGATTGATGACTCACAAGAATCTATGCACAATTATATCACTGGTATGAATCAAGGATCCAAGTCGATTTCTGATGACCAATCAAAATAAAGGAAAACTCAAGTGACTTAGGTAGGGGTTGAAGAGTTAACTTTTCACTTAAGCAAGCATGATGGATCTAAAATTGAACACATTTTAGTTGGGGCTAGGAGTAGATATTTTGGGATTAGACAATGCCATAAAGACTCTATAAGGATAGAATAGGGAAACCAATGTCCTTGAATTGGTTTTCCATCTATAGGAAATATCTGGTCTAAGTTTTAAAGCAAGAGCTGGTAGGTGTAATTAATGGAGAGGCCCTTATCATTTGATATGGCCATCATCTTTGACAAGTATCTACTTGATATAGAAGTAGCCTGTCTAGCCCAGATTCAAAGTTATGGGGTTTTCATACCTATACATGCAAGACATGCAAAGTGAGGGATCACACTAAGTTTTTACTATAAGGATCAAATCATTCATACTTGGAAGAGACATGAAGATACCCATGAAATAACTCTCTTAGCTCCAAATATGGGAGACTTGAATGCATGAAAAGCTCAACGACAATAATGATGGTGGTAACCATTTATGACCCCCTCTCAATTTTATCACACAAGCCCCCCTCTTCTCTCATCCCTTTCTTATATATATATAGGATTTTGAGCCTATAAATTGATCCTTAGACTGGTGATAGAGTTACTCTATCAAAATTGCCTTATAATACCCCTTTGGAGTAATAAGATGAATTTTTTTATTCTAGTTTGAATTAAAGTGTGCATTACTAGGGTTTTAACATGTAGAGTGTATTTCTCTTTTCATCATTTGTGAATCCTCCAAACACCTTTCTTCAATTCCTTTTGTCCCTTCCAGGTTGTTTGAAGTGTTATGCATTAGTTCCTTCTTGAAGTGTCACAAGTTTATAGTGTCTCATATAGACTTATTTATTTATGTCCTTCAAATTATAGGGTTTCCCTTCGACCTCCAAGAAAATACTTATGCTTATGGTCATGAGATAGGACCAAATTAGTTTGTGTCTTGATTAAATTCATTAGTAGTGATTAAGGCTTCTTAGATTTCCTTATCTTATATTTCCTTTTATGTTATCTTTCTCTCCTTTTTCCTTGGTCAATAGTAGATTCTAGTGTGGGAAGCAAGTCAAAGTGAAGCATCTGAGGAGCTAGCCTTATTAAAATGACTAGAGGTTCAACCTAACTATAGGATACCCATAGCTTGAGGTTATTCCAATATTGTAGTTGGTAGTAAGAGAGCCTAAAAAAATCTCCTACAAGGATGCAATTCTACATTACACCAATTTTTAACATGCATAATGGGACCACTTTCAAGGAAGATTGGTCAATTTTGATGTTGGTTTTATCAATTTGTAGTGGTTATAGCTTTCATATTTCAATATCTGGTGACTTCAAAGAACACTCAGCAATCTAGTGGAAAAATGGTAACTAATTTTCATTCTAAAGGTGACTACAAGATCAACTTCTATAGGTATTCCTTTTGAGTTTGTTGAACACCTCTTAAATTTAGCCAAAAGTTTAAGGTTTTCCAATACTTTACCATACATAAGGAAACTTTTTTCTAACCCAGTCTCAAGGCCTACCCTTGTAAGCAACCTCTTGATAGTTCCTGTGATCTAGGAATTTGACTTGAGAGAGGATGGTTAGTATGGTGTTAGTTCCAAAATGAAAATAAAATAAAAGAAATACACTAATAGCATAACATCTCTAGGCCTAGACACTAGGGAGAGCTTAGTTTTAAAAAAATGACAATACAACTAAGAATTTAGGAATGAAAACACAAGAATTTCATCACCTTCCTTGGATGCTCCAAATGCCTTTGTAATGGCGGCTTGCTTGACTTGTAATCATGAAGTCCTTGACAATGGAAGCTTGGCTACCTCCATCTCTCCTTGGCACCTTCGGCTTATGGCTTGGCTTGGCTTGGAATCAATTTGGCATGGTAACACTAGTTTCTTGAAGCTTTTGGAACCATTTATGCATTATAACTTTGCATTATCAAGTCTTATAAATGATGTGGTAAGGCCTCCTATTTATAGATTTTTGCAAATGTCTAGAATCAACTTGAACCATTCATTTTAAGATTGAGATGCGTGGTTGAGGATTAATTCAATTTTTAGAATTAAATTTATAATTATCCTCATCATAGCATTAGAAGAAGGGGAAAATAAAGAGGAATAGAGGGCATCATGAAAGGCATTGATGAGGCATGAATGGCACGAATCTTGATATTTGTGGCATTTTTTCCTAGGGATGTCTTCCCAAGAAATGAGGTCACCTGAGGATGCAAATATTGAATATTCACTTCCAAAAATAAGTATTCAATAAGTTTCCATAGAATTGTTGATTAGGTTTTGATTTGGGTTAATTAGCTCTTAAGCATGATTAAGCACTTTGTGCACAAATTACCCAAATTGATCACAATGCCTTGTTATTGGTCTAAAATTTGACTGGATTGGAATTGGAAGTTGATGTCAGATGTATTAGATCTGTATTCTCATTTAGGATGTCACAAAAAAAATAACAAAGGCACGTGTCTTGTGTAAAAAATTTGATAGGAAAGAGCAATCTAGAGCACCTAGGTGTAAAATTGGCATTTTGAATCAGAATGATCTGATCAAAGTTAGTTGGACCATAAATTTCATTGCCCCATTTAGGGATACCCTGGCCAAAATCAACACTTGAATATGTTAGCTTCACATCATTTAACATGTTTTATTATTTTTAGGCCAAATTGTGTATTTTGGGGGAAATTGATCAAAAGCTTGGTTGGAGGTTATTGGTGGCTAGATTTAGGTGTCTACAGTTTGTCCCTATTTGGGAAGGTATTGCAAGCTATAATCACAGTAGTGTCTTTTCAAATAATGAAAAGGTCCTATATACCTACAATTCAATGATGATAAACTAACAATATGATGCCCCCTCAAGGGAATAGTTGGCACAAGTAAGTCGGTAAATGGTCCCTCAAAAAGAAAGAAGTGACATAATGGGACCAAAAAATGTAAAGATGATGGGGTGAAAACACAATTATATTAAAAAAGTAGTAAAAATCATGAGAAAGCAAGTGTGATGGTATACAATGGTTTGTCCAAAGGTAGTTATAAGCATTTTACCCTAATAGTAGCAACGTGGTATGATAAAATAATGATTTGCCCAAAGGCATTTATAATCATTGAGAAGATGAAGCTGCCCCAATTAGGATAGACAACAAAGATAACATGCCCCTATATAGGTAGAAAAAGTAAAGTGGTGACAACATAATGATTTGCCTAAAGGTGGTGATAATCATTAAGAAATGTAAGTGAGACAGTGTGCAATGATTTTATCATAGGTGGTTATAATCATTAGACCCTGATTATGACAAATATGATAAAATTGGTTGAAGGTGATGAAAACTTAACATAGAGGGTAATGATGAATTGGAACAACCTACTAGGATGGAGATGCTCTTTTGAACTAATAAAGGTTAAAATTCTTTCATAGTTAATTACTTTTTTTGGGATATGATTAGGATGGAATTGGGATGTCAGTGCCAAAGAGATGTTGATGTCACCATTGTTAAATAGACTTCTTGAAGCTGAGGTTTTTTGTAACACATATCGGTAGGCATCATGGTATGACATCATGAGGACTTAGCCGCTGAAATATGCATGAGGACTGACTTCCATAATCCAATACTCAATAAAAAATAATGCACCAATGATAGAAACCATGATGACAATGTAAACATATGAATATGGATGGATTCATGTATATGTGTGGGTAAGGAATCACCCAATGAACACACATAAATTGAATCAAGGCAATAGTGCTAAAAGCAAATAAACATGTAGACAAATAATCATAAACAAACAAACAAATAATGTAATAGAAACACTGTGAATATTTCCCCTAGAAAATAGGTGACAACTTAACAAACAAATAAAATGGGGAAATAGAAGAAAAGGAAGGGGGTGGCTGAGCTATCTCCATATGCACTAGGCAAGTGGATGTTGCTTACATAGTTACATTGATGTAATATCTAATAAAAAAATTTAGGCCAAATGTAGTTCTCTTAGAGCATAGGAAGAATGTGATAACTAATGAAAATAAGCAAAATGGACGTAATAGAAGAATAAGAATGGTCTTGTAAAATGGCAAGTACATGAGAGAAAAGGAAAAAAAGGATGGGGAAACTAAATGACAAGTGATGTGCTTATAACTTAGTAAGGGTTCTTAGAATCCTTAAGGAAAAGAAGTGGTCAATGTTTTTGTTCTTTTATAATGATTTTACAATTTTTTTTGGAATTGTTTCGAAGTGTCTCTAATCAATTAAGAATGATGAGACACTAAATGGTTTATGCTCACAAAATGGTGAGAGTGTTCAAACTTAGGTTACTCACACAATGGTGAGAGCATGGCTTAAGGTGACTGAGCTAACCTTAGTAAGTATCGAGCACCACATGCATATTCCCAAAGTAGGACCTGAAGTCACTATTGTTCCACCCTTATAGTGAAGTAATTCGACTAGTGTAGCAGTCAATTCAAACAAAATAGGCACAATTGGTAAAAAGGCATAGTATGGCATAGGAAGTGACAAGTTGGTATCTCAAAGCTTAGTGTTACCCCTAGTTTTCCCATAGGTAGTTATAACTAGGACACAATAGCATATATAGATGTTACTAATTTTCCCAAAGGTGGTTATAATTATTAGCAAGATCAGTGGTAAGAAAGGCATAATAAATGAAGGATGCAATTGTCAAAACTTTTATCACACTATCCCAAAATATAATATCTATCTAAAGTACTTGAACCAATTTATGAAACTAATCAGATACCTTGATGCTAAAACTACGTAATGAATGGAAAAAACCAAGGTCAAACATGTTAGGCTCTATAACACACTAGGTTGATAGAATAGAAGCAAAAAGTGGATACAACAAAGAGATGAATAAGGATGGTAGTTGTATAAAGAATAATAATGACAAAATGGCATAAGTGAAATAATCCTTATAGATAATACCCCTTAACACTCAATCATAGTATCTCTTGAGATGAATAATATTCATTGGCTCTAGAATTTTATCTCTGTCTAGTGTGGCAAGCTTGTATGCTCCTGATCCATAATCTATAGTAATGATGAAAGGACCTATCTAATTTGGTTTGAATTTACCTTAATGATTCTTCTCAATTGTGGTATTCTTTTGGTTTTATTTAAGAACAATATCACCAAGTTCAAATGTTTTATACTTAACATGCTGATTATACTGGTCTTTGAGTCAATTTTGATACACTTGAAGATTATTGAGTGCAGTTGTATGTTTCTCATCAAGTAGGTCTAGATCTTGTAAGTGAGCTACTTGATTGTTGTGAACATATAGGACATGATTTAAAGAGATTCATAGTGAAGGTAACTCAACCTCAATAGGAAGGATTCCTTTAGTACCATAAAAAAGTGAGTATGGAGTGGCTCTTACAGGGGTACGATGATCAGTACAATATGCCCAAAGTGTAGGGAATATCTACAAGTGCCAATCATGATTGATATCATCGATAATATTTTTGAGAATGTTAATAAATATTTTATTGGATGTCTTGGATTGGACATTATCTTAAGGGTAATATGTTGTAGAAAAATCATGTGTGATGTTATATTCAGTACACAGCTGGTCTACATACTTATTCTTGAATGATCCTCCATTATCAAATATAATGTCAGAGGGGATACCATAGTGACAAATGAGATGCTTGAAAATGAATTTGAAAAATTTCTTTCTAGTCACATAAGTGAGGGGTATAACTTCAACCCACTTAGTGAAATACTCAATGGTGGTAAGGATATGTTTATGGCCATCATATAAAGTGGGGTTAATCTTCCCAAAGAGGTTAAGTCCCCATGTAGAAAATGGCCATGGTGTCAACATCGGTTTTAGAGTTTTTATTGGGGCATAAATTAGATTAACATGTCATTGATATTTATCACAATTTTTTACATATGTAGTGGCATTTGCATCCATTATGAGCCAATAATAACCAATATGCTAAAGATTTTTAGATAGTAATACCCTGCTAGAATGAGCTCCACATACTCCTTCATGAACTTCTCTTAACACTAGTGTAGACTCCACCAATGTTAAACAATGAAGTAGAGTTCCATCCAAACTATGACAATAAAGGGTGGATCAAGGTAGATTATAACAATTAGAATGATAAATGAAGGATTTGGTTTGTTTCTAAGATAGGTTAGGTGGAAAAACTTGGTTATGAAGGTAGTTGTAAAGGTCTAAGTACCAGATAGAATTAAGACCAACAATATCACAAATCATGGCAACGATTGAAGATTCATGAGCTAGTGCTGACAAATTCTTGATGAGAAACTGATAATCTCTAGCTTTATCTATTTGTCGAATTAGAGAGCCAATAGTAGCCATGGCATCTATAGTTTTATTACTATCCCTTGGTATTTGCTCAAACTGAATATTGGCAATTTATTGCTTAAGAGTGTCAATAGTGGCTTTATATGGAACCATCTTGTCATCTTTGGTCTGAAAATGATTTTTGACCTGATTGATGATTAACTAAGAATCACCATAAACTTAGAGATGAGATATATTCCAATTCACTTCTTGTCAAAGTCCTACAATTAGTGCTTCATACTCAGCCATGTTGTTTGTTCAAGGAAAGATGATTCTAAATGATTTAAGGATTAGATTCCCCTATGGTGTAATAAATAATAAACTTGGCCCCGATCCATGTGTAGTAAATGAACCATCAAAATATAGATTCCAAGGATGATCTTTAAGGGGTGTGTCAATGATGGTCATTATGGATTCATTAAGAAATTGAAATGTGAGTGGATGTGTGTTTGTGAGAGGTGCTTTAGCAAGTTGATCTACAAGAATGTGTCCCTTAATTGCCTTCTGAATAACATAGTCTATGTCAAACTCATTGAGAAACATGATCTAATTAGCCATTCCAACTTATAATTTGTTTTAGATAGTAGATACTTGAGTGAATCTACCTTTGAAATGACCATGGTCTTATTATTCAATATGTAATGATGTAGTTTTTGATCTATCAAAACCATGCCCAGACAAGATTTTTCAATAGGTTCATAAATATATTCATATGTAACCAAGGTATGGCTTAGGTAGTATATGATGTGATCCTTTATAATGTCATCATGTTGAGCTAAGAGTGACCCTAGAGCATGATCAATAGCCAATAGGTATCACAAGAATGGATTTCTTGGCATAAGAGGTAATAAAATAGGTAGATTAACTAGATAGTCTTTGAGTTGTGTAGAGTAAAAAATACTCTACGTTTCATTCTGATTTTCAGTTGCACACTACAAAACTTTGTCCCCACACAATTTGGTTCAAGATGGCAAAGTTTTGACTCAGAGCTTTGCTTTATTTTCTTTTTTCCTCATTTTTCTCTAAGTGTCAAAGTCAAGCAAATGCTGCCAAGTGTCATTGGCTGAGGCACATTTCATAATTTCTATAAGTTGGTCGGGACATGCCATGTATCTCATAGTAACTCAACAAAATGTGACAAGTGTCAGCCTCCACATTTCATATCAGCATCCACATTTCAAATCTCTTTTAAGCAAAAGGTTTCAACAAGTTAAGTATCAGGATTAGGTGGAGGGCACCAAGTGGTAATCATGGAAGGTTTCAATTTGCTTTTCTAAAAGTGATGAAATATGCCACGTATCCCAGCTGAAGAGTGCAGAAGCCACCATGTGTCAACCTCTTAATTATCTTCATTTTGTTTCATCGATATAGTAAAGACTGTGGTGGGTTTCAAATTTTGTTTCTGAAGCAAACAGAAGCCGCCAAGTGTCGTTGTCCATGCAAATATGAAATGAGGCCCAATTGTTTCTATAATATAAATAGAGCGATGTAGAGACCAACATGTGTCACCTTTTATAGGTTTCTAAAAAGGTGGATAAAAGTAGAGGAGATCACCACATATCCCTAGTTAAGTAAAGTAGAGATTGCCACATGTCCTTTGTTGAGGCAAGCAGAAATTGCCACTTGTCCCTATGCCCTTTTTAAAGTTATTCAGGTGAAAAATGTTGTGGGTCTTATTTTCTATTAAGTTGTTAAAGTTTCTTAGAATTGGATTGTGATAGGTGTCAAGGGCAGAACACTCCTGAGCAAAGACACAAAAAGAGTATAAGTTACATGGAAAGTGTCATGTGTCTTTAGTATGTGCTGCGGAACACGCCAAGTGTCATTTTCCAGTGCATCCTAAATAAAGAGAAGGTTTTCAAGAGGAAAAGGGGAATCAACTAAGTGTCCTCTCCCATTTGAAAGTGGGAAGTGTCTTGAGTATTTACTTCGGCCAATGAACTTGTAGAGAAACAGAACATTTCAAATCTAAGAAATATCTTTTGTTAGACACTTCCAGTTTTATTTAGAGTTTAGTTGGGCCATTAGATTGAGAACACATAGAAAATATGGAGTGAATCCAATGTTATAAATAGGGGTGTAGAGATCACCTACAAGAAAGAGGAGAATTTTCTAAGAGAATTATTGTAAAGAGTTTTTAGACTTTCTAGAGCTGTGATTAGGAATATCATTTGCCTTTGTTCTATTTTCTTAAGTTGAAAAGTTTATGTAATTGTGCATGTTTCTGTGCCTCTTATGTGACTGGAGAATTAATAATAAGATTGGGTACTGTGCTTTTGTTGATATTTTCTGTGTCACTACAAAAGTAGTCTAAGTTGTGAGCCTCTGTTTCTATTGTTTTCATCTTTTACATTGATCATGCCTTGTTTGCTCTTAAATGTAATTGAATCTTACATATAGTTTCACTATGCTCAGACTAAGGGTCAAATCACATTCAGGCACATCACCATAGTTAGATTTTCTTTCTTTACAATACACTCGATATAAAGAAGAGACTACCTTCTTAAAAATCTAGAGGTTGTTTCAAGTTGTAAATCCCACATTCTTGAAACTTCCCATTGTTGGTGTTAGAAACAAAGCACAATTTTAACCATTAATAGTTTTTAGCATGCCTAATGGGACACTATATTGAAGTTTCTTTCAAGACCGTATGAACCAGAGAGCTACGAGGAGTCAAAGCTACGTACTAGTAACCAGATCTCAGTCTACTATAAATCTAGGTATTCTTTTTCCACCATTGGTAAATAGTCCTAGAAGAAGAGTCAGTCAGTTTATAATAATACCAAGAGCAAATATGGGAGCACCTATAGCCCCAAGAAATTATGCAAGTTGGAGCATCGGTAGTCTTTTTGATTCTCCCAATACCACCAACCACTTGGGACCCTATCCTAGTGAATGCCCTAAAAGCTTTGCCCAAATTTAGTGGGCAAGACTTGAAAACACCTAAAGAACATCTGTAGGATGTATCAGATGTCTGTACTATACATGTTGTCACACAGCAAAATGTGGCCATAAGATTATTAACATCTTCTTTTAAAGGGAAAGATATAGAATGGTACTTGTCCTTGACCCCAAATACCATATCCACATGGGATCAGCTCAGAGATCTTTTCTTTGAAAGGTTTGAAGAGAAGGGTGATAAGTCTTCTTTATTACAACAATTGATTACCATCCAAAGGGCACCACAAGAAGTGATGACTGACTTTAATTCCATATTTCAAAAGACTTGGGAAATAATCCCTACTATAGCTAGACCATTAACAGTTATGTCTATAGTGTTTTATCTTAAGGCTTTAAATTCAGACATATCTATTATGATTCAATCGCTTGGAGGTCAGACTCTGCTAAAGGCTTATGACTATGCAGTCAGAGCTGAAAATAATTTGATAGATGCTGGAAAGTTGCCTCTAAGGCCTCCCATGCCCATGTTTCTAGATATTTCCTTGCCATTACCTCAAGAATCCCATAAATCCATATCCCCACCTGTGTCTATGTACACATATCCTCAACCACTTGCTAAAGAAATTGTCCCTGCCTAGTCATCTAAGCTGGATGATATCAAGAACATATTGAGGAAATTTTCTATTGAGTTATTTAACATAAAGAGACAATAGAATCCTTACCCTAAACCCCAATATCAAGGCTATCAAAGAAATTGATTTCCATCATAGCCAAACCAATATCAGAGTCCTCAAAGGCAAAATATCCCTCAGCCAACAAACCAATTAGTTGCAATCCCTACACCTTCACAGGCTATTCCTCCCAATTCATATAGGGAGATTGTGCCAAGGTAAAATAATTATGTAGATGGCATTAATGCCTGGTGTTTCCCTTGCAATAATGCTCATATGCCTAGAGATTGTCTCATGGGTAATCTACAACAAAAGGTAGCAGAGCAAAGAAGAATGGATGGACAATTTGCAAGTTCTAGTGACAATCAAGCCTACCAATCTTCTGGTATGTAAAATTTAGCTTTTTGGCTCAGATGCAAGGGTTGTCTTTACAACAAAAAGAAGAAATATCCCCAAGACATGATTTGTTCTCATGGGTTGAAGATGAAGAATCAATTTTCTTGAACGAAGCTTCCACTTCCAAGAAACTAGTGGTGCAATCAGACTACAATACTAGATCAAAGAGAAGAATGGTGGAACAGCCTAAAGTTGTAAATAATCAAGTCATGGAGAATCCTCCATTTTAAGGTCAAAGAAACACAGCTATCAGACAAGAAGTGCGTCAGCTAGTATAGAATCAAGTGATTCCTACACAAATTCAAGAAAAAACAAGATATCCTTATTTTCAAAGAACTCAAACTCTGGGACAAATAAATGTGGTGGATCAATTAAAGAAGACTCCAACACAAGTATTAATATGGGATATATAGGCTTTTCTTGAATAGAAGACACTACTACAAGAGGCTCTACAAGGCCAAGCAGTGCCAAAATGTACTATTATCAAAGAAGGACCTGCTGAAAAAGAAAAGCTCAAAGACACAGTTCATCTGTAGACAACAACCCTAGTGAACAATGCACCAGAGGTAAGCAAATCCAAACCGGATCTTGTCTATTTAACTTTGATAGTTGGCAAGAAACTGCTGCATAATGTAATGATTGATTCAGGGGCTAGTACTACAGTAATGCCTAAGCAGATAGCTGATTCTTTAAAAATAAAGTATGAACCACTCACTAAAGGAGTCATGCAGCTAGATGGCAAAGCAATACAAACAATAGGGAGAATTAAACAACTCCCATTACAATTATATACTTGTCCCAATATAATTGCAAATCAAGATGTAATATTCATAGATATACCTCCTGTATTTGGCCTATGCTTATCCAGAGACTTTACAACCAAGATAGGAAGATATATGTCCCTTGATTGGTCTCACCTCATCCTAAGAACTAGATATGGTTCAAAGATGAAGGTATTATCTGAGCCACTATATAAGGATCACATCACCAACGAACCAACTGCAAAGTTAGAGGTAGCTCATGCTATGATGAATAAAAAAGAAAGGGTTTTTGTTGAGGAGTTAGGTGAATGGACTGAACATAATCAAGAAGAGGAAAATGATCATTTATTAGCTATGATGCAAAGTGACCCATATGGAAATTATGACTCCATTAGTCTGGGCACTTACACCATATTTGATGAAGATCATAAAATCCCAAACGTTTTAAAGGAAGAAAAATCAAAAGATACCTCTTCTATTAATCCTTTGGTCTCTCAACATGAATTCCATATTTTGAGTGAGAAGTCACAAGCGTATGCCTTAATCTATGATGAATAAGAGATAATTTCTGACTTTCTTCATACTTTTCAAGATGATTTGGAGGAGCATGGACATTTCCTTGATCATGATTTGAATGATTTGTTTGAAATCATTGGGTCAGGTTATACTATTTTTCAAGGAGGCTATGAGCTAGTTGCAGATAAACAAGAAAACATTGAGATTCAATTACATATGCAAAATTACTACAAACTTTTAGAATTGTCCTCTCAAGAGGTTGGCAATTTTGAATTCATTAAAGAGGATGATCATGGAATAGAACCTAAGTTTGAGGCAGAAGGAGATAAGCTAATAAATGATATATATCAAAGGGTTTCCGTTGATGAGCAAATAGTCATTGATTTCTTGATAAGACATGCCTATATCAAGAATCGGCATTCGACAAGCTTTCAAGAACAAGAATATTTTATATATGTTGGAAGCATGTTTGACTCAGACTCACTCGAATGCAGGCCAATCAATTTGGCATAAAAGAGAGCAAGTCACCAGAGCTACATCCAATTCAACCACTTATCTGGCAACATAAGTCATCTTGTCATCAAGGAGACTTTAGAAATTCTTCTTTTGATCCAGGAGGGAGACAAAGATACCTGGATAATGTATTAAAGTTAGATAGTTTCCTCTTTTTGTGTTGTTTTTTTCCCATTTTTGTTTTCCCACTTTCTTTTAAATAAGTGTCCTTTGAACACGTAGTCAGTAGCTCAATTTTTTTTCAAAATTTCTCAAAACATTGAATATTTTCCAAATCTTTAGAAATCCCCAAGGTACCTTTTGCTGCCACTTGTATAACATGTTTATCTTGTTATCCCATAAAGATTGAGTAAGATTTGCTAATGGTTATCCAAGTTTAATGCCATTTTGAGACTTGATAGGTCAATAAATACCTCTTAGCAAGAGTTAAAGCTTACAGTTTCTCAAACATTCCTGCATCTATGAGAAAATATCTTGCTACTTGCATTTTTAGTTCCTTGTAAACCTACTTCAGTGAAAGTGTTTCTATTTTGCAAAAGTTCATACCAGTTATCACATAATAGATATAGAAATGGAGGGAGCACAGTCTTCACAATAAGGAGCTAGGATGTATGAATCCCTTGATAAGTTTCTTATGAGTAAGTCATATGCTTTAGCTCCCGCATAACCATTGAAGACATATCCATGGACTAGAATCCCTGAAGTCGGCCAAGCAAGTGACCCAGTAAAGATAAAAGATTATGCAGATGGAGTCATTGACCCAATTCTTTAAAGAGCTAGTAGAAAAACTCTCAGAGAAGGGGCACATCAAAGGTGTCTTCAGAGGGTCAGGGTGGGACAATATGAGACATTTGCAATGAGGATATGGACTTCACAACTGGCACAATTCATTGTCTCAGGTGTGCATCCATGCCCTGACTTGGTCAAACTATGCACATACTTGTTCCATGCACCCTCAAACACCATACAATAGGGTCCATTCATGGTGCAAATCACATCGTAGGCTATCAGAGACATGTTAGCCCTATATCATGATAAGATAGTTATGTTTCCCACTATTGCTAAAATGTAAAGAATGTGGGTAAACATCAATACTCAGTTGAGGTTCTTAAGATCCAAATTGCAAATGAGCGATGATGATACTACTGTGCCTACACTCCCTACAGCAAGAGCCCAATCTGCACAAGCTAGCCAAGATGCATTGTCTATGATGGCTTTCATCTTCGAAATGAAAGATGATATGGTAGTTTATGGAGAATAAATGGCTATCCTCTCCAGGCTAAAAACTGTCGACAAGACTCAAGAGTATTGGCTTGATTTTTCTGAGCAGATTGCATACTCCATGGTGGAACAACCTGCCCAATTCAAATCAAAAGGAGTTTTTAGGTACTCTTCTTATTTATTTCACCTCATGCTGTATTAGAACTCTGACATCTTTTCCTAACATATGCATCTTTCTATGTATGAATCGAGTTTTGATCTCCAAAGGACCACTCTTGTGTCTACATGGACACATATTTAGTCAAAAACTAGTGACCCATATGAATTCTAGGAATTATTTGTTACCCCTACTTTATTTCACCTTAGCCCCAAACTAGTTATGAATAGACTATTTCCAAGTGTTTCAAACCTTCTGGCCAATTGACCAATTCCTTGTGATTTCTTTTTTGGATCCCACCATACAATTATTAGAGTTCATAGGTTTTATGGGGAACTAGTGTTGCTACCTAAGATTTTGACTCTTAGGTTAGCATTCTTAGAGGTCACTAGGTAGGTGTCTATATTAGATAATGAATATGGCTCTGGGAAGAGGAAGAGAAAAATGTATGACCTCCCATGGATGACAAACAACATGGTATTAGAAGCTAGATATGTTGAGATTGTGTTGCTTAGAAAGATAACCTTCTTGGGTTTCTTGCTAATCAAAGATAAATGGGTATATAACCCAAATGGTTTCATAGCTTCCTAGATAATAAATAATAGGGTTGCAACTATAATTACACATGAGGGTCACCCCTTTTGGGAAAATAGGAAAAATCCTAGGGAAGATACTCCTGGATTTTATGTTGAATTAACAGATTTGCCCCTTCCACAAAATAGACCATGGGAAACTTTCTATGTTAAGCAGAGGGATTTTGATCCTAAAGTCATAATGACTTTTAGCTTAAGAAGGGCACTAAAGAATAAATATTGAGATGTTGAGAAAATAGAAGCCTATTGGAAATATAGGCAAGAAATTTGTTAGACAACTCATTCTTTTAGGAACGTAGACTCAGATGAGAGATGGGAAGAACTATGGGATGAGTGCCATCTATCCCCTATATCTAGCACTGACACAAGTAATTTGACAACACAGGGTGTAGAACTAGAAGCCAAAATAGGATCAAGCCAAAAGTCATAGGCCCCAGAGCAGACTGTAGTTGTAGTCACTATAATAGTTTGGCCACAATCTCTTAGCGTCATAGAGAGACAAAAGAGTATGGTGCCTTCACCACTAAAAGCTTCCCCATCGACAATAGTTATTGAAGTTCCCAGTTCCCCACAAGCACCACTGACAGTAGTGGTAAATATTGAAGAGAGGGGAACACAACAAGAAGAAGAAACACCAAAGAAGTGAAAGAGGGTGCAGTTTCAGTTTGATTCAGAGGAGGAAGTAGATCCTTCACAATGCCAATTACAGAGTACTGTAATTGATCCTCAGGTAAGTATTATTCCTCCTTCTCCTTCTCAATCTCTTTCTTCTCCTATTGGCATGATGATTCCATCTAGCTAGATGACATCCCCTACCACCTCTACCATTCCCATTTCTCACTTTGCCCCATCTATCCCTACTCAAGCTTTAACATTACCTCACTTTTCCCCCTCTGTTCCCAAGAAACTTCCCCCTCAGATTGCCCATAGTCAACAATTGGCTATTCAATATGGTTTGCACAAGGACATCCTTTTGTGGGTGGGCACATTGCCTCTCCTTTTACCTTCCAAACTCAAGTGTATGTAGCTAGGAAGGTAAGGGAAGCCCAAAGAGAGAAAAAGAGAATCAAGGAAAATAAAGCCCTTGATACACCACATCTGTAGTCACAATTTGACCCAACTCAACAGTAATTGATGGTGACTCATTTGTCACCAAATGTAATCAAGCCACATGAGTAGATGCAGCTAGAAGACTACACAATGAATGCAGTGGCCATAGACATGTCCCTGTTCAGGCCATAAGACAAAATTGAGCTACTAACTGAATCTGCTTCTGCAGTTGTTGAAGACTACTTGAAAACATCAAGGAGGCTATAGAAGATGGAGGCTGATTTAACTAAGGAAAAGGCTAATTGTAATAGTTTGACCACATAAATCAATAGAAAAGACAATGAAATAGAGAATCTAAATAAATAGTTGCACGATATTGTTTCTGTTTAGACTGACTGGGTGATCCAGGCCTAAAATGATTCCTTACAAGCAAGGCTAATGCAAGTAAAAGATGCAGTGATGACACTAAGGTGAGAAAAAGTAGCAATACAAGAAAAATACAAGGAAAGCTTGCTATAGGTTACCCAATTGCAACAAAAGCTGTTCAGTGAATAGAATAATATCATGGCTATGTAAGCCCAATTTCAAGCAGAGAAACAAAGAACAGAGCAATTGACATTGGAGCTAGCCAATAGGCCAAAGAATCTAGGAGTGTTAACTCTGGTGGAGGAGCTTTATGAATCCATGTGGAAAATAATCTCTTTAGAGATTATTCAGCTCAGGTCTTATCTCACCTTCTTGCTAAATGCATAGAAATTGTGCAAAAAGGTGGAGAAATCTATTGAAGACACTCTGGATACTATTTCTAGGAGAGTTTTGGATTTTGAAATGCTACTACAAAAGCTTTATGATGTAATAGATGGAACGTTGTTAGTAGTAGGAATTGAGAATAGAATGGTCACTGCTAAGCGAGTGAATGAGGTTCTCAGTTATAACTCCATAGCCATTAGTTGCAGAGAGCTTCTCAACATAATGAAAGAAGGAATTAGTGAAATGAAACAACACATTGAAGACCTAGTACAATTAGGTCTTCCTTCTCCATTTCCTGATGACAACATGGTGTTAATGGTTGATGAAATTGAACCTTTATTGTTGGCCAAGCAAAATGATCAGATAGTTTTTCAAGATTTAAGGGATGATTCATCAGTCCCTAAAGTAGAAGTTATTTTGATTCCTATTTCCCAGCTCGAATTCAAATTGAAGGCTATAGTTCAAATTTTGCAAAAATTTTCACACAAGGATAATATTAACCTTGATTTAGCCTTCAATGAATTATAGAATAAGCATGGGTTTTTTGATGATGAGTGGTCTACCTATCACACAACATTGTTGAAGTTGTAATTTTGACATTTTGATCAAGTGGGAGTTGTGGTTTCTTTTTAAGTAGGCTCAAAAGTCTTTGGGGTCACCAATAATTATAGAGTAAAAAATACTCTATGTTTCATTCTGATTTTTAGTTGAAAACTGCAAAATTTTGTCCCTACACACTTTGGTTTGAGACGGTGAAGTTTTGACTTAGAGCTCAGGCTTGATTTTATTTTTGCCTCATTTTTATCTAAGTGTCAAAGTCAAGCAAAAGCTGCCAAGTGTCATCGGTTGAGGCACCTTTCATAATTTCTATAAGTTGGTCAAGACATGCCATGTATCTCATAATAACTCAGTGAAACGTGACAAGTGTTGGCATCCGCATTTCATATCGACATCCGCATGTCAAATCTCTTTTAAGGAGAAGGTTTCAACAAGCTAAGTATCAGGATTAGGTGGAGGGTGCCAAGTGGAAATCATAGAAGGTTTCAATTTGATTTTATAAAAGTGACAAAAGATGCCACATATCCTAGCTGAAGAGAGCGAAAGCCACCACGTGTCAACCTCTAAATTATCTTCATTTTGTTTCACTAATATAGTAAAGACTATGGTGGGTCTCAAGGTTTTTTTTCTGAAGCAAGCAAAAGCCACCAAGTGTCATTGTCTGTGCAAATATGAAATGAGGTCCAATTATTTATATAATATAAATAGAGTGATGCAGAGACCAGCACATCTCACCTTTTGTAGGTTTCTCAAAAGGTGGCTAAAAGCAGTGAAGATCACCAAATATCCCTAGTTAAGTAAAGTAGATATTGCCATGTGTCCTTTGTTGAGGCAAGCAAAAATTGCCACCTATCCCTATGTCCTTTTTAAAGTTATTTGGGTGAGAAATGCTGTGGGTCTTATTTTCTGTTAAGTTGTTAAAGTTTTGTAGAAGTGGATTGTGATAGGTGTCACAGGTGGAACACTCCTGAGCAAAGACACCAAAAGAGTATAAGTTATGTGGAATGTGCCATGTGTCTTTGGTATGTGCTATGGAACATGCCAAGTGTCATTTTTTGGTGCATCCTAAATAAAGAGAAGGTTTTCAAGAGGAAAAGGGGAATCAGCTAAGTGTCCTCTCCCATTTGAAAGTGGGAAGTGTCTTGAGTATTTACTTCAACCAATGAACTTGTAGAGAAATATAACATTTCAAATCTAAGAAATATCTTTTGTTAGACACTTCTAGTTTCAATTAGAGTTCGGTTGGGCTGTTAGATTGAGAACACGCAGACAATTTAGAGCGAATCCAATGTTATAAATAGGGGTGCAAGATCACCTAAAAGCAAGAGGAGAATTTTATGAGAGAATTATTGTAAAGAGTTTTTATACTTTTTAGAGATATGATTAAGAATATCATTTGCCTTTGTTCTATTTTCTTAAGTTGGAAAGTTTATGTAACTGTGCATGTTTTTGTGCTTCTTATGTGATTGGAGAATAAATAAGAAGATTGAGTCATGTGCCTTTGTTGATATTTTCTGTGTCACTACAAAAGTAGTCTAAGCTGTGAGCCTCTGTTTCTATTGTTTTCATCTTTTACATTGATCATGCCTTGTTTTCTCTTAAATGTAATTGAATCTTACATATAGTTTCACTGTGCTCAAATTAAGGGTCAAATTACATTCAGGTGCATCGCCATAGTTAGATTTTATTTCTTTGCATCTGTGTTTCTATTAAAATTCCTATCCCTTTTCCTACTATATGCTTGATATAAAGAAGAGACCAGCTTCTTAAAAATATAGAGGTTATTTCAAGTTGCAAGTCCCACATTCTTAAAAGTTCCCATTGTTGGTGTTAGAAACAAAGCACAATTTTAACCATCAACAAGTTGTTGAAAAATTATTTGGTAGTGATCATCCCAATGAAATGAAGCTTCCTTCTTCAAAAGGTATGTGAATGGATGACACTTGTATGCTAATTGAGATATGAAGCATTATATGGACTAGATCTTACCCTACAAACTATGGTGTTACTTTAAACTGGTTGGTGGTAGCATCTTGATTATAGCATGGACTTTAGCTAGATCAACTTCAATACCTCTACGAGACATAATGAAACCTATTATTTTTCCTAAAGTTACACTAAAAACACATTTATTTAGATTGAGTCTAACTTTGTACTCTTATAATCTTTCAAATATCTTATGCAACACTATTGGATGGTCAGCCCTAGTGTTGGATTTTCCTAATATGTCATCGACATAGTCTTCAACAATATCATGTATCATATCATGGAGTGTGAAAGTCATGGCCATTTCATATGTAGTGCCAACATTCTTAAGGCCAAATGACATTACTTGATAACAAATTTTTTCCCATGGAGTGGTGAACACTATTTTATGCTGGTCTTTTGGTGCTATTCTAATCTAGTTATATTCTGAAAAGCTATCCATGCATGAAAGCATTTCATAACCTATCGTGGAGTTGATGATCATGTCAATATTAGGAAAGGGAAAATCATCTTTAAGACAAGATTTATTGATGTCTCAAAAATCAATACATATTATTGTCCCTTCAAGGTTTTTACTAATAAGTACCACATTAGAGATTCATTTTGAGTAGTTAATGGATCAAACACATCCGGCTTCTAGGATTTTTCCAACTCTTTCTTTACCAATAAAATAATGTGAGGATGCATCTTACATAAATTTTATTTTACCAGTTTCACATCAAGATTAACCATAATATGGTGTAGAAGTAAGGTGTGGTATAAACCTACTATGTTAGAATAGGCCCATGTAAAGATATCTATAAATTCTCTCAATAGAGCTATAAATATGTCACATTCTTCCTCAATGAAGGATGCCCTAATTTTATCCATTTCAGGTTTTATGGAGTCTTGATATTTACCTCTATTATATCTTTAACTAGAAGGGTTGAACCATCTTCTAGGATAATATGCAGTGACTTGAACTATTAAATTATGTCAGGGTCCTCCATTAGGATTTGCTCTTAAACTTCTCCTAAGCATGATTGATTTGACTCCACTAATGGGAGATCTAGCCATGTAAAAAAAATGGTCAAAAATTTGAGGAGAATTTGATCAAATACTTATTTTTGATCAAAGCTAAACTCATATCCACAAGTAAGTTCATCATTGGTGGTCTCCTAATCTAAATTTGAAGAAGAATGAACACCCCCATATAACGGTGCCTAAAATAGGTTTTCACCACTAGACTAGCCTTTAACTTTACTTGTGCCCTAGTCAGAAAGCACCTCAAAGAGGTTTTAACTTTGGGACCTCAATGTTTTACTTATTTGTTTTTGGCTAAGGGTGTTCACTCGCTCTATAAAATAAGTTGTAAGATCCAATGTGATTGAGAACCCTGATTTGTGATCTCCCAATAGATCATTATCTCTAAGGCCTAAAAAGTCACAAAATGCCTCATCATTCTAGAACTCATCAATCAATAGAATAGATTCTTATTGGTCCCAATATATTAGTTGGGTATAATATAGTGGCAAATGGTTATAATGAATGGATAAGGTAAAGGTACAAATGACATTGTTATCAAACAAGGTAGTTTTAGCTAGGTCATTAAAGGTGAGGCTATGATCAGACTCTGCTTCATTGTCAACATCATCATCACTAGTCATTGGTAATGGAGTTTGAATAAGATATGGTTTAAATCCAGGTCCATACAGTCTTTAATACTTAGTCATAGAAATTGGCTTGATAGTTCTTTGCTGATTCAGTTTGAGGCCTCTTCTTTCATAATTGTGATGCTCCATGATCCTATTAGGAATAAGATAATTTGCATTTTTATAACAATTAGCTTGGTTTTCATTGTATAACTATGATTCATCCCCTTAAGGAGGGTCAGGTCCTAGGCTAGATGCTGGTACAAATGTGACATGTCTTTTATCTTTGTTCTTTTGTTGCCAATGCCTATGTGGGATGAATTTAGGTCACCCAAAGGTCTTTAAATTCTGAGGAAGATTGGCAATATGAAATATATCATGAGTCACATACTCTCACAATCCATTATCTGAAATGTTGAAATGATTAGAAGCTTTAGGAGGAAGCATGTGTGAAAGGGAATCCAAGGTATTAGGATCTATCTAATTATCTAGTGAAGGATCAATAAGTATAACCTTTCCTTTATCCTACTTGGAACTTGGATTCATACCGTATTGATAATTATAGATTTGAAATTTATCCTCAAGATGATTGCAATATTCATATGGGTATAAATCTCTTGGAATATTCACTTCCATCCCTAAGTGGGAAAACTTGATACATTAGTGCAGTGTTGATGGGACTGAATGAATCTCATGTAACCAAGGCCTGCCTAGATGCATATTGTATGATAACTCAAGATCAAGCACATGGCAAAGTGTATCATGGGTCAAAGGCCCAATGATAACTGGTAAACTAATGGTGCCTTGTGATTCTCTTTCTTGATTATCATAGGCTTTGATAGTTATTGTTTCTAGCTGGAGATCTGCGATTATGTACCCAAAAAGTTTGATGAGCTTTAGAGATACTATGTTGAGGCTAGATCCATTGTCTATAAGGACATGTTTTACTTTATGCCATTTTATATAAACATTTATGTATAATGGATTATTATGGAGTAGGCCAAGGGAAGATATATCACTTTGGTTGAATGTGACTTATTGGGCTAGAACTAGGTGTCCAACTAAAGCTTGAAATTTATCAAGGGATATGTCACTAACAATAGTAGATTGGGTCAAAAACTCATTCAAGATGTTTTTATGGATTATTGATGTTCATATAAAATCTAAAATATAAATTTGTGTTGGTGTCTTTTTTAATTGTTTCAAAATATCAAATTTCTTATCTTGGTTAGTAGTGAATGGTTTATTTTGAGGTTGAATGGTTAGTTGGATGATATGCAAAGTGGTGGATGGTTGTTTTCCTAGGATAGTAATCTTTAATATTTGAGTTATGATTGCATAATCAAGATTAAATATTAGACCATTATTTCTAACAAATACTAGGAATGATGTGGGACTAGACAAGACAAGTCTCGGTTACCAGTGCACTTGCATGTGGTCACAAATGAGTTGCTGATATAAGGTCCAAAATGGGAAGTCCTAGTTTTCTAGTTTGGTTGTATGCATTCTTAGGTCAAAGAATGACTATCCATGTAATTTGGCTATATATTGTTAGTTAGCAATGGTCTAGGATGATTAGTACTTGGTCTAGGATTAATGGAGATGGTATTAACGCTACCCCATACAATATGACTTACAAGTATGTTGTAGTCATATGAAAATGCATGGTAGGTTTTATGGTTATTACCATTCTGACCTTGGTTTTATCTATTATTCTACCATTGTGGGTTTTGTTACTGATTTTATTAATTCTACTAGTTTGGCCTTTGATTTTGATACTGTTGATTTTGCTATTGCACTTCTGTTATTATTGTTGTTGCTAATTATTTTGTTGTTACTAATTGTCATGTCAAGGAAAGGGATTTTGATAAATCCCAAGATTTTTATTGGAAGTGGAAGCACCATTATCTAATTTTATCTCCCCATTCTCTAACATATTCTCAATTAAATGCTTGATTTGAACACATTTTTGTAGATTATACCCATTGACCTGATGATAGTCATAGAATTCATGTTCACGATACAAATATGGATAAGTAATGCCTCATGGATATGGTTTAGTATAGGATGAATAATTAGATTAATGATAACAAGCTTGAAAAATACTAATTGAATGGGTTCTCTTAGGTCACTAAAGACACATCGTGTAGGCAAGGTTCTCTTAAGAGGAGGGGTTTAAAATGGTAACAATTATTATATTTAGGTCTTGGTTGTTGTGCTTGAGACATTGGTTGGAGAGGTTGATAGGTAGGATTTAGTTGAAAAGGTTGTGTAGATGATGTTTTCACCATTTGGACATGATATGATTTGATTACTCCATTTCCCACAACATTCCTATTGCGATTGAATTACTTCGATCTTTCTTGGTTATTGGTCTATGCCAGTTACGATGTTGACGCTTGAATGAGATGTTGATGTTGGTAATTTTTTAATTGGTACCTTTATTTTGATTAGTTTAATTAAGCTTGATGATTTCTTTATTGATGATCACCCGATCGATCAACAAGCCTTTATCAATTATCTTTTTGAACGTATGCACATGTTGTAGTTCCAGATGGTAAGCTATCTCACTATACAAATATTTAGTAAACACAATGGCTAATTTTTTATCTAGTAAACTATGGGTGAAATGACTCACAAGGGCTCTCCATCACTATAAATAACTTGAAAAACCCTCACCATCTTTTTGCTTTGCTTACATTAAGTCAACTAATGAAATCTCATGCTCGAGATTATAGGAAAAGTGCTACATAAACTTATCAGAAAAATCATCAAAATTTGTTACTAAATTTTTGGGAAACTTTAAGAACCACTCCAAGGCTTATCTAGCCAAGCTCCTTGGAAACAACAATAAAAGGCATATGTCACTATATGCCACTGGTCGACATGGAACAAAGAATTCGATTAAATGATCCTTAGGGTCACCTTTCCCTTTGTATTTATCAAATTTTGGTGGTTTGTATCTTGGAGAAAATGGTATCTACAAATAATCCATATTGAATGGATAGAAACATATGTCATCTAATTTAAATTTTCTATTTTGTTTACCATCTTGAATGGTAGAAATTGCATCTTCATTTGTTGCAATTCTTGGGATAGGAAATTGGAAGGAATATTAGTTTGAGGGAGAACATTGGTTTGGATAGATGGTTGAGAGGTCACATGTGGGACACTTTGACTAGGGTATGCTGGAGATATCTATTGGGGTATATTGGTTTGGTTGGGGAATGGACGAAGAATATGCATACGTGGATTAAGATGTACTTGAAATTACACACTTGGTTATGTGATATTCTAGTTTAGGTTGGTGATAAAGGTTTGACTTAGAGGATTTTGTGTTTGGGATGGAGGGATATAGCTATACTATGCCTATTTTGGTTGAAAAAGGACATACTACTGACTAATCGAACCTTGTTGTTGAGTGGGAACTTGTGTACTAAGACCCTATCTCTAGATTTATGGCACATTTTGAACTAACGATTATCTAGTAGGTACCTAAAAAACATGGGGACCTCCTTCTTACATGAATCCCTATGAGGAAGTGAAATTAGGTTGCATATTTGACATCTATCACTGACCCATATTTACATGTTATTAACTAGTCATTGCTTGGTTTTGGATTGGTATATTAGTTTGTGACTGAAGAGGTACATTCATCGTTACTTGACAAGGTGAAACATTAGTTGGCCTTGATTGAGGTGGCAATGTAGTTGTCCTCTATTGCATTGATACACTATATTATACCTATTTTTGTGGAATACTACTCATTAATTATTGAGGAGTAGGATTCATCACATTCTATATTGAAGTTCAACATTGGCCATTGTTTGATTACATAATCCTATAGGTTATATGCTTGAGGAAGCAATCAGTTGAGGTTAAGGTGTATAAACTCTTACTTCCTTGTATGATGACCTATTCGTAGGATTAACTACAAGCACACATTGTTGGCTAATTGTTTGTGCATTTGTACCACTTTTATCAAGATTGGATGTTGCTTGCATATTATCCACTACGTTTATCTCAGTATTTTATGTAGAAGCTGAAGACATTTATTAAATAACTGGCATATACATCAAGTTATCTATTGAAGCAATTTGTAAAAATGGTTTAGAACTTATATTTGTCTAGTTAACTCTATCAACACTCTTGTTGAAGGAACTAGGTCAATAAGAGGCTTACTCACCATGTTCATCTAATTGAAATCACATGCTAAATTTAGGTAGGTTTGATATGTTGTTTGCATTTAGCTAAATTGATCTTCCATGATGTTTTTGCCTTGATTAGATATATTAGGGTCTTGATACGTTGTTTGGACTAGGGCCATAGGATTGCTAGAAGAATCTTGTTGATCATAAATGATATTGTGGGGCACTGTTACTAGACTTATTAAATTTTCATAAGGGAAGTCTACTAGAAACTTTGCCCCTACCTCTATATCTCTAACCAAAATCTCATCTTTGTTCTCTAAAAAATGTCACTCAAACAAAAATGGATCATAAATGGAAGCCATATTAGCATAATATGACTGTTGAAGTACTGGTTCATCCACTACATGTATTATAGCTAGGTATTGCATAGTTTTCTCTTGGTCTTGTTCTAAATAAGGTGGTGTGTTATCCAAATAGTTAGTCAATGGATCTTGGTTATGTGCCCTTAGTTGAGTATTATAAGAGGGATAAGAATCCATCTCATAAGAAATGTTATCCATATAGGGGTCTTGTACCATTTCTTCCTATGCAACCACATTACTAATCCCTAGATTGCACATAAGTCCACTATGAGTGTAAGAGTACATGTTGGGATCCACAGTCAATGATTTGTGATATAAGGTCAAAGATTTATATTAAATCTAAAAAGGATAGAATCTAAAATAATGGACGTTTCAACTTGGTCTAGATTTGTCAAAAGGATCAAAAGGTTTATGCAAAAAATTGTGAGGAGACAAGCTAGTGTGAAGTGTCTAACGTTTCAATGTTCACTCAAAGATAAGGAAGTAAATGAACTTAAAATCAAAATGTCAAAGTCTAAGCTCTAAGTGTTTCAAATCAATCTAATCTAGGAATTAAAAAGTTGCTAGGTCTTTTGGCCAAATGTGACATCAAAATCTAGGCTCAAATAAGGCATGTGCTAGGACTCGTGGCCAAATGTCATCAAAAGATATACTTTGAAAATAGATGAAAGTTTTAATCAATGGATTTGAAACACTTCTAACAAACACTATGCATCTTATTCTTGGGCATGAACTTGATCAACTAAGTATAAGGTATGAAACAAAAGGCACTTTAGAAATAGTTTATTTTTTCACAAAAATGGTATAAGACTTGGTTCTTTTGATAAAAAAGCTAGACAAAGGTGATCAGTATAATTATCCTTTAGACAAAGGATCACAAAAGTATACTTAGATTGGTCAGAAAATGTAGGAATAAATTTTAAACTCTATGCAAGAAGGTCTATGAAACTATATTCAAGATTTTTTGGGTAGTGTAATGACACTATACCACCTAAAAGGTGTGACAAAATGGTTTGTTTCAAAAAAATTCTAATACAAAGACATTTTCCCACTATTTTGACAACATAACATTACTTTTATTGACTCAAAATGTTGTGGTGCATATACTCAAAGTGCAAGTGTTTAGCATAAAATGGATTAAGTTTATGAAGTGATGACAATGATTATGAGTCTTAAACAACCTTCAACCCAAAATTAGAAATTAAACCTAAGTTCCCTTGAGTTTAGTGCAAATGGTGAACCCACTTAACACATCAACCCTATGAATTTGTAAAGGTGTAATTTCAAATTTAGATTATAAGTGAAGGACGTTAAATAATGTTGGTAAAGGTTTAGACTCAATTGGGCAACATAACTACACCAAAGTGGATGATATGACTCTCAAGCTTTTGATGAAATTTTAAACAAGGAAAATTGATGATCTCACGTAGACAAAATAACACCCCTTTGTTCAAAGGAAAATTTGGATTATGTGTTTGGTTTGGATTGTTTGTTGACACCAAGTTTTGACTCCAAACAATACTTTAATCTAGGACAAGACCAACTAATTAATCACCATTAGATCCTAAACTGAAAAGGTTGATTGGTATTGTTGGAATTTGTCAATATACATCATTTGAGAGGATTTTGAGTATTCATCCAAAAGTAAATGCACATTATATAGTAGGGTTTTTACACCCCCTTCTCTCAAATGACAATACTATGACATGGACCTTGAGGCACACCTTTCACCAATAATACTTTTGCGACAAGTGGGGATTTGTCTAAGATCTAACAAGTTTATAAATGATCTAGGGGAATCAATTGCATAATGACTTTCATGCCAAACAATGTAAAAGAAAAGCCTGAATTTTGGATCTATATCACTTGGATTGTTTCAAAAAGGTTTAGTCCTTTTTTCAACCACTACATCCTACTATCCACTTAGTGTAGTGCGATGTCCAAAGTGCCACTATGTCCCGTGTACAACTCTAAAGGAGCCAAATGAAGTCAATACCAAGAGATGAAATCCAAGGTAAAAACTTCCATAAAGAACTTGTGGGAGGTGATGAACTCCCCCTCACAAGCCAAATTTGCATAAAAATAAAGAAAGCATGAAAGTAGAAAGAATTTAAGGTCATTTTCAAGGTTACTTAAAATTTGATGAGTTTTTGGGGAGTTATTTAGATGACTTTCTTTCTAAGCCTTAGACTAGGCTACTCACAATAGGAATGGCGCTTTTGATTCCAAGAGTTCCGTATAGGGGGAAAATGGAAGAGCATACATGTAACATTCTTCTTTTTACCAAACAAAGATTTGATCTAAACAACTATTTCGAACAAGAACTAACAAGTGTGTTCAATTTTAATCCCAAAATGAAAAATTTGGTGGTGTTAATTTGACCCCTTCGTCTTAGTTGAAAACTTTGAAAAAAAACACCAAAAACATCTAAATTCTTTGTTAAACAACCTAAAAAAGGTTTCTAATTGATTTTTAAGCATGAAAAGGTGATTTAAACATGTTTTGAACAAACATCAAGCTTGGTCCTATAGCAAAATGTTAGCATGTTTTTTAGCTTTGAAGCTCTTTTTAGCTTGAAATAATAAAATTTGGAAAAATAGCTCTCGAGTCTATATTTTTGGAAAAACATAGTGATCAACATCAATTATTACAACTAATAATGGTTACTTTTACTAAATGATGTTAGTTACCCAACCGATGTTAGTTAAGCTATGCAACTAATATCTATATTTCCTGTCAACGTCAGTTACTGTGTAAAATCATGGTGAATGAAAATGACAAAATAAAGCTAAAATGTCAATTTTCAAGAGTTTTAAAGGTCTAAATAAATATTTTAGAGTTAAAAAATGATCTTCTTCAGGTATGAGATGTGTCTAGTCCCACCGGGTGTGCCATCATGTGATCTATAAATTTGACTCAAGAGAGGATGGTTAGTATGGTGTTAGTTCTAAGATGAAAATAAAATGAAAGAAACCCACTAATAGCTTAACATCTCTAGGCCTAGATACTAGGGAGAGATTATTTAACAAAAACAAATGACAACATAAATAAAAGGTAAGGATTGAAAACACAAGAATTCCTTCACCTTCTTTGGATGCTCCAAATGTCTTTGTAATGGTGGCTGGTTCGACTTGTGCTCATGAAGTCCTTGGTAATGGAAGCTTGGATACCTCCATATCTCCTTGGCACCTTTAGATTGTGGCTTGGTTTGGCTTGGAATCAATTTGTCATGGTAACAATAGTTACTTGAAGCTTTTGGAACCACTTGTGCATTATAACTTTGCATTATCAAGTCTTAAAAATAATGTGGTGAGGCCTCCTATTTATAGATTTTTGCAAATGTCTAGAATCAACCTGAACCATCCATCTCAAGATTGAGATGTGTGATTGAGGATTAATTCAATTTTTGGAATTAAGTTTATAATTATCCTCATCATAACATTGGAATAAGGGGCACTGAAGAGGTATGGAGGGCATCATGGAAGGCATTGATGAGGCATGGAGGGCATGAAGCCTGGTATTTGTGGCATTTATGGCCTAGAGATGTCTTTCCAAGAAATGAGGTCACTTAATAATGCAAATATTCAATATTAGTTTTCAAAAAAGGTATTCAACAAGTTTCCATGGAATTCTTGATTAGGCTTTCATTTGGGTTAATTATCTCTTAAACATGATTAAGCACTTTGTGCACAAATTACCCAAGTTGATCAGATTGCCTTGTTATTGGTCTAAAATTTGACTAGATTAGAATTGGAAGTTGATGTCAGATGTATCAGATCTATATTCTCATTTAGAATGTTACCAAAAAAAAAAAGGCACGTCTTGTGTAGATGATTTGATAGGAAAGAGCAATATAGATAACCTAGGTGTAAAATGATCTGATCAAAGTTAGGTAGCCCATAAATTGCATTGCCCTATTTAGGGATACCCTAGCCAAAATCAACACTTGAAAATGTTAGCTTCAAATCATTTAACATTTTTTATTATTTTTAGGCCAAATTTTGTATTTTGGGGGAAATTGATCAAAAGTGTGGTTGGAGGTTATTGGTGGCCAAATTTAGGTGTCTATAGTTCCCCCTATTACCATGATTCCCTAAAGAGATTTTTTAGGCTTTAGTGACCAAAGTCCTTTGAATCTTCCATAATACAATCTTATGCCAATAGTAGCTCTCAAAAGCATCCCATATTTTAAAGGAGACCAAACCATAACCCCTACTAAACACATAAAAGACATAGCCAATTTTTTCTATATCCATAATGCCATTATAGAAAATATAGATATTATATTGTTAGTTGTTTCCCTTAAGGGAGAACCTTTATATTGCTATAAAGGATTAGCTCCTAATTCTATTCAATCATAAAATCAGCTAGGAGTGGCATTATGTAATATATTTATAGACAAGAGTGGCCATTTGTCACTAGTACAATAGCTCACCACAATCAAGAGAGCCTCCCATGAAGTCATGCAAGACTTCAACACAAGATTCCAAAAATCTTAGGATAGAATTCCAGCCTCTATGAGACTATCCCCTAACTTTGCATTCATATACTACTTGAAGGATCTAAATAGTGATATAGTAGTAATGATCCAATCCATGGGAGGGGACATATTTCCATATGCTTATGAGGTGGCTATTAAAGCAAAAAATTACCTAGTTCAGGCTAGAAATCTACTCCTAGACCCCCAATACCTCTTTTCCCAGAAATTAGACCACTACCTGTAGTTATTCCCCCACTTGATGTTATTCTTCCAACTCCAACAATTGTTGCTATACCTTCACCTAAGCAGGAAAAGGCCTTCATTAGTAGATCAAGTGATTCCAAAGAGTAGTAAAACTACCTAGAACTTAAGAGCATACTAAAATCCTTTGGAAATGATGTGGTAAATGTTAAAAGGTAGCAAGACCAGTTCAATAAACCTTATCAAGCCCCATATCAACCTGAACAACAATCTTATCAAAGGAATAGACCACGCTTTAACAAAAAATTTCAAAACTAGAACCATGAGAAAGGGAAAGGATAGCCTAGCTACCATAAGCAGAGAAGATATAACGCAAATTCCATAACCTCTTCCAATTCCTTGGTTCTTATTCAGAACAATATGGCTCAAGAGGATAAAGGGACCATACCTTGGGATCAATCTTTTGTGAAATCCATTATCCCAACTAATGGTTCTAATCAGGTTTTCAATGACCAATGGTAGCAAGTTATTTCTTATGGGTACAATCAAGCCATAATGGACCAAAACATAGAGATCTTCATAATGACAAAATCAGAGCAACCTTCACAAGACCAATGATCTAATTAGGTACCAAACTAGCTAGATGCTACAATGGTCATCAATGAGCAAGAAGAGTGCTATGTGTATAATCAATAGGCTAGCTCTAGCCAAGTATGCATTTCAATGGAAACTAATACAAGTTTCAAAAGAAGGAATATGGATGGTAATCAAGGATGGTCAAAGAACCCCTTACTATTACTTCATTACTATCAAATCCAAGTGGACCTACTAATACTCCAAAGGTTCCAATATCTCTAAAGATTTAGAACCAAGGGACCCTTTTTGATCCACAAAGTTCACAAATTCAACAAATAATAGTTGTGGCCCCCAAATCATAGGTGAAGGTTGGTGGTCCATCAATCAACATTGTTGAGCAAATAAAGAAATTTAGTGTGAGTGTACCAATGTGGGATGTGATTTCCATGCCTGATCAAGTGGATATCCTTCAAGAAGGTTTGTCTAAGATATGTGTTACAAAAACTATAGATAAAAAACCAAGCAAAGAAACTGAGGTCCTCACCAATTAAACCCAAGGTCCTATGAGAGAAGGACCAAGTAAGGTGGTCAAACCTCCTCCATTCTACATTTCATTAATCATTGGTGAATCTTTGGTACATAAATGCATGGTAGATATTGGAGCAAGTAATTTGGTGATGCCAAAGTCAATAGTAGACTAGATTGGTTTAAAGTATGAACTTCAGTCTAAGGGAGTTTTGCAGATTGATGGATCTTCCACCAAACTAGCTGGTATTATCAGAGGTCTCAGATTGACCCTGCATGCTTGTCTTAGTGTTTCAGTGGCTCAAGATGTGTTGATTCTACTATTGCCTCCTTGTTTTTCTCTATACATATCTATATAATTTATAGCAAAAATAAAAGGCTATCTCACAAAAAATTGGTCATATAAGGATTTCAGAACAAGGTATGGGACTAAGGTATCAATCAAGGTTGAGCCCATGACACATTTTCACATTGAGCCTCATCAGCTAGATAACATAAACCTCAATTGTACTATCCTTGATGAGGACAAATTTAAAATTGGTCAAGAACTAAATACTTATCCTTAGGATATTCTAGACTTATTCTTAGATGAGCTATAGGGGGACAGTCAATTTCTCAACCCTTTAGAAGGTGTTGAAGAAAGAGACATGGGTGTTTATTTGTTAGAGGAAGAGAATCAATTCATGTCTTCCCTCATTAGACCTAAAGAAGAACTGAATGGTATGAGTTATTATTTGATGGTTCAAGGAGAAAAAATGGAGTAGGTGTAGGGGCAATGTTGGTTTCCCCTTCAGAGGATAAGTATTTCTCTTCTTATAGTTTCCATTTCAGTTTCTCTTCTAATGTAGTAGAATATGAAGGCCTAATCTATGGCCTCCAATGGGCTAATAAGAGGGGAATCAAGTAGTTGAAAGCTCATGGAGATAGTGAGCTTATAGTGAAAAAAGTCAGGGGCCTAAGCATTACAAAGAATAATTTGATGAGGTCTTAAAAAAATAGAGTATGGAACCTAATTGAAGATTTTGAAGCCTTTACCATTCAAGTGTGCCAAAGAACCAGAATCAACATGTTAACATGTTGGTGGATGTGGGAGCCCAATTTGATATTCTAAGTAAGATAAAAGAGGCCAAGGTTTGGCCACATGTCAAGGTGGTGGTGAGGCCATCAGTATTAGATAATGAAGCCCACTGGCAGGTCTTCAAAAATGTCAAACAAATTACTTGTTTCTTGCATCATGAAGTAGAGTTTTCCTCAATAAACCAAGGTAAATTTTAACATCAGTATGAGGATCAAATTGTTCAACTGAGGTCTAACAAACTTCCTAAAGGATTGGTCACCCTTGAAATTATTTTCCATGAGGGACACCATATGAGGAAAGATAACGTAGTGATGTCAACTAATGAGGAGAACTATGAAAGAGTATTTATTTTCAAGGACAAGTTCCTCAAGATTTGGAGGGTAAGAAATGAGGCAAAAATGAATGCTTTCATTTAAAATTTTATGGAATATTCAAACATCTTTACTTGGGAATATAGTGACCTAAAATGTTTTGATCCAAAGTTAGCCTAGTATGCTATAGAACTAGAGGCTAATGTTAAGCTTGTGAGAGAAAAAAAGGCCCATTAACCTAAAAATAAAAGAGCTTATGAGGAGAGAGATAACCAAGTTAATTAAATCCAAAATCATCTTTCCCATCAAGCACTCATCATGGGTAGCCAATTTGATCCCTGTAAGGAAAAAATTTGGGGAGATTAGGCTATGTGTTGGCTTTAGAGATCTGGCTAGAGTCTCCTTGAAGGACCATTACCCTCTACCATCCATGGAGAAACTTTTTCAAATAGTTTTAGGTTTAGAACACTTTTATATTTTAGATGGATTTTTAGGTTACAACCAAGTATTAGTAAAGAAAGAAGATCAGTAAAAGACTACCTTCACCACCAAATGGGGCATGTATGTGTACCAAAAATGCCTTTCAACTTATCAAATGCTTGGAAAATTTTCCAAAGATCCATGGACATGCCTTTCTAAGGGCTGTTGAATCAAATGGTGCTAGTCTACTTGGATGACATCATAATTTTCTCCTAGGATTCCAATAAACACATGGACCACCTAAGGTTAATCTTTGAGAGATGCAAAAAGTACGAGATCTCTTTGAATCCCAAAAAAAGTGTGTTCGTATCACTGAAGGAAAAATCTTGGGATATATTGTCTCAAAGTAGGTATTAGATATCGATCCTAATAGAATAAGTTCCATATTGGCCTTGTCCTTACCTAAGAATAAGAAAGGAATCCATAGTTTCCTTGGGAAAATAAACTTCATGAGAAGATTTATACCTAGTTTTGCAAACTTGGTCAAACACATCACTAGCATTCTTAAGAAGAACTAGGTGTTTATGTGGTCAAATGAAGGTAAATCAATATTTGAGTCTATCAAACAAGCCATTTACCAAGAAACCACACTCATGAATCCTGATTTCTCAAGAGATTTCATATTTTATGCCTTTGCCAATATTGACAATATATCAGCTATGCTGATACAAAATAATGGTGAAGGACTTGATCAGCCAATAGCATTTTTTTGTCAGAGGATTGAGGGGTATGAGGTGAGTTAGAATTTTATATAAAATTAGGTCCATGTAATGGTAATAAACCTTAAAAATTTTAGACCAATGCTCTCTAATATAAAAATATATCTTATGGTGTCTCATCCTAAAGTGAGAGACATACTTCTCAACATAGAATTAAATGAAAAGAGGGTTGGTTAGATTACCAAGGTCATGGAGTATTACATACACATCAAGGTAAATAAACTAGTAAGAGGTAAATGCTTGTGTGAGCATATGGATAATGACCTTCATGGAGACAAAGAAGTTTCCATAGTGATACAAGACAACTCACAAGTGGAGGCACCCTACTTCATAAGAGATAGCTCCATGATATGGCACATTTTTTCCTAATAGGAAAATTCCCTCAAGGTCTAGATAAGGCAAAAATAAGGTATTTCAAACTTTGTTTCATACCTTATGCATTAGTATATGGTACTATTTTCATAAAATACCTAAATGGGGTACTTCTTAGGTGTATAGATAATGACCAAGTGACCAAGCTTTTGGAGCAATTTCATGATCAACCTGCAAGAGGTCATTTTGTACCTAGAACCACATCAGTGAAGATAATGAGGGTTGGTTATTACTATCCCAACCTCTTTAAGGATGCATATGCATGGCTAATAAAGTGTCAAAAGTGTGTTTTATTCATGGGTAAGAAAAGATTGGCATCCCTTCCTCTCAACCTAATTTAGGTAGAGCAACCCTTCATGCAATGGGGGCTAGATTTAATAGGAATGATCAACCCTCTATCAAGTGTAGGGAATATATGGGTGATTTCTATAATTGAATACTTCACTAGGTGGGTGGAAGCCATTGTGTTGAAAGAAGCTAATGAAAGTGCAGTCCTAGACTTGTATGACAACATTGTGACCAGATTTCGTGTTCCATCCACTATCATTTTTTATAATACATCAGCATTCCTTGGTTTGAAAATAATTAAATGGGATCTCAAGATGTGTATCTACCTCAGCACCTCTTCCAACTATTATCCTAAAGGAAATGGACTGGCTGAGTCCACAAATAAAAATTTACTAAGAATCATCAGGATAACTATGGACGAGAATTAGAGGACATGGAACACTAAATTAAAGACAACTTTGTGGGTTGATAGGGTAAATCCTAAGGATACCATTATAAATTATTCATAAGTATTATTATATGGAAGGGAAGCCAAGTTACCCATCTCTCTTGATCTTCCTGCATTAGAATTAGCCCATTAGCTGGAGTTGATGAAAGATGAACCCATGAATGTGAGACTAGCATAACTTATGGAGATTGAAGAAATGAGAGACCTTGCAATGAAATCACTAGAGTCACATCAAACTAAAGTCAAGAAATCCTTTAACAAGAAATCCATAGCAAGGTACTTTAAGGAAAGGGATATAGTCCTCAAGTGGGATTTGAATAAGGCCAAGCTAAGCAACCATACCAAATTTGACAGCTTGTGGAGTGGTCCTTATTTGATCCATAGATGCAAATAACATAACGTTTTTTAACTGGCCCAACTCGATGGAGAGGTACTACCCATCCTAGTCAATAGGATTCATCTAAATCCTTACTATTAGAAGATTTTTTAGCTATTGTATATATTATACATTTTGTATCATTTTTCATGTTTTCTACTAAGTGCCTTATGCACATATTTTTAGTTGTGTGTTTCCATTCCCTAATTGCCTTGGGCACAGTGTTTATTTTGTTCTTTTTATCCTTATTACTTGAATAGGAGGTTCCATAAAGGGTCAGGCTTGTATCCAATTTTAGACTAACTCAATTGTAAAGGCTAATAACTCCATTTCTAATGGACTAGATAAGGCAAGTGGTCTGGGTTCTCAAGTATAGTAGGCATGGTTCCCTACGATTCACCAGAGATGATGGACAGTTTTTGACCCACATACCAATCTTTTGACTAGATGAATAACCTGAGTAGAATTCTAAATTTTGAAGGTCAAAGAATAATTTCATGAACTAGTTTGGAAGGGCTTACAGACCTTAGAAAAGCTAAGTACAAAGATTTTGGGCTAAGTCTTTACTTTGGAATTCTTTCGGCCTTTTTAATTGATAATATAGTTTCTTTCAGGATCCTTTTTGGCTAAATTTTGAATTCTTTTAGACAAGTTGTTTGAGCCAAAGTTTTTAAAGGGATATTTCTTTCAGACAAAATGTTTGAAGCAAAAGACAAAGACCCTTTCTTTCAGGAAAATTATCCAAGACAATTTTCTTGAAGGGTAACTTTTCAATGAAATGGTCTTATGTGAAAATTCCAAAATTTTATCTTGGAAGTAAAGGTGCCCCTAACAATTTTTAAGAATGGTCCAGTTCAAAAATCTCAAGGAATTGGTCTTTCGAGAAAAATTCTTGAAGGTATTGTTTCTCGAGGAAAAAGACCATTTCTCAAATGTCGAATGGCAATTTAAAGAATACCAAGAGATACTTTTCTTTTGGAAAGGTAATTTTGAAAATGTCAAAGGATATTTTTTATTTTGAAAAGGGTACTCTTTGAGGAAAATAGGGCACTTCCAAAATTTTTGAAGGGGTCTTCTTGGCAAAAAGGACCAAACAGATAAACCAAAAGGTACTTTTCAATTCCTCTTAAAGGAAACTTTCAAGAAGCCAAAAGCCACTTGAATTTTTTTTGAAGGGAATTCCAAAAGGAAAAAGGTTATTTTCAAAATATTTAAAGGGTATTTTTCTCAGGGAATGGCCCAATTCATTTTTCTTAAGGGTTTGTTTCTCAAGCAGATAGTCCATTATAAATTTTTGAATGATGTTATCAAAGCAAAGGTCTACAACACTTTTCTAAAGGGTATCTTTAAAGGAAATATACCTCTAAAAAAGTCTCAAAGACCTTTTCTTTCAGGAATATGATCAAAGAAAATTTATTTAAAGAGGCATTTTTTAGAGCTCCAAAGGGTACTTATCAAAAATCCTAAGGACTTTCTCTTGCAAGAAAAGGAGACAAAAGTAAAAATATCAAACAAGACCCAAAAAAATTTGGCCTAAAGTAATTGGTTTGAGAATTTTTTTTGATGGAAATAATTCCAAAGGAAATGGCCAAAACAAGATGTCCAAAGGAATTGATCCAAATGAGTGCACGAGTGTCAAGTTCAAGCTCAACAAATAGCCATTGGGATTCCAATATCCCATGACAGGCATACAAATGTCAAAATTTGAACCCCTTTGAGTAGTAATTTGGGTTTAACAATCCTAAAACATTTAAATAGATGTCAAAGATGGGTCTCATAAAATAGTTGTTGTCATTCAAAAGGCATCAAAGGGATCTCTAGCCAAACACAAAAATGACTCATGGTAGCATTTTGAGAGCTATATCCAATGGCACATAATCAATCTTACATTAAAAATCAACAACAAGTGGAGCTTAAAGGGGTCATCAAATCTCAAGGGTGAAAGTGTGCATGACATATGTCAAAGATGCATTTAACTGAGATGACATAGATGACTCATGGGCATCCATGCAAAAGTATATCAACAGTGTGAATCAAGGATTCGAGTTAGTTTTTGATGAACAATCAAAATACATTTGAATTAGGGCTAACAAAGGATATTTTAGGATCGATCAATGCCATTAAGACTCTATAGGGATAGAATAGGAAAACCAATATCCTTATATTGGTTTTCCATCTATAGGAAATATCTAGTCTAGGTTTCAAAGTAAGATCTAGTAGGTGAAATTAATGAAGAGGCCCTTATCCTTCGATATGGCCATCATCTCTGACAAGCAACCGCTTGATGTAGAAGCAACATAACTAGGCCCAAATTCAAAGTTATGTGGATTTAATCCTTATACATGTAGGACATGTAAAGTGAGGGAGCACACCAAGTTTTTAATGTAAGGATCAAATCATTCATACTTGGCAGAGACATATAGCTACCCGTGACATAGATCTCTCAGCTCTAAAGATGGGAGACTTGAATGCATAAGGAGCTCAAGGACAATAACAGTGGTTACAACCATTTATGACCCTCCTTTCCATTTTCTCATGTAATACCCCTCTTCTCTCATCCCTTTCTACTATATATACAGGATTTTGAGCTTAGAAATTGATCCCTAGATTGGTGATAGAGTTAATCTATCAAAATTGCCTTGTAATACCCTCTTGAATCAATAAGATGAATTTTTTGATTCTAGTTTTAAGTGAAGTGTGCATTATTGGGGTTTTAACATGGAAAATTCATCACTTTCCATCATCTGTTAATCTTCCGTGCACCTTTCTTAAATTATTCTGGTCCCTTGTAGGTTTTGTGAAGTGTTAGACATTGGTTCCTTCTTGAAGTGTCACAAGTTTATAGTGTCTCGCATAGACCTATTTCTTTATGTCCTTCAAATTGTAGGGTTTTCCTTCAACCTCCACACAAATACTTATGCTTGTGGTCTTGAGATAGGATTATATTAGTCTATGTCTTTATTAAACTCATTATTAGTCATTAAGGCCTCTAAGATGAAAGTGGATCATTCCTTATTTGGTGCATCACCATCCTTTCCTAGGTTTCCATTTTATGTTATCTTATCTTTCTCTCCCTTTTCCTTAGTCAGTAGTAGATTCTATTGTGGGAAGCAAGCCAAAGTGAAGCATCTGAGGAACTAGCCTCATTAAAAATACTATAGGTTCAACCTCACTATAGGATACCCACCGCCTAAGGTTGTTCCAATATTATAGCTGGAAGTGAGAGAGCCTAAAAAACTCTCCCACAAGGGTGTAATTCTATGTTACAACAAATCCTTCATGAAGATGAACATGAAATGTTTCCATCAAGAATTTTTAATTAATATCAATCAATGTGAAGAAGTTGGAAAACTTCTTGAATCTTTTCACACCTCAAGATGATGTCATCATATGGTCCTATGGGAAACAATGCGCTATATACAGGTATAAGTTTGAAGTTAGAGAAAAATATGTTTGTGAAAAAGATCTAAAAATCCCTTGAATGCATTTGTCAATATTTAAGTGAGTGATATATATCAATGACATTTTGAAACCATCCTCAAAACTTATCCTTCAACATGAAAACCACCTACCTATAGGTGAAAGAGAAAACAAAGGTCTCAAAGAATTGTTGGGTACACATGGAGTTAGCTTGATACCCATTAATTTTCTTTGGATAAGGATGAAAGGTGAAATTTAATCAATATAATCTTGAAAACAACTTAATATGAATCAAAACAATCCCCTAAAACTGATTATCAAGCATGACAATTCCTTGAAAGGTGAAAACTACCCATGACACCAAAAAAAGACTAGTCTACGAATCTAAAGTTATTAGCCCATAAAAACAACTTCAAAAGTGAAAACAAGTAGGTAAGGAATTATGTTTCATATCCAACATCCTTTAGGAACAAACTCAAAATTTTATTTGTACGGACTTTCCCATAATGAAAGAAAACCCAAAAGGTGCACGAATGAGTAGGCAATTTTGTAAAGTCCACTTTGAATAGATGGTTCATAAAGCATATTTAACCAATACTTGAAATTTTACCTAGTATCATTTTGCTTAAAACCTTTTGTGTTAATTGTACTAAGAAAAAAATTGCAAGTGACTTCACTATGCCAAGAAGGAGTAAAAGAGAGATGAACAATTTTGGATTCAACTTTGAATTTTCAGATCAACCAAAAAATTTAATGATATTTAGGAAGATGGAGAGACATTACATATCCTCCTCAAATGTGGCACACTTCCCAAGGAGCCATACATGTGTCATTTTATTCCTCTTCTTTAGGAAAATTGATTTTCTTTTGATTGAAATTGCAAATTCTAGTATTTTTAGTTACTTAAGACTTATAATGACACATCGGGATGACATCACATTTTTACACTTGCACATTTACCAAGAAACATGTACAAAACATTAAACTCACAACTTAAACTCTTGAAATGACCCCAAATGACATGATAGACTATTGAAATGAGTGACCAAGGTTAATATAACATTAAGAGGCATGAAATGACCTATAAAGCACCTTATGAAAATATTTTATACCCCTTATATACCTAAAAATGAAAATTTTTACTACAGGTGCCCTATTTTGACCTAAAAGTTAAAATTGGTCAACATCAACCATATACACTTTTAGGTTAGAGAAAAATTGGATTTCATACTCTTTCACATGCATTTTGTTGTCTCTCTCTTTTGAACATTTAAATTTTCAAATAATAGATGTTAAAATTTTAAAACATGGATTGTAACTAATTTTAGTTGTATTGTTTTAAGTTTTTCATTTATGCATATTACACAATAAAGATTCATATCAAAATTCTAAGTGTGTATATGTAATTAAAATTGCATATACTTTACTAAATTAATTTCATCTAATTGCATCATACAATAGGGGGCATGAGTTAGTCAGGAAGGGTGGAGGGGTGAATGTAGACACTCAATTTTGACACAAGATCTTTTAGAATATACATTTTTACATAACCTTGATTGTTAATATTATTTATGATGAAGAAAGGGATTATTGACATATTATGTTATAAGTCATAGGAATATTTATATTATTTGTAACTCTAATGTCTATTGTAAGTTTGTTTCACCTTTTCAAACCTACCTTCGGGTTCCCAATCTCATTTTATGTGTTTGCATTTTTGTTTTATGGATTTTAGACAAGGCCATATTGTGGCCCTCTCTAGGAAATTTAGACTTGTCCCAAGACAAATTTTGGATTTATTTTGAGTTTATATGTTCATAAAATTATCTTTCATTACCATTGGTATTTTTAAGTTAACATGATTTCATGATAATAATTCTGTAAATTCAAATTCAAGGGTTGTATATAATCAAGTATCACGTCAATAGTTAATAATAGATATCTATTGTCACAAAACCCTTGAAAAAGTTTATACTTAATTATCTATGTTGAAGCAATAGTTTATTTATAAGTTGTAAGGCTGAATGCATCATTGGCATGTTTATTTCAAAAGAAATAATAGGTGAAAAAACATTTAGTCTTGCATCCATTATTTCACGCATACACCTAGGAGGGAGAACTACATTGGTCTAAGGATATTTTGGGATATGTAGGAAACATTTATATTACATAGGGTTTTATGAGGATAAATCATCTATTTCCATTACCTAATTCTACCATTTTCATTTTATGTCCATTATATTTATGTATATGAATTAGGGTTTATATTTTTTAGGCTTTCTATGTGGAAAATCAGGACAAACAATCAACCAATAGGTCATCATAGACTGACAGAGACACTAAAACATAAAAGTAAATCACAAAATCAACCAAGATGTATTTTTAGTCAATAAACACGGCCATAGTTCACCCCTATCCACATAGATGAACCCTATAATAGTATGGCATATTTTTATTTTGAACATGACATAGTTCAAAGTCTTCTTGGTCAAATTCACATTAGATACATGCCTAAATAGTCAACATAAATCATATCATAGATAGGTTTTCATATTATATTAAAAGTTACTATTTATGATTTAGATTGAATACTTGTAGAAAAAATATACTTTATGATTTTATAATCCTATTCTACTACTAACAATCTCAAATATCTCTTGTCAAAACCAGCTCTTATAGGTAGAATGGCAAGGTGGGTTGTGTTTCTGAGTGAGTGTTACATTGAATATATGAGCCAAATTTCAATCAAATGGTAGTTACTCATGGATATTTTCATAGAATAACCTTTGACATATTAAAAACAATTAACCACTGTACACTGTATTTATTGATTAATCAATCCTATCTCTTGATAAATCAGTAGAATAAAAGTTTAAATTTGATGAATCCTTCACCACACATGGATTGAGGGTAGGAATTATATTCTTAATACCATAATGGGATATTATTTTAAAATATTTTAGAATCAATGTCCCTCACATTAATATCATTTCATGATATGAAACACTAATCACATGTCTAAAACTGGCAAACCAATAAAACATACATCATTTTTTTAATCTTTGGGGACTTCTAATTGATAATCAAATACGTTAAAAGAATATAAAACCAAGGATGAAAATTTAATCCACTACAAAAATATGTTTGATAACTTAAATAATTACTTCATGCACATCTAATTTTAATACATTGATTATAAAATCAAAAAATTTACAAATTGATTTAGCAATTTTAGGAATAATAGAGTTTTATTCTTAGTTTAGTTAAGGGTCTAGAATAATAAATTAGTAAATAATATTGAAATAATTATATTATTGATTTATATAATTTATTATGTCTTTTAAACCTTTCTAAAAACAATAATAAATAAGGAGAAATGTAACTTAGCTTAAAACTGGATTGAGATAGTTAAGATAGAGGTTGAAACTAGCTATGCAAGATGGGGATAGTGTTGTAAATCAAAAACTAGTTTTCATTTAGTGAAAGGATATGAGAACTAAAACTTGGACACTTTAAGGTCTAGTGATATATTCCACTCCTATTGTTGTTGTCCAAACTAGTCACAGAGATTTGAGTTTTTGGGTTTTGTTTGCTATCCCTGTATGAGTTTCCCTATGAAATTTTAAGTGTTGAATGTCGACATAGATCCTTATAGAGATGATTTAATATTCAAAACCTAGACCTTCATTATGCTTGAATAAAACATTAGAAAGATGGGGTGGGATTAGTGTGCGTAAGATGCACTAAATGTGTATTCACACCCCTTGTCTGGGCATGCTGCCTACATACCAATGCTCTGAAGAGGGATCAAGCTGTATGTAGCTCTCCCACTTGATGTGTTTTGTGCAATAGTGTAATGAAGATGAAAAAATGATGAATTGAGAGTAATTGAGGTGGCTATGGATTGGTGTGAGGGTTTGAATATGTTTTTATCTGTGTTAGATGATTGTATGCAGAGAATAGGTAAATTTTCCTTAGTGGTTTGTTTGTATTCTTTCTTGTTTTATAATATTTGTCATTTCCCTTTATAAATTACCTTTGGATGGAATTCTATAGGGAAATACTGGTCATGGGTTAAATGTATTCATGCTAGGATGACATGATGAAGGATAAAAATATGGTGAAAATAGTCATTGGGCTAGAAATGGAATTGGATAAGAACACTAAAAATTGGACATCCTATGGTCTAATGCTATAGTCTAGGTATGGCACTCTTATCCTATAGGCTAGTGACCTAAGGAGATAGAATTATCCTATGAAATAGAGCTTGGATAAGTTAGAAAGATCTTCTAGAAGGCTATATATAATCAAAAAGGTACCTATGAGGGTCATATGAGCATGAAAATAGGAATTATGGCTAGGATGTTACAAACCACACTCAAAATACCAATTTGAACATTTTATATGACTACATTCACCCGCCCCCCCCCCCCCCCCCCCCCCCCACTTTATTCTGGTGATGCAGCAAAGTGAAATACTAGGATAAAGGAAAAATAGAAAAAGTACCTGAACTTACCTGTAAGGGTGAAGCCCATGAAGCTATGTGATGTTGAGTGTGCATAGAGAGACAACATCGTGAAGTGTAAATATTAAATAGAAAAACAAAAAGTAGATAAATTTTTACTATATAAACTATATCTAAAATAAGAACATTCAAAATTTGTGTAAAAGATAGAGGAAGAGAAGGGAATAAATATGCCTCACTAGGTATGTAAACCAATACAAAACCTATTGTGATGTTGGGTGATGTTGGGTATTGCTGAACCAAAATTAATATCATGAATGGAGCTAAGTGCTTAATTCCCCAAAAGTGGCTCAAGAATGAAAAGGATACCCCTTTGGCTCCATCATCTCCCACTAAGTGAAGATATGTGATCATGCATGTGTTAATAGATTTTTTAACTATGTGTCTAATCCCTCTAAATAGATGGGTGAAGAATACAAAGTCTAACTAGTCTTTTAGCTTCATCATTGCCCACTAAGTAAAGCTATGAAATGACATAGGTATGAATGCGTGTTATATGAGATGTCTCTTGAAGACCATGAATGCTCTATAATTTGGCAATGTGGCATGGATATCTTAATGTGTATTGGAAACTAGCCCAATCTTGGCCACTTTGAGATGGGGAGATTAGGCTTATATGAAATCCACTCTGAAAATGGGAACTAGGCTTAAGTAGAAGCCACTCAGGAATGATTTAAACCACCTATAGATGGAATAAAGCATGCATCTACTAAGAATGACTGGGTAATGTACTAAAATTGAAAAGAAAATAAGTCAAATGTGTCATGCACATTGCCCCTAATCACTAGTGTTTGTAACATGGATTCTGATCTAGAAGTTATACCAACTACCCAATCTAAAATTAGAAGTGAGAGCCATCATGTCATGCATGATTCCCCCTATATCAATATTCTATAAAAAACTATACTAAAACTACTGATTCTAAACTGAGCTATTGCTGATAAAACTATAATTGAACTTACCTTTTTACTTATTTCTATAAAAACTATGTGTTTTGTTGTTTGGACATAAGTGCTGAAAATATGACACCTTGGTATCTTGCAATGTTGTCCAGGTCTGACACTCATTTCTACCAAATCTAATCACTATTTTTTAATTTTTACCATTTTTATAGTATGTTATACTTGGTTTGATCTCTGATTGTTATTCTAAGTGTTCTAAAAACTTATTTTTGACTAGTAGAAGGCTCTAATCTTTGTGACAAAACCCCTATTTGTTGTTCCCCCTTTTGAGGGTAGGAATGAAGACCCTATAATGAATTCCCTTAGAATAAAGATCCCTACAAGTGTGTTATGCTACAAAATATATGATATAGTAATGATAATAAAAAAGATGTCTCAATATATATCATAGTTTGTATTGGAGATTGTTAGATCAATAGGAGTATGCCTAGATAGATGTAATAATGTAATAGCATCTGTAATGTATTTAATTGAAACTAAAAACTCTACTTATTTATTTGTTGTTGGTTATTTATTTTTCAAGGAGGAATGGAGCATGATGTCCTTCATGGCATCCAAGCAAGAAAGACAATGCATGATGTAGATCATGGCATTGCAAATAATGATAAGTAAAAAAGTAACAAGCACATAAGGCAAGAAGCATATAAGAGTGTTCAAGGGGTGAAGAAAATAAGGGACATGAGCACATGTCACTCAAAATGGAAAAAATATATATACAATGCATGTTTAAATACTACATACATATATAATTGAAAACAAGCAAGGTTGGCATGAGGGCCACAATCACATAAAGGAGTACAAGAAAAGGACATTGGAAAATGTCCTAAGGCACACACAAGAAGAGAAGAAAAATACATTGACAAATGTCCTAAGGTACACACAAGATATAAAATAGGAACTAAGAAATGCAATCACATATAGCTACATAAAACAAGGAATGAAAGCATGCAATATGTTGGAAATACAATCACGTCTAACTAATCAAAGAAAGAAGTGAAAGTATGAAAATTATGTAGTACAAGCCTAAGTGTATGCTAAATATATAAAAGTGCTATATAATAGTGAATGTCAATAGAGTAATCTATGTAAGCTAGTAAGTAATGTACATAAACATGATAACTAGAGCGTGGGGTGTAGGAATGACATAAAATGGATTGTGTAGTCATATAGAAGAAGCCCCCAGTGGGTAGATATGTCAATGTATGTCTCTAATGTATAAGTAGGATGCCCCATCAATGGGTAGAGTGAATCAATCAAGGATCTAGGTGTCACTACACACACTCAAACAAGATCAAATGAAGGATGGTAATGTAGATAAATAGATAAACAATAACATAGAACAACAAAATTTAAGTCTAGCATAGTACTAGAAATGTAAAATATGGATGATACATAGAGTTGAAATGTTTTTGTTATTTTGGATTTATGTAAATGAATATTTCAACATTTTTATATTTTAAAATATTTGAATGTTTTTGGTATTTTGACATATTTGAATGTTTTTAGATTTTTGATATAAGCTATGTATAAGAAATCATAAGGAGACTATGTATCATTAATTTAAAAGAAGCTATATACAAGTAAGCAAAAAGAAATTATGTACAAGAAAGACTGATAAGAAATGATAGTAACTGATGAGTCTCATGAGAGACTCCTTATCATGGTGTCTTGTATGAAGTAGAGGGATCATGCGTGATCATGAAGCACGATGGAAGGGCTAAGATTATGGCTTTAAAAGTTTTATATATTGTAAATTCTCTAAAATATATATATTGGAAACCAATTGTGGGGTCCCCCAATAACTCTAAGAAGTGGATGCAATTGTAGGGCTCTTAGGGACGCATCTGGTAGTAGAAGAGGCCCTTTGAACATGTGATTTATATTTAAGGCATGAGACCTCGATGATACTATCATGGGTGTGAACACTATAGCTGTAAACTATCTAGAGTCCTAAAACTATGGATTCTCTAAAAGAGGCCTCTGTGGAGGTGTATGAATTCTCTATGCTAGAGAGGAAGGCCTTGACTATGTATGAATCTGAATTGGAAGAAGAACTATAACTGGTAGAGAAGCTAAAACTAGTGACTAAAAAGTAGATTATGGATTTAAAGTGGGGAGTGCTAACTCATATAGAATTCCATCAACTATAAAAACCTAATTAGTGTGAATGAATTTCATGCATCTATGAATTACAGAAGGTACTACTTAAAGTTTATGAATCCATGGCTAGTCAAGAAACATATCAAAAACTCATGTAGTGGGAATAATAGTAAATGGTGTGGTCACTTGTGTTGGACCAACATGTAGGGGAATTACAATATCACCTAATGAAATCTATATATGCCCAATGAATTCATTGATAACTATGTCCATTAGGGTAATATTATGCTCTAAATATCCAAAATTTACACTAAGGTCATAGTGTACATGTTCACATTAGATCCATTATCTATGCTAACACTATGAATGAGATGATAATTAATGTAATCCCCGATAAAGAGTACATGGAATCTGAATCATCCTCAATTATCTCCTACTTTGAGAAGGAGATGGACAGTCTAGTTGGGACTCTAGAATTATACACACCAATCATGTTACTTGAAGGGTGTAACTCAACTAAAGGTTCTGATATGTAGTTGGTTGAGGATATGAGTGATATTCATGGTGAACACTTGGTGTATCCCTTATCTCTTATTTATAATGCTATGGGAAAGGATCTAATAAAATTTTAAAAGCCTTGTCTTGTGTTTGCTTTTCCTGATGAGGCTCAAATAGAGTGACAAGATCAATAATGTTGTTATCTATCAAGTCATGTATCTTGTGTTTAAAATTGATGCATATATTTTTTGTGTGACTTAGTACCCTGTGAAAATCATAAAATGCATTCTAATCATATCCCTATGGAAGAGACTTTGTTGGATCAACTTTTAAAATAGGAGAGATATGATATTACATTCTAATATCTACTGTAAAACTTTGGATGGAGATATTGGTGGATTGGTATAAGTTTGTCAAGGAGGTGATGATAAAACTACTTGCTAAGGGGGATATAAAACCTCGTTAACTATAGGTTGATTTTGATTTTTGCTATCATTGACATTTACTTTGTATGGGACTTTATTTTTACTCTTGTTTTTTTGTTTTTGATATACTTGTGTACTTGAGTTTTCCTATTGAAATTAGTTTGAATTCGCGTTCCTTTAGTGTATTACATTCTAATATCTACTGTAAAACTTTGGAGGGAGATATTGGTAGATTGGTATAAGTTTGTCAAGGAGGTGATGATAAAATAACTTGCTAAGGGGGATGTAAAACTGCATTAACTATAGGTTGATTTTGATTTTTGCTATCATTGACATTTACTTTGTATGGGACTTTATTTTTACTCTTATTTTTTTATTTTTGATATACTTGTGTACTTGAGTTTTCCTATTGAAATTAATTTGAATTCCCTTTCCTTTAGTGTAAAACATAACTCAATTAAGGAAGAGAAAATTTTGAATAATATTGACTCATGCAAATTTGGTAAAAGACTATGTTTGAAGAGATCTTGTAATTCTTGATCAGCCATGGGGCTAGTCATTTTAGCCAAGATAGTCTTATATCAAAGAACATAATTTGAGAGATGCTCATTTACCCTTTATTTCTATTATGAAACTTGGGCATAAGAAAACTTATCACCTATATTTATGCTAAAATGAGTGAAGAACATGTTAGCTAAAGGATTGAATGCATTAACTGATTGATTCAGTAGACTATATAACCATTGTAGAGCATAATCATTTAAACTCCATGGAAATAGCTTGGTTAGTAACCGATCATTTGGTACAAAGTCCAATAATGCTAGGTGAAAATATCTCAAATGTGTCTCTAGATAACCCTTGCCATTATATAGAGTGAGCTTGGGTTAAACAAAACCTAGTGGTAATGGTGTAGAAGCAATATGATGTGCCAATGGTGTATGATGTAGAGCAAAAGAATCCAAGTCTTGTGTTGGTCTAAAGGAACCTTGATAAATATGTAGTACCTTGGATTGAAGAGATTTTATCTATTACATAAGGGTATCCAAATTAAAAGAAAAATATGTATTATATGTAAATGGTGGTGCCTCATAAGAAGGTTGGGTTGCTATAGGGCATTGTTGAGACATAGTTACCACCATAGTGTCATTTGCAACTAGTTGTTCTATGGTTTGAGAGGATTTATCATTATTCAACTTTTGTTATTATTCTTTTATTATTTTAAACATGTCATCTTGCATATCAAGATGTTTAGTTAGTCAAAACTGGTATATTGGGCCATTATTAAAGTAGGAAAACAAATTAAAAGTAGATTGATTTTTTTTTAAAGTAAGATTTAATAAGAAAAATGTAATGGAAGGAAAGTATTGAATAAAAGAAATGTGAAGTCCTAAAAATAGCAAACTAGAATGTGCATTAAAAGGACATGAAGCTCACAAACATGTAAGGTGATATCTCACAAAGCTAAGGGACCTAGTATATTCAATTAGGGGTTGAAAGAAATTATTCATAAAATTACTATGGTAAATTTTAAAAATTAAAATTAAATTTTGATTATATGTAAGGTGATATAACAAAAAGCAAAGGGACCTAGTATAGGCAACTAGGGTTTGAAATAAATTATTTTTAAATTTACTAAGGTAAATTTAAAAATTAAATGTGAATTTTTTATTTAAATATGTAGGAAAAATCATTAAAATATTTAAAAAATTAGAAAGGAATTTTCCTTAGGGGTTTTAGGGTTTTTATACGTAAAAGAAGAAAATCAAGTTCAATAAATGATTGAAATTTTTTTTAGAATAATATAGTTTTATTCGTAATTTAGTGAAGGGTCTATAATAATGAATCATTAAATAATAATGCAATAATTATAGTACTGATTTGTATAATTTATTGTGTCTTTTAAACCTTTAAAAAACAGCAATAAATAAGGAGAAATATAGCTCAGGTTAAAATTGGACTAAGACAACTAAGATAGAGGCTAAAAATGCTTGTGTAGGAGTAGGATAGTATCACAAATCAGAACTTGGCTTTCATTCAATGAAAGGATAGAAGCATATAAAATAGGACACTTCAGGGTTTGGTGTTATAGTCCACTCCTATCATTGTTGTCTAAAATAGTCCTAGAGATCTAAGTTTTATGGGTTTTATTCACTATCCCTATATGAATCTACCTATGAAATCTTAAGTGTTGAATGTTGACATATCTCCTTGCACAACTAATTTAATATTTGAACCCTAGACCTTCATTGTAATTCAATAAAATTTGAGAAATAAGTGGGTTAGTGTGTGTAAGATGCACTAAATGTGTATCCACACCCCTTGTGTCAGCATGTTGCCTACATACCAATACTCTGAAGAGGGATCAAGCCATATGTAGTTCTCCCACTTGATGTGATTTATGTAATAGTTTAACGAGGATACAAAAATGTTGAATTAATAGTGCTTGAGGTGGCTAGGGATTGGTTTGAGGGTTTTAATATGTTTTCAGCTATGTTGGGTGACTATATGCAGAGATTAGGGAGATTTTCCTTAGTGTTTTGTTTTTATTCTTTCTTGATTTTTAAGATTTGTCACCTCCCTTTGTAAACGACCTTTGGATGGATTTTTATAGGGAACTATTGGTCATGGGCTAAATGTATTTGTGTTAGGATGACATGATGAAGGATAGGAATTTGATGAAAATGGTCATTTGGGTTCAAAATGAAATTATAAAAGAGCACCAAAAATGGGACACCCTAGGGTCCAATGCTATAATTTAGGTATGAAACTACTATCCTACAGGCTCGGGACCTCAGGGATAGAATTGGCTTAGGAAATAGAGCATGGCTGAGATAGAATGATTATCTAGAAGGCTATAAATGATTAGGAATAATAAAAAAAGGTACTTAGGAGGGTCATAAGAGCATGTAAAAAGGATTTATGGCTAGGATGTCACAAACCACACTCAAACTACTAATCTCGACATTTTATATGACTACACAAATACACTGGCCACCATCAATTCTCTTTTTGATGTTTTATAGGATAATTAACAATTTCAATTCCTGGTTACAAAAATAATAATCCCCTCATACTATATCTCAAAAAATTAATTATCATGTGAGAGAGTTTATCTTGATTCTCCCCAGTACCATGACATTTGCATATACCTACATGATCACATCCTTATTCCTATTCTTTCTAATAACCAATGAAAATAATTAATCCAATGTGCCTCCAATTTCACCCTCTTTGGTAGTGCTACCTATCATATAGTTTATGAAAAGACTCTATTGAGGTGTTTAACTTTGTATGAGAATGAATCAATGATAAAATAAGTTGACTAATTGTGCAAATCACATACTGGTGGTATGGTCCATGCCAAGAAACTCATCTAAATGGGATAATACTTACAAGTAGAAATATGTGCATTAGTATGTTAGGAAGTGTGTCACATGTAAAAAATGTGGAGACTTAATACATGCACAATCACAAGCACTCTGGACAATCATGACTCCATGACCTTTATCTATGTGGGGATTGATCTCATTTAGAAGATAATCCCCTCTTTATCTGATGGCCATAATCACATTATAACCACCACTAAATATTTCACCAAATGGGTATAACCCATTCCATTAACCTATGTAATATGTAAACAAATCTCCAAACTCATTGTAAATCACCTCATATGCCATTATGAAATCCCTTCCATCATCCTCACTAATAATGATATTTTCTTGAAAAATAATGAAGTAAAATCCATTTATAATAAATTATACATTAAATAGAGATGTACCACACCTTATTATCCACAAGGAAATGGCCAATATAAAGTGTGTAATAAAACCCTTATCTATATTATAAATAATTGTTTCAATGGCATTGGTCTAGTTTGACATCTATAACTTTATCTTACCTTGTCAGATTACCTTAGAAGTATCCACACAGCCATAGGAACCAAAACATATTATTTGGTCTTTAGGGTCAAATAAATCATATCCATTAAGATAAATATATCATATATGTGCACCTCCTTATAAAATATTATCGATGACGATGAGTATAGATTCACAAGGATACAAGAGCTATAATTCCCTTATTAGAATAAAAATGATGCACCCAACCATATTAAATCATATAAGAATAGGTTATACAAAAACTATGATAAGTGAATTAAATCTATAGAATTTGAAATTGGTGGTCTTGTTCTAAATTAAAATTATTTAAATACCAATCAAGATTGGGAGAAGAAACATAAATTTGATCCTAACTAGTTGGGTGCATTTATCATAATTTCTAAGGCTTGTTCACATGCCTACAAACTATCTATGAAATATGATTTGGATCTTGAAAAAATATGAACATCATGTAACTAAAATATTTTACCACTTAATAGGTTCATCTATTGATTATAAATACCCCTCCCTTGGGGGAAAATTCAATCCACTTTCTTCCATATCACCCTATTCATTCTCAAACATCCCTAAGATCCATCAAATCATACCCATTTTCTTTCCCATTTTGAGATTGATGAGGACATGGAGAACCATAAGGAACATGATCTGACATTATTTTTATATGACACCTTCACAAAAGAAGAAAATAAGAACAAAACATGAATAACCATGCATGTGCAACGTAGTCATTTGAATGTTCACATTGAATCATTCCATATCCCATCCCTTATCATTTCCTTGATTCATAAATTAAATTTAACATTTTGATAGTAGTCTCTACCAATAATCCAAAAAATCATAAAGAGTAGAAAGCCCAAAAATAATTAAAAATAGAAAATCCAAAAACCCAAAATCCATTTTATATTAATCTTAGTCTGGTTAAAACCCTTGATTAATTTTTAATCAAGTCATTGTGAGATTCATTGGGATATATCATTCCAAATAAACCCCACTCACAAAAAATCATTACCTAGGGCACAAAAAAGCTAGTAGTATCATTATTTAGTTAGAGTCAAGATTTTGACTTGATATAGAGTAAAACATTTTGTTTATTTATCTATTCTATTTATCTTGATCATGGGCACACATTAATTTTTTGATTTCTTACTTGTTTTGATTTTTGTTTATGGATTCATGTGTTTTTATTTTTTTGTGTGTATTTTTTTTCAATGACATTACAAAAAATTCATCATGCTTTAATATATCATAGTGCATACTATTATGTGTTATATGAAAAATTAGTTTGCTCAAAAAATTGAACATCATGAAAGACCACTACCATGTACCTATTCCTTATCTAGATCTATACTATCATATGTCTCAAGATCCTATCCATACACTTTATTTTATCCATCTAACATGACTACATGTGTAATCAAGAACATAAAAATTAGAGAATTAGTGACATCACAACATCATATTATCTACAATAACACTAAATACATATACATCACATCTATAACATCAAAACTATACACTTATAATTTAAATCACAACATGACATAATAAAAAAAAAGAGAAAATGTGCCCAAATATAAATTAAAACATCATCATATATATCAAATTCTCATATAAAATATACATGTAATCAATATACAAATTATACATATACATTGGTCAAAATCATATCCATGTCTCAAAATCATATACATATTCATCTAAAAATTATGTATATAGAATTATGTGGTTAGATCTCCCTCTATCCCTCTATAATGTGACTCCCAGGGGGTGACCTCATTATAGACAAACTCCTTCTAGAATCCATACCCACTTAGTGTGTTTATGGAGTTGTCTAAGCTAATCTATCCATCTTTGATGCTCATGATTACCTCCCTAAGTATTCAAAATAGGAAGGTGCTATTTTATATGATGGTACCAGGCCATCATAGATATTTACTTAGTTTTTTACATATCTTATCACATTAAATGTATATGAAATATCCTTCATTGGGCCCTATAGAGATAAAATGGAGTAAGACGTATCTGGCTCGATCAAGATTCTTTATTCCTCCATGGTCAACTAAATCACCTCCACTCTTATCCAAATTATCTCTACATAACATAACACAATATGTGTTTGAAAGCCCTTAGTGTCACTCTTTAGAACTATTATCTTTAGTTAAAGACTCTCAGCCAAGGTTGCATCCTCTAGACACGATGGATATTATGATGACCTTGTTGCATTACCTCTTTTAGGCATTACTACTACTACTACTACTACTATCACCTTTGTATTTATCAATGCCTATATTACTAGTGATTCCACTACTAACCTCATAGGATAATTAATATCCTGTATTAGAGATCCACCTCCCTAGCCACCTCCATCTCATCTTGATTTAATTTATATTTGGGAACCATTTCCATATCCACCCCAATATCCATTTCATCCTGAATCTTAGTTCCTCTCTACTCCTCTATTTTCACCTCTACCATGGCAAAGTCCCTACAGTCGCTCTGATCCTCTTCTATATAATCCTCATCCTTTAATATGGGATAATCAATCTATCAAGCCTCAACTGAGCCCACTAAGCACCATATCCATCTACCAACTCTACATCTACTATGGATATTCCAATGCATAACTTGAAATAATGTGGAATCAGTCTTATCTACTCTACTATCTACTAGATTCTCATAATATCTATCCTCCCTAAATACATAGTAAAAAAATATGAATCTATGTTAGGATGACCTAGTTATACCAAAATATAGAAACACATTATCTAATTTTTAACACTCAATGATATAGTATATTCACCCTATGTGATACAATTATATCATGAAATAATACAAGTATCCAAAAAAATCATATCCCTGTGTATGGCCTGAATATGATATTTGATTACTATAGATTATCTATCACCCATTTTCAATAGGGCATATCTCCTTGATTTTAATGTTGTACACCAAATAAAATCACCCATCTATATACAATTAGAGCATCACTAACATGCTTCCATCATGTACCCTTTTACCTCTACAAAAATTTTATCACATGCCCACACCTATAGCAAAGTAGAGGCCCTAATGCTCCTCCCTATTAGTTATATAGCTACAAATGGACCTGGGGAAAATATTATAGCATCGTCTATTATATCTGAGATAACATTTTTGAATCCCATATGGAAAAATTATTTGATATTTATAGGTAGTGGAATTTAACTTATAATTTCCATGAGAAATATGGGAAATTTATATATCAAACCCCCTACTAGACATACCTCTAGTTATATCCCTAATCCACATATAAGGATTTCCATATTATGTGCTAGTCTCTACAGTTTTACTGGTGGTACCACACCCATCCAATAGATATTATATCCATGTATGGGTGTTTGAAATATCCTCCACACATCCTCAATGGTCACCATAATCCCACCCATTGATAGGCAAAATTTATTAGTCTATGACTACTAGTGATTAACTAATGTAGTCAATAATGCTTTGTCTATTTAGATATTGAGCATAAGTGCTACATGGTGTATACCCACTACCTCTAAGAGTTTGAAGGCATATGCATCTATATGCCTCACACATGACAACATTATTGATCAATGTTTTTAAGTTATTATGATGGAAAAATGCCTTTACAATCACTAAACAATGAGCATACTTAGTAATTCCCATCTCAAAATAAAAATTTATAGGATAATATCTATATAGCGTAAACACCATGACATCTATGTATATGTTACAATAACTAAAATAACATTATATTCATGTAGATGACATGACTTCTCACATAGATGACACAATTATCATGAAAATGTTGCCAAGAACATGAAAATTCTACCAATCTAAAAACAAAAACTATTACGTATAGATGCCAAAGGACATGGAAAAAAATAATTTTTGGGTACACAAATGACACTTAGAATTTTTTTATCGTATCATGTGTACTTCATGATTTTTTTATCCTACATTTATTTCCCTAATAGTAAAAAGACTAAATTAGATTGTACTTACCAATATCCCACTCTTGTTTAGCTGCTAATACTATCTCACCTACACACTTTAGTGCTCATGGGAAGGTACGTGATCCATTTTAGTAAGAGGTACAGTGAAAATGGTAGTGCTATAATTTTTAATAAGATAGAATGAAGATGATTCATTTCCCCCCATCTACTATTTATTCAATTCCACCCCCGCTTTCCCCCCATTATTCAAATCTAAACATTTTTTCCACCATTTTTGAAATTTTTTATCCATTTCTTTCCCATTATATTTCACTTTTATCCCCTCCTCTTATTTCTAGATTCATATGTGTTTTTTCACCCCTATATGCCCTCTCGAAGGGAAATCATGTCATTATTAAATTTCCATCACACACCACTTGAGGAATCATCTCTCACTTAATTTTATTCTTCTAAATTTCTTGAAACATCACCACTTCTTCTAGTTGAAACACCTTTTTAAGGAGGGTAAAAATATAGATATCATAATTCTACCACCATGGTGTTATTATTAATCATCATCATAAAATCCACTAATTTACAAACTCTATGTCACTTATAAATATAATTTCACCATTAAACCCTAAATCATTACTTTGTCATCATTCATCCCTAATATTGACATTTTGTAACACTAACTAGGCCATCACATTCTATTGTAACCTTAGTCTTATTGTCAACATCCCTAACCGATCAATTACTACTTGATCATCACCCATAATAAATTAATGATATAACACATAGACCTTGTCTAATCCTACCAAATGTGAATCTAAATTAATTAACTAACTAATCATATTAGGTGGTTGACTAATTCTAATAATAAAATACTTGGAAAATCTAAAAATACTAAATAAAAAATCAACAAAATCAACTTTAATAGAGTAAACATAATTAAAAAATAAATTCATCACATAAAAATCCCAATGGAAACGACCAAGTAAAAATCAAGCCCACTGTTCATAAATACAAATCATTACATTCTCAACTACTCCCATTTCATTTCCAACTCTCCTTATTAAATGAGGATTTTTACTCAGTCCTAGCCCTCTATGTAAAATTAGATCCACCTATCCATTTCATTTTAAAAAATATATAAATTAAACCTTATTACCTCACTTTAAATAATATTCATAACCTAAGGAGATAATGTCAATTAAGAAAGCCAAGCCTTGCAATAATCCCATCCTTCTATCAAGGCAATCATTAATCAACCAAGGGGACATGTTTCTAAATTTCTTGTGTGTCTCCAATTTAGTAAATAAATCCATATTAAATCCAAGAAAATTACACACAAAAAATATGATCTTCATTGGTAGGTTAAGGTAAAACTTACTTTTTGCTCTCTTTTATGCTCAATCAGAAGTGCATTGCTTTTTTAGAGTAGAATTTTCTCTAGATTTATATTTATATTTTCACTAAAAATTACATTTAAATAAATTATCATTGATATTAGTGATCCTAGAGTAGATACATCAATCAATAAATCCACTCACACTATGATTACATCCCATAATGATCAAGTACAGGTATATAAATGACAAATTTTAGAACCTGAAAGGTTAAAAATGAAAAAAAAATAGAATAAGAAAATCCTCAAAAGAAACAAGATGAAAAAATAGATTAGAAAAATAACAAGATGAAAAATAAATATTACAAATATGATAATTTAAAAAGGGGGTAAAAAGGGGAAATTTGGAAAAAGACAAGCATTAAAATAACAAATTGAGAGATAGTACAAAGGTTACAAGAGTTTCAAAATAATAAGTTATAAAAAAGATGAATTATTAAAGATAAGTTATAAAAATAAGCTCGATCCAATGAAAAATAATATCATTAAGAAAGGGTTTATAATAAAATAGGTTCAAAAGTAAGATATAAATAAAAAATCAATGTTACAAGTGAGATTTCAAAGGACACAATCCAAATATGTTCATCATCTATAGAACATTTTCTTCTTAACCCCTTCATAAATGGAAATAAATGTACTAATTTTCATATTTAATCATTTTGTTAAACCAATATATGTATCATGACACATTTATAATATCTTGGGTATGACAGGCAATACCTGGGTAAGATTATTGGGCCTGGGTGCTACATTAGATCCATTAACTTACCAATTTAACACATTTTTTATAGTTCAAATTGATCTTACCTTAATTAATGTAATACAAAACTAGTTATATCATGGATGAGATCAATGGGGGAACATTGGGTAAATATCATGACTATTTCACATTTGAGAATGAAAGTGTGATGGTTACAATTTTAAGAGAAGATAAATATATAGAGAAAGAACACAAAAAGGGAACTTTAATCCAATAAATTACAATTAACATGACCATAACAAAAATAAATGGCATAGCGTGCATATGGAAAACTAAAATAAACTAGAAGGCCCAATACCATGGTATGGGGGAATTGGTTTTACATATAAAGATACAAAAGAGGATAAGAGTGGCACACAAAAATTTCAATATCAAGGGAATGATTATAATCATGATAATTATTATGAAAAAATCAACTAGAAAGGGATAGGAAGGACTCAAATTACTTTCCTTAGTTGGTCAATCCTATCATCTGAAATTTTTTAATCATAAATAAAGAATAGCGCACATAGAGCCTTAATATTGTAAAATTTTAGACTTTTCACTTAGTTTTAGTATCCAAAACACTATTTATTATATTTAACACTTTCCTATATAAGGACTAAAGGAAAGAATATCTTAATCAAGTGAGGATTAAGCTACTCTAAAATTTAGGCAAATTAAATTAATTTATGTTGTAACGATATTATGATAAGATATATTGAATATAAGAATATTATAAACATATAAAGTACAACATTTGATGTTATGATAATATGATTGTGAATAATAAATTATAAATATATTATACATTTATGCATAGGAAAGTATGAGTAGTAAAATTTTAGGAATGGGTTATCTAAAGATATGGATCCAATTGTTAGTTTTTGAATATTTGCTTTCTACCAGTCCACACACTTGTGTTGCGACATGGACACTAGCATAAACATTATTGTCATAATTATGTCACTAATGTCCTAAATGTAATATTGAATATTTTCTATAAGTTCCACTTATAACTATTTGGATTAACCTTCATCTTCTAGATTCTATATTTAATTCATAAAAACATGTTCTTGGTATTAATATTTTGATCAAAACCATAACTCCTCCAATTACGGAATTCCACCTTGAAAATTTGGGTCTAGGGGGATCAAGTGAAGTCAAGCTAACCTAAAAGTATCTTGTATCAGTGAGAATTGACTACATAATTGGTACTCTAAATAGGTCCTCAGACATATGTATTTATCCTATATTTGTGGGCTTATCTGTGAATAATGATTTAATATGCTATATGTAAGTGCATGTGGTGATCTAGATTGTAACCTAATATATAATAATCATGATCTTTATTTTTGAATGCATAAAACCTATAATAATACTAATCATATGAATTATATCAAAATAGGGAGGAATAAATTAGTTTTGTAATCTTGAGCGCTGATTTATCTTGGTAAGAGTTAGATGTGTCCTTGAAAAGTAATTGATGATAGTGAAGGGTATTTTAATTATATTTATACAATACCTTTTAAAAAAATCTCATAATGGTTTATTAAGACAAATAGGGTAACACATAAATATTGAAATATTTTCAAATTTGAGTGTTTGTGAGGTACAAACACTAATATTTGAACTAGGACACTAATGTTAATGTTATTGTCCAAGTCTGAATGGTAGTGTTTAGGGGAATAGATATTTGTTGAAATTTTATAATAGATAGTGAAGGAAATATATCACATTTTTAGCATTATTTTAGGATACATGTGATCTGGGTAATTATAATATCAAGGTTAGAACAATATAAAAGTATTTAGGCACAATGAGATGGTAAATTTGAGACTCATGGGAATGAGAAAGTAAAGAACTAAAGGGTATCTCCTAGAGTGATATTCATCAAGTGTGAAATATTAGTTTATACTTTAAAATTCATATACAAATATCTACATCACCCCATTTCCCCCTAAAATCTAATAATGCATAAGGATGAAATCATTAATTTAAAGGATGGAATTACTAGTTTGAACAAAATAAAGGTATACTATGGTGTGTGTAACACTTATTTATTTGAATTGATCCCAATGTGATTTTTTTTGTATTTATGTGACCTAAAACCTAGATCATGTTATAGGTAAAATTAGTGTATATAATCTTAAAATGAATATCTAGAATTACTTGAAATAAAAAAGAGCAAGGAAGGAGTACACATGTGTCGATTCAACCATATTTTTCCTTGGTATTTTTATTTGGTAATGATGTTTCCTATATAAATCATTGGATACATATTCACAACTTAACCTTGGAGACGTGAAGATGGGAATTGGATGGTTATCACACCCCTAATTTGGTGTGAGGATGAGTTGTACAACCCACATATAAAAATGATCTAGTTAATCTATCCAATATAGTAAATGATGACATAGTAAAATGGTGTAACCATATCAATACACAATAATATAAGTAGTGCCAAGTCCATCAAGGGTGCATGATATCAATCAAACAACTTAAGGGAGCTAACTACTATAAAAGATAAAATCTCAATTGGTGCTTCTTGGTAAGATTAGTTCATGAATATTGGTATGATTTGAATAATGTATCTATAAGTTAGTTTATTGCATAGAATATGCACCATAAATGTGTCTCAAGATGAATTATATGTCATATTGTAACCTTTACTCTATATAACTTGTATAATATGTGTAAAAAATCTTTAAAAATTTGTACCAAATCGATGCCAAATGTACAATATATTGTCACAAGTGTATATCTAAATCATGTAAATTATATAAAATCCTACAAATTATTCCAACTATATGTATGAGGAATCATGTATTTATGACATTACCCTACTAATATTCCTTCCATTTTGAGGATAGGTAAATGAAAAGTGATAGTCACTTTATCTCAAAGGGTTTTAAAAACAATGACATATTTGTATAAATTAGGTATCAAAGAGGTATATAGTGGTATCATGTATAAGTAGATGTATCAATGAAGTTGGTAGTATCAAAACATAATAGGGCCTAAGATGCATGATATGGATCATTGAAACATCTAAAAGTAACATGATTAGAAAAAATATCAAGCACATACACAATATCACTCAGTGTCACACAAAATAGGGGTATAAGGAGACTACAAAAAAGGGGATAGTCAAAATGCCACATAATTAAGGGAGGACATGTTCAAATGGCCACATACAAAAAAAAAGAGAAAAAGACATTCAGGGAACTAGGCCCAACAAACAAGGAACATGTTGAAATGACCCATGAGTGACACAAGGAAGCAAAAAAGGAATACACTCAAGTAATCCATGTGATAAGAATAAATATAAGTTAAATATAAAAAACTAGTAAAAGTATGTCATACTAGTCCATGCATACATGTGTTAGTAAAAAGTCTTGTAAATTATCATACCAAGTGCATTTTGTAAGATAGTAGCATAAACATAGGAATTTGAATGAGTTAGTATATAAAATCAATATGATAATGTAATATGATCATAAAAAATATAACCTGTATCAATCATGATCAATATAATAAAAATTCCCCCAATATAGTATGCCAAACGGGAAGAGGAAAGGTTCAAAATTAGCATGTGCATGTGTCTTGGATCTAGTGTATACACATATCCCAATCAAGTACCCATGAAACATATGCATGTAGAGAAATGATATGTTATCTACTAACATAAAGTAAAAACCATATGTTAAATGTAATAAAAATGTGAAATGATAATTTTTTTTGTATTTTATTTGAATAGTTTTATCTTTTATTTATTTATTTATTTATTTATTATTTTTCATTTTGAATTTTTTAATAAAGGAAGGGTTATCCAATGATCCCATCTAAGGGATCATCATATGGTTCCATAAAATAAGAATATGGTACAACAAACTTGTCGCGTTACTAAGGAGAAAATATATGTGCCATATATAGAGCCATATAATCTGCAATACTCTATAGATGGCTCATAGGAACCTATAGTAGTGAAAAAATATTAGAAGATGTAGAGGTTTGTGGAACCCATTATTTATTGTTTGATGAGCTCTACAATGTAACTTTAACTTTTGGTCTTTTTACCCTACTTAAAATAAATTTATATACTCAAGTAATAATGGGATAGGTTGTGGAGGTGTAAATGAGGACATCATGGAGTCCAGTATGTATCTATGATATAACATCCTCTCGAGTATTGATCATATAAGTAATGGGATTTATTTTTATTACCAATTGATGAATGTATAATCCTAGTAGTTTGTATGATTTTTTGTCTGAGAGAAAACTTATTTCATTTTAGTGTATGTTCGTATGGAATTATTAAAATTAGAATTACCCTATTGACATGAATATAATTGAGAAAATAACTCACTCTAGAAGGTAATGTGTGGAGATTATGAGTCCAAGGTCATCACAATAACATATAAAATAATCATGTATGTGGTATAATTGGAAATGTTATGGTCACATTTGCTGGACTAACGTATAAAGTTAAATCAATATAAATAAAATATTTTTGTGCTTTCCCATCAAATGATTTTATTGTATAGTTAAAATTATATAGATCACAATGTACATCTCAAATGTGTGAATAATGTCATGGTACATACATTTTCACTAGAACCATTATCAATTGTAACAATAATTCTAATTTGATTATCAATATGTGCTCTAATAAATAGTAAATGAAGATGTGAGTCATCATCCACAATCTCATTGTCATCAAATGAACTAAATGACCTCTGAACCATAGGAGGCATCTCTCATGTAATTTTTCGAAAGACCCCATTTAATGGGTGGCCATAATGTGGTGAGTGAGGATGTGCTTTAAATGTCATTGGAACTTTAGTACTTTCTTAAACATTTTAATGAATATTGAATTTTTTTATTTTGATGATCATTATGTTGTGACCCTAAATCCTTTGGAGGATTGTCAAAGGTAATTTATTCACTATCAATAAGATATTTTATCTTATTATTGAGATTATAACATTTATTTATAGAACTCACAACATATTTGTGATAATCATAATAACTATTTTCATCACATCCTTTTGGTAGATGTCAACTCATATCAACCACCATAGGAGTTTCAAGGTTATGAAACTTTAAAACCTAAGTATAAAATTTTAAAGTTTCTATTTGAGGAGAGAAAATACTACCCCTTCATCCAAGTATACTTCAAGGAATAATGAATGACATTTTTGAATGCATCATGACCATTGGTTTAGAGAATATTGTTGGTGCCTTCTTACCCCAAATATAAATAATTTTAATGCAAAAGATCCAGATTTTGATGAAATTTTAGTTTTATATTGGTCCTGATCTATGATGGAATTATAATAATACCCTCTAAGTACATTTATTAATAAAAATATATTCCATGCCTTATAATAGCCTCTAGAATCTCTTTAGTGAACATTATTTTGAAAATATCATTTATATAGGGATCATTTAATTCCTTTAAGTCACCACACTCCATGATTCCTTGTGTGTTATTAGTTTCAACCACCATTGGGTTGAACAAATCTATTTTTTCCCATAAGATAAATCATACTTTCATCAACCATGCAACTCATCTCAGTTTTGACTTTAAGTTTATATTTTGCTTCAAATCTATGGCCTCTTCTTAAATGGCCTTGAACACTCCTCAGGTTCAATATACACTCTCTCAATGATGGGTCTATCTACTTTAATTAATTTAATATGGTGGTAAATATATATTCATAGTCTAGAAATAGTTGAAGTGACTCTATTTTTTTTTGTTAAGTCCAGTAATTTCCCATTGGTTCCATTTTATGTACGTCATTCCTATGCTCTCAATTATTTCTCATAATTGTGTGTGTGTGTGTGTGTGTGTGTGTGTGTGTGTGTGTGTGTGTGTGTGTGTGTGTGTGTGTGTGTGTGTGTGTGTGTGTGTGTGTGTGTGTGTGTTTGTTTCCCCTTATAACTTCCTAATGTCCATGACATCCCTTTAACCTAGTTGTTCTTTTATTTTTAATTTTCTAATCTTTTCTTCTTCTCTATTGGCAGTGTCTTCCTTTTTCGATATCTTGATAATTTTTAAGGTTGAAACACCCCTTTGAGGTCCATGTCTTTCTCTTTTTTCAAAATTTTAGAGATACTTGAAAATTTATATATTCAATTACAAGATTTGAGGATAAATTTGTGTTACTCCTAGTCATTGTGACATTTTTCCACATTTTCGTATATGTTAATTTTGCTTTCATCCTTGGAATATTCCATGTTTGAGACATTCATATCATCACATCCTCCATAACACATGAATATCTTAAACCTTTTTATCACTTTAGGTACTATTGGGTTCTCATCCTCAAAGTAAAATACCTAAACGAAATATTATTGGACTTCAAGCAATGTGCTTATTTCTCACCTACTGCATAAATCAATCTTCATAGAGAGGAGATATCATACCTTAGAAAATATGAACCCAATACCTTAGATATTTATGATGAATTTTCCATATATCCACCCAATAAATTAAAATTTATCTCTAGACATTTCCATACATGGAACTTTTTCTATTTACTTGATATTCTAGGTATGGTATGTAATGTTTCTCACAACATATCACAAGGCTATTTTGATTTTATGTCATTTTATTCTTGTAAGACCCAATAAAATTATATGATGCCCTTCAACACATGATTTAAAATGATAATACTACTCTCTAATTATAGAGCATGAACATCTAACTTACTAATGAATCTTAACAAGTCCTATGTGCCAAATTATTGTGGAATTTAATGATCTATTATGAACACCATGTGCATCATCCTTTGCTCATGGTCACTCCATGCCTAATTTTTGAATCCTAGAATTGAATCTTAGCTAATATAATATGTTGAATCCCAAGGTATTATAGTTTTATTAGTTTCATCTATATAGTCTTATTATGTCACAACTAATGAATATATTTTTATAGCTTTGATCTAGTGGATGATTTCACTGAAGGTGACTTATATCCCATCCTCTAAATTGGTTTTGAAACTTAAAAAATATGTAACATTTTCTTTTGAAATTTCTCTAGCCCATGAAATCCTATGGAAATTTAAAATAAGTATAGAAATGTCTGATCTTGGACCATTTCTTTGTTTGATTTTACATCTACCTTATACAACCTCTCAAGCATGTGAGTATGTCAAATGTTTGGATCCTTTGGTATAATATCTAGTATAAAAATAATATAAATAAACTTATTAATATTAAATTATTTTTTACAAGATCTTCCTACTCTCTACCCAAACAAAGTAATGGTAATCTAGTCTTGACAATTGTTCCCCTAATGAAATTGAGGTCATAAATAATATTACTCTAGTCTTGAAAATTGTGCCACTAGGAGATTAATTAAATCTCACTCTAAAATATCATATATACCCCATTATGTGTGTTTGAAAATAATATCTTGTGTAGGTATCCTAAATCAACAAAATTCTCTTTGAAAAACATTTTTATTCCTTCTTATAGCCATCCTTCAATGTCTCTTTTAATTAGAAACCATCTTAATATCCTACAGGTACTGACAACAAAACCATTGTTAGCAATGTTCCTTGAAAAGCCTAATCAGGGCATGATAATGCTATGGTCTATGTGAATTCATTCAAATTTTCAAGGTAGATTTGGTAGGAATAAAATTTTCATAGTATAGATTTGTCATAAACATTACTCATTTTGTGCATTACATAATAGGATAAGTTCAATTGAGATGTGCAAAAGATAAACATATTTGATTAAACTAGGATAAAGATACATGGAACTTGTGAAATTTCATTCTAATATTATGTTTTAATAAAGTATATAGTTAGGATTCATTATACAAAAAAAATTACAAACAACATGTTTGACTTATGAACGCATTAATGTAAAAATAACTCAACTTTACATTTAATGAATATTTACTATCTATAAAATCAATATAACCATTTGATTTTTTTTTTCTTCATTTATTTTTCCTTTTAGTTCTATCATATGTTCAACATTCAATTTCTCTTATCTACTTAAATGAATTGATTACAAAATTTATATTTGTTGCATCTATGATTACATGAAATACTTAAAAACAACCAATTTTAATACCCTACTAACATAAACCATCCAAAATTATTTGTATCTTTATAATATAATTAAGAATATTGAATCTTACTAAAGACCTAAAACCTTAAAAGGATCATTAATAGATAAGGTTTTAAAAATCCATTTGATTGCAAAAGAAACTCCCTAAAGTCTAAGGCTATAAAGACCCAATCAACCAATATAATATTTGGGACTATAACAAATATTAAAAAAAAAGAAGGTTATATATTTATTCCTTTACCATCATATCAAATACTGTCTATGATCATTCTATTGAGCTTGTTAAAGTGAGAAGTATGACATAATTAATAATAAAAGTAATATATTGAAAAAGGAAATGACTTCCGGAAAAAATTGAATGTTGAGTAAAAACAAAAGATGGCATGAACACTTGGTCAAATTTTTAGAAATTTTATCATGAATCGACTATCACATATCCCTCAATGAGGGAGAGATAAAATGGTACCCCTATATATCTAAACATATTATTAGGGCCATATCAAGACCAACTGGAAAAGGATACCCAATAAATTGAAGTCGATTTGCATTCCAATAAAAGAGATTTTGAAAAATAACTTGTAGAACAACAATCATTGCAGTACACTTCCAACCCCCAAGCATTTTGAAAAAAATCCTCTTGTTAGGTTCATGAAAAAGAGAAATATTATTAGAAAATTTAATATCAATAAGCTCATCCTGGTTAAGAAACACAATACCTCGAAAAATTGAGGTCTAATAAAATTATCCTTATCCAAAAAATAGGTGGCTTCAATAACCATCACAAACAAAGTAGGATCTTAGCGGCATCTTTATGTAATAGATTTTTGCGATACAAAATAATTAATAAATTACTCATTATTATCGACTTAAGGCGAAGCATTTTAAAAATAAAATGGTAAACGTTGTACAAAATTTAAATCTAAAATTAAAGAAATCTCAACAACAAAAGTAAATATAAAACCATTCCATTTTATCATAAATTTTCAAGAGCAAGTAAATACAAAGCCACTCAATTTTATTATAAACTTTTTCAAAACAAATAAATATAAAACCACTCAATTTCATTGTAAAAATTTAAAAGAATCGTATGAACATGTCATATTTTTATTAGAAAAATATATTTATAATCATTTTACATATTACTATTGAAAAATAGAATACGCTCCAGTTCTTTTCTTTTCATCTGTAACGAGAACTTAATTTCTAGAAGACTTGAATTTTATTAGTTATATATTGCATAGAAGACTTGAATTTTATTAGTTGTATATTGCATACAAAAACATTATTAGAAAATGGAGACAATATGACTTGCAGATATGTCATTAAAAAAAAATGAATTGAAATTTAAATATGTTTCCTCCACTTCCCTCGATTGTTTTTTTTTTTTTGTTTTAGGGACGCGTGTAAGTATTTCAATGTTATTGTAAACTATTTTTCTGTTTTTTTATTAAATACATTAAGAAGTGATTTTATCGAAGAGGCTCTTAAATTTCCATGTGTAATTTTTTTTTACGTGCCTCAACAAAGAACATTCATATTGAATAGTGTAATTTTAATATTATAATTTAAAAAAATATGCAATACTAATAATTTTTTTATATTTCATTTAGATGTATATTATAATTTATAAAATAAAATATTTATAAATATATAATTAAAAATTATTTTTTATAAATAAAAAATAATATGAAAATTATTAGGTGATGATAGTTTAATGATGAGTGCGTTGAGTTTTAGAAGTGAAAAGTTTCAGGGTTTATTTTTTGGGATGATCATATTTTAGCATTGTTTCCACATTAAGTTACAATGGGTTGTTTGTAAAAAGTATTCATAATGTAATAGACTACCGGTTCAGTGTTTAACATGACGAGGGTCAACATGTGTTTAATGCAATGAGGCAAGTCCATAGTCTATGTTTAGGGATACTATTCACTGTTGGTTTAGACATTCTGGTTACAAAAATGTAAGTAACCAACATTTTGTAAAAAAGGCCATAATGAAATCAGTGACTCTTTCTGGGATCAGGTTCTTTTCAGCACTAGGGGTCAATTGCACAGTTTTAGTGATCTGGTTGAAAAAATAAGGGAGTTTTGTTTGTCTTCTGCAGTTAGTAATTCATTGAGCAAGGAGAGTGCATGAGTTTTGGAAGTGAGTTTGGCACAAGCTAGGTTTGTTTTGCCCCTTCCTCATGGGATTGCCTCTGGGGTAGCTGGCTCTTCTGATGTAGTGGCTTCCCAAGTGGATAAGTCAAGGAAAAAATGGGATTGAAGGTGGGTATTTCTAAGGCTACACCAATTGTCTCTTTTGAGAAGGAGGCACTTAAGGAGGTGCTTCGAAATGAAGAATGGTTTGTAGCTAGGGGTTTAGTCTATAGATTCAATATGTTTTGGCCTATAGTTACAGTCCTTTATTAGTGGATTTATGATACTTGGCGGCCTCTTTTAGAGGACAACTTGAAACTCTATCCTTGTGTTAGAGGTTTCTTTATTGTGGTTTTTGATAGTGTTGCTGATTTTATTCAAGCCAAATCTTGGAGATGCAATCAATACATCCTCCTTTTAAAACCTTGGTTCCCCGATTTTAATTCTTTGTTTGGAAATCTATCTCTCAGACCCATCTAGATTTAGTTTCCATATATTCCTCTTCAGTTTGGGGCATAAGCTTGTCTGTCAGCTATTGATGGAACCTTGGGTGATATGTTAGACATTGATACTTCTACCTCAAATTTCTCCTGCACTACATTTATTAGAATTATTGTTTTTCTGGATGTCTATTAGGATCTTCCAACAATGATTGAGTTGAAAGTCAATGGATAGTGATGGTCTCAAACCCTAGATTATGAAGGGCTTCCCTTCAGGTATTGAAATTGCTTCAAAATTGGTCATTTGTCCACATCATGTCAAAGCTCCAAGCACAAAGTGGATTCCTCGTGGTGGAAGGAGGCAAATGATGATCTTCTTACTTTTTTTTTTGATAGCAATCATGATTTGCCTTTAAGTATAGTTACACAAATCAGTTTTGAGGAGGATCCTAAATCTCTTTTGTCTCATACTATGCCTCCACTTTTGATTTATGAAGATGTGGATTCATTTGGGATGAGTATTGTGAATTTAGATGACAAAAATAAGGATTGTAGAGGCTCTTTTTTGGACAAGTGTATTTCTTGTAGTGATGATTCAAGTAATTTGTGTAAACAAGAAGATTGAACTGTAGTGAGAAATAAGAAAACATATTACTCCTAATTCTTCTTTTAGGATACTTCGCTCTCATAAAACGATTAAAAAAGACATAATTATGTTTAATTAATATATTGTTTTGATATACTCTCATAAAACGATTAAAAAAGACATAATTATGTTTAATGAATATATTGTTTTGATATACTCTGTTGTTTGTTTACTTTGTAACGTCCTATAATATATTTAAATTTATAATTAATAATTCATATTCTGAATTATTTGATATTTTATTTTATTATAAAACTCTAAACCCTCCAACCCCATTTCTATCAACAAAAATAGAATAAAATAAAAAATAAATAAAAATAAATAAAATAAAATTAATATAAAAAAATTGAGAGAAATTTGTAATCCCTTCATTTTCCAAAGGACTAACTTTCAAAAAAAAACCCCCGATTCCTCCGTTCTAACGTTTTATATTCTTATGCATTTCTTTTTTTTTTTTCGGACCACCAACTCAATAAAGATAGGGACAGCAGCCGGCCGCGGCCCGAACCGCCCTGGGATCCCCCCCCTTGCCCCGGGATCCCTGCCTTATAATTGTACACTGACAGGTCACTAAAAAATATTTATCGAGCGTCAGTGCTTCCGTCAAGCGGTTAGGCTAACCCAAATCTCATTTCTGATTATCTGCATCTTCTGGGCTGCTTCGCTTAAGTTGGAATTTTTCCAAACACAGTAAATAAGATGTTCTGGAAATGGCGATCATAGTATCAGCTAGGGTTCAATTGCAACCTTCAGAAAGTGGCTTTCTCATCGGAGGGTGATCATGTCTACAATACCACGTCCGTCAAGCGATACCATGATTTTATCAATCCTCGTGGACCGGATTTATTATTTTCTTCGTGAGAAAGGATTGGATGTGTTTTTTGATAAAAGGGAATTCAAGCCCGGACAAGAATTGCTCCGTACCATAAAAGAAGCAATTTCCAGTTCTTCGGTTCATATTGCTATTTTGTCCCCCAGATATGCCGAATCGCCCTGGTGCTTGATTGAACTCTGTCTAATGCAGAAAAGTGGCGCTACGATTATTTCCGTCTTTTATCAGGTTCAACCTGGAGATCTCAGGCGCCTCCAAAAAGGTGAGGGGATTTACGCAGATGCGTTCGAGGAGCATGAGAAAAAGTTGGACGGACGCGGTGAAAGGAGGTACGACTCTTGCACAATTGGAGAATGGCGAGAAGCACTGCAAAAAATGTCCACTATTTCTGGGTTGGATTTGGGTTCAACGATTTATAGCGGGTAAGACTTTACATTATATTGCAGTCATGATAATTTTAATTCAATTTACGTTCTCAGACAGAAATATATGTGTGGTAATTAGCTTTCAGATTGTAGTTAAATAATTCTGTTTAGTTCAAGGGGAACCGAAATTTCTGTTGAAACAGAGTAATTGATGAAGAGAGCGAAGCAGATTTTTTAATGGAGTGGAAACCAGAAAATTATAGTCTATATTGTTCTTCAAATTAAAAGCTGAAGATTATAAAGTTTTATAAAAAGTCATGAGATTCAAAGCCAAATTTATTTTAAAAAATATAACTAAAAGAAAAACTAAAAGCATAAAAGTTTTAACTGACAGAAATAGAACAAACCAAACAAAAAATTAAAAAAAATCATTTTTTTTCTATTTTCAACATCTTCTCTAAAATCTGGCTTGTGGAACTTCTCATTGCAGCCACATCTTCGATCTTTTGAATATATTTTTTTTTTCAATGGCTTTGTAAAGATGTCATCGATTTGGTTTTTAAATATTTAATACATTAATTAGTTTTATTTATTTTTTAATTAAATATATATTTAAGTGAAATTTTATATTTATATGTTTGCTTCTTTCAAAAAATCTGAGTTTTTTAATAATGTAATAATTGAATTGTTATCACAAAAGATAATTGTTTCTTTTTCTTGTAAATGCATCAATTCCAAATGCATTAATTTTCCAAATGTCCTTTTAAACCAACTTGCATGACAATACGCTGAAGTTGTTGACACATAATATACTTCTGTAGTAGATAATGCAACAATATGTTGTTTCTTTGATGACCATGAAACTACCCCTGATTCAAAATGAAAAACAAATCCATAAGTACCTTTTCTATCATCAATGTTTACTGCCCAATTGCTATTAATGTATCCAAAAAGATTCAACTAATCCATCATTTCATAAAATATTTTGTCATTAATTGTTCTTTTTACATATTGAAGTATTCGTTTACCTGCTTGAACATGTGTCTCTAGGATCCTTCATGGATCGACTAATCAAGCTTACAACAAATATTAAATCAAGCTTGGTGGTTCTTAAATATATCAAACTTTATACTAAGCTTTCCTACAAAGTAAGATCAATTATTCTACTATCATCTTCTTTACTCAACATCACGCCCATAGTAATTGGTGTGATGCAAGCTTGCTATTTTCAAGTCCAAACCTCTTGATATTAGCAAGGGCATATTTCTTTTGAGAAATAAAAATACTATCACTGGTTTATAAAACTTCTATACCAAGAAAATAATGCAACATGTCCAAATAAGACATTTTAAATTTTGTCTTCATTACTTTTGAAATTTTTTCAAATGATAACTTCACTATTTTTAATATAAATCAAATAATTTAGATATAAACAAACTATTATCTTTTATTTTTTTTTCCAATTTTTACTAATGAAAAGAGTGATAAAAAAGACAATGAAACCATTGTTTTCAAAGAATCAATTTTATTATAACACACTTTAGGTGCTTATTTCAATCCATATAATGTCTTTTTGACTTTGAGCACTTTACCTTATTTTCTTTAACTTCAAATCTTGGTGGTTGTTTTATGTAGATGTCTTCCTTTAAAACTCCATTTAGGAATACATATTTCATATCGATTTGAAATATCTTCCATCCCTTTTCGGCCGGTAGTGCAATAATCATTTTGATGGTGTCCATACTTGTCACTGGTGCTTGAAATCTTCATTATAGTATATATCTACTTTTTATTTCAAGACTTTGGCTATTTTTACTTGGCAAATTTACCTTGATGATTGTACTTGGTCTTGTATACCCACTTTACTCCAATAACTCGTTTGGTTTCTGGAAGGTCTGTAAGCTCCCAAGTTTGATTCTTCTCTATTGCTGAAATTTCCTCTTCCATTACTTTTACCCACTTTTTGTCATTTAATTCTTCTTCAAAAATAATTGTATCACCATTAAAGAAGAATAAAAAATGAAGGATTTATTCATTTACCTCCATTGTATCTTGATAGATATCATGCAAGCTCCTTATCTTTGCTATTATTCTCTCTTGACATTGTAAGATGGGTGATGAAGGAGCACTACATCTTGATGATGAAAGACTACTACCAATGGTTGAACATTGAATTAGGCTAGCGCTAACTTCTGTTCTACTACTCAGATTTAAATGTTGAATATTATTGACTCCATTTTAAATGTTTATCTACAATTCTTTAATTTCTATTTCCCAATTCCGTGTTTGATTTTTTGAGAACTTGACATCTCTACTAATAATTAACTTCTTTATCACTGGATTGTATAACTTAGAAGCTTTAAATTCATCATTGTAGCCAACTAAAATATATATTTTTACTTTACATCTAACTTTTTTCTCAATGTATCTACAATATGTGCATGTGCAATACACCCAAAAATTATTAAATGAGATATAAAGGGTTTTTTATTCCCCATGATTCTTTAGGTGTCATACCCCATACTCTTTTTGTAGGATATCTATTTAAAATGTAAGTTGAACAACAAATTACTTCAGCCCAAAATTCTTTGGCCATATTTTTTACTTTCAACATGTTCCTTACAATTTCCATAATTATTATATTCTTCCACTCTATTACAACATCTTGTTGAGGTGTATACCTTGTTGTTAATTGTCTTTTAATCGTATTTTTAAAAAAAAAATTATGAAAAAATTGTGACATATATTCACCTCCTCTATTTGTTCTCAATATTTTAATGTAATAGCCACTTTATTTTTCAGCCAATTTCTTAAATTCTAAACATTGCAAATGCATTTTATTTTACTTTAATAGGATAGACCCACATTTTTCTACTATATTCATCAATCAATGTAATGATGTATCTCAGGTCTGATAACAAGTTTACTTGCAATGGTCCACACATATTTGAATGTACCAATTCTAATGGTTCTGAAACTCTCCATGCATTTCCAATTGAAAATGGATCTCTATGAATCTTTCCAACAATGCAACACTCACATTCTTCATTAAGTCTTTTGATCAAAAGGAGACATGTTACCATATTTTTCTTATGCAGAAGATTTAGTTCTCGAAAGTTTAAATGACCAAATCTAAGATGCCATAACCATGTTATGTCATTCATAGTTGCATTGAAAGTTCATCACATATTCTTATGAATTTTAGTGGAAACATTTTATTTGTATTCATGGGAAGATTTTCTATCAACTTATTATGCCTATCAACAACTATGCAAGCTCTATTTTTGAATTTTATACCATGCCTATTTTCTAAAATTGATCATACACTTATCAAATAATATTTCAAACTTAACACGTAGAATACATCTGTAATGTACTTCTTTCCTTGCCTTGTTTTAATTTCTATACAACCTTTACCCATAATAGGTGTCATTGTATTGTTGCCCATATTGACCTCTAATTTGATGGTCTCGTCCAAGTCACTTAACATATCACTATTTACTATCATGTGATTGTTGCACCCACTATCAAAGTAACAGGTATCATTTTGGTTTTATTCATTTGCTTCATGTCAATAGCACACATCCTCCTGCATTTTCACCTTCATTTGCATGTTTAGCTTCTTGAGTATTCTGATCAATTATCTTTTTCTACATTCATTAGTAGAATGACCAAACTTCTGACAGTAATAACTTGAACATTAGTTTTATCATATATGTGAAATTCTCTTCGTCTTTACTGATATATTCTACATCCTCTTCCTCTAACTCGAGTATTTTTACTGCATTCTTCATAACTAACTCTATGGCCTCTCTGACTTTGATCTTTTTGTTGAAAAATACCTCCTCTACCTCTTTGATTTCTTCCTCTACATCTTTGTGAGGTAGATGATCCTAATTCTACTACCTTACCCTTAATTGTGACCTTGCTTTTAAAGGGTTGATCTAATGGTGGTTGTGTTGTTGATTCTACTACCTTATCCTTAATTGTGACCTTGCTTTTAAAGGGTTGATCTAATGGTGGTTGTGTTGTTTTATTCATTCTTTGCTCGTATGTGTGGAAGGAACCCATGAGCTCGTCAATTGTCAAAATTGACAAGTCCTTTGATTCTTCAATAGTTATGATTGTTGATTCATATTTGGAAGGAAGGTTTCTTAGATTATTTTTAACAATCTTCGGTTCTTCTAAAGTTTCACCATTCGTTTTCATTTAATTTGCTATTCCCATTCTGTGGGTGAAAGTTTTTCCCATACTTTCTACATCACTCATATGCGAAGTTTCAAAATCTTTTCTTAACATTCACAAATGTATAACTCTTACAAGATTCATACGTTGAAATGAATTTGTAACTATATCTCATACCTCCTTTGACTTTGTTGCCTCTGCAATCCTTTGGAAGATTATTTCTTCAACTCCTTGCATGACGAAAAGGAGTGCCTTTTGTCCCTTCTTTCATTTGTTTTTCATAAATATCATTTGGCTTGTGTAAGAGCAACCAAAACTGTTGTATTAGCAGGGTGTGTATATCTATTCTACACCAAATCTCAGTTTTCTTAGGATTCAAAGAGACATTTTATCTAAATACTTTAATATTAAAAAAAAATCCCATTTAACTTTAGAATTTGAAGCTGCAATACATTATTATTATTCATTGTCATGTCTCTGGCTCTGATACCACTATGTTGAAATATGCTATTTCTGATGACGAAAGGTTTCTGCTTCCCATGGGAATTTCAGGGACGAGGGAATGCTCGTGAGTGATATATGTGGTCAGGTTATGGAACAGATTTCAGCGGAGGGCAATCATGTCTACAATGAGGTGCAGACATCGTTTTGCGCGTCGAACAAGCCATACTACGTTTTTATCAATCACCGTGGACCGGATGCCAAAAACTCACTTGCAAGCACCATTTATTATTTGCTTCGTGAGAAAGAAGGATTGGATGTGTTTTTCGATAAAAGGGAATTTATTCTCGGAGAAGAATTACCCCCTGCCATTAAAGAAGCAATTTGCGCTTCTTCGGTTCACACTGCTATTTTGTCCCCCACATATGCCGAATCACCTTGGTGCTTGGATGAACTGTGTCTAATGCTGGAAAGTGGTGCTAAGATTATTCCCGTCTTTTATCACGTTGAACCAGCAGATCCCAGGCGCCTCCAAAAACGCGAGGGAAGATACGCAAATGCATTCAAGGATTATGAGAAAAAGGTAGACGGACGGGGTGAAAGGAGATACGAGTTTTCCAGACTTAGAGAATGGCGAGAGGCTCTGAAAAAAATCTGCAATATTTCTGGGTTGGAATTGGTTTCAGCGATTTACAACGGGTAAGACCTTACCTTATATTGCAAATGCGGTATTTTTAAATCAATCTACGTTCTCACCTGAAAAAAATGTTGAGCTGTCATTTGCTTTTTCTGATAACGAGAGGCTTCGGTTTCCAATGGAAAATTCAGGGACGAGGGAATGCTCCTGAATGCTATATGCCGTCAGGTAATGGAACTTGTGAAGATAAAGCGGAAGAAGAGTATTGGTGGCCTGATTGGTCTGGACAAGGCAGTTGACGAGTTCAAAGACTTCATGCTGATTAATGGTGAGCACAGCGAGAAGGTTAAAATTTTGAGGACTGTTGGAACTCCCGGATCCGGAAAAACAACTTTGGCTGAAGAATTCTTCTAGCGGCACCGAAATTCTTTCAACAGATTCAGTTTGTTGCTTGAAGTAAGAAATGCATCCAAACGAAATGGATTGCCAGGATTACAGCGTCAGCTTTTGAAAGACCTGGTTAGAGACCCTTCAGTAGTAATCAACCATGTAACAGAAGGCAAATACATGATTGCAGATCGTGTAGGACGTCTATGTCGCAGTGAATCATTAAAGTTTCTCATTGTTATCGATGACGTTGATCGTTTAGATCAATTAGATGCTTTTCTGTTTATAGAGTGCATTTTGAGCCCAGAGAGTTTGATTATAGTCACGTCACGTAATAAGGCTGTCCTGAAACTCTCAGGAATCTGGCTACAATATGAAATCAAACCTCTGGGTGAGGACGACGATAGAGAGCTCTTGTGTAGAAACGCCTTTCAGGAAGATGAACCGTTCGCCGGATTCGAGGATCTGATAAAACTACCTCGACCAAGTGTGGCGGCTTAACCAAACTTCTGAAGTGTTGACAAGTGATGCATGTTGTCCTCAATGATGCATGCTTTCCTCTCTACATGATGCATGCTTTCCTCTCTACATGCAATCCTCTCATCAAGGCATGAGATTCTTCTATTTATAGTTTATCTGTATTAATTCAGTGTTAAACATTGTTTTAACCAAACTGCAGTCTTTTTTTAGCGCAGCCAATAATGCATGTTTAGTGATATAGTCTTTTACCCTATTTTCATACACAACGATAGATAATTTTTTGTAACTCCTTTTGTATATATACGCATGGATAAAGAACAGTTTAATAGGGTGCAAAAATACATAATTTTGTATTAATGCTGTGTTCTTTTTTTTGTCTGAGTTAATTCTTTTTGCTATTATTATTATTAATTAGTTTGTTAGATGGTTGGATTTGGATAAAATCTACATTTGGTATCAGAGTTGGTATTTTCTTTTGGGTTAAAGATTTAGTAGTTGGAATTTTGTCAAATATTTATCATGTCAAATTCTAACTCCTTGTCCATTCTAGAATTTGATGGAAATTAGTATGATTATTGGTGTATCAAAATAATGACTTTTTGATAGGAAAATATTTGTGGGAGATTATTGAATCAAGTTATGAAGAGCCAACTGATTGGAATGCCCTCACAACAAATGATAAAACAACTACGAAGGAGGCTAAGAAGAAGAATGCTCAAGACTTATTTCATATTCAAATAGCTCTAGATAAGAGCCTATTTCCATGAATTGCAGGAGCAAAGACAATAGAGGGTGCTTGGAAGAGTCTAAAAGAAGCTTACCAAGGTAGTGATCGAGTCAAAGTTGTCAAGTTACAACATTGAAGAGAGAATTCGAGAATTTGAAGATGCAAGAAGCTGAAAGTGTGAGTACATATTGTGTCAGAGTAAAAAATGTGGTCAATAAGATGGCTACACTTGGTGAAATTATGAACAATGAGGTTGTGATCAAAAAGGTGTTGAGGAATCTCACACCAAGGTGGAACCATGTTGCCATAATCATAGAAGAAAGCAAGAATTTGTCTACCCTTCAATTTGATCATCTATTTGGATCTTTGATGTCTCATGAAGAAAGATTGAGAGATTCATTTGGGGAAAGTGATGAGAAATCTTTTTCCTCTAAATTACAAATCACAAAGAATGAAGATGCCAATAGTAGCATCAAAAGTAATCAAGGCCAAGGTAAAAGTCAAAATCAGAATTACTCAAGAGGAAATAGAGGCAGAGGTGGTTTTTGAGGAAGAAGTGGTTTTAGAGGAAGAGGTAGAGGCCAATTTGATAAAAGAAATATCCAGTATTATCATTGTAATAGGTATGGCCACTTTAATTATGCGTATAGATTAAAAGAAGGTAATAATGATAAAAGTATTCATTATGCTCAAGAAGGTGATAAGAATCCTCCACATAATTTATTTCTATCTTATGACAAAGATGAAAATATTTCTAAAGATGTTTGGTATTTAGATTCGAGATGTTCTAACCACATGTCAGGGAATGAAAAACCTTTTTCTATGATGGATGAAAGTTTTAAATCCAAGATCAAGCTTGGTGATGATAAATCATTGGAGGTTGTTGCAAAAAGAGCTATGGAAGTCCATACAAAATAAGGTATGAAGAGTGTTAGAGACATTTATTACACTCCAAAGTTAAAGCATAATCTATTGAGTGTTGGATAATTATGTGAGAATAATTATAAAGTTGTATTTGAAAATAAAAAATGTATAATTTATGTTAAGAATCAAGGAAATAGGGTGGTAATAGTTGTGCCTATGACAAAGAATAGGATGTTTCCATTGAATTTTTGTGAACATAACAAGAACATTATCAATATGGCATATGAGGATACAAGTTGGTTGTGGCATCTCAGGTATGGGCATTTAAATTTTCATAGTTTGAAGATTCTAACATCAAAAGCATTTGTTTCTGGTTTGCCTAAGGTTGGAGAGCACAAAGAAGTTTGTGAAGGATGTGCTAAAGGAAAACATGCAAGAGAGAAATTTCTAAAAGGTAATGCATGGAGGGCCCATTATCCAGTCTAGTTAGTTCATTCAGACATTTGTGGTCCTATGCAGATAAAGAGTTTGGGTAAGTCATCATATTTCATTACTTTTATTGATGATTACTCATGATAGTGTTGGGTTTATTTTTTGAAGAGAAAAGGTGAAGCTCTTGAGACATTCACGAGGTTTAGAGCCCTTGTAGAAAATGACAAATGGTGTAAAATCAAATGCTTAAGGACTGATCGTGAAGGAGAATTTTGTTCAAAAGCCTTCCAAGGTTATTGTGATATGCATGACATTAAAAGATAACTCACAGCTTCATACACACCTCAAAAAAATGATGTAGCTAAAAGGAAGAATTGTACATTGGTGGAGATGGCAAGAAACATGCTACAAACAAAGGGATTAAGAAATTCTTTTTGGGGAGATGCATTTGCTACAATAGTATATATTCTCAATTAGAGTCCCATTAGTGCACTTAACAAGATGATTCCATATGAAGCTTGGTATGAGAAAAAACCAAATATTAATTATTTTAATGTTTTTGGTTACTTAGCCTATGTTCATGTTCTTGATCAAAAGAGAGAAAAGTTAGATCCTAAAAGTGAGTCATGTATTTTTGTTAGATATAGTGAGGAAAGTAAGTCTTACAGGTTATATAATCCTCTCACTAATAGGCTTATTGTGTAAGGAGATGTGATTTTTGATGAAGAGGGAGTTTATGGTCATCAAGAAGGCCATATGGAGAAGTCAAAATCTATTTTAAATGAAGTTATTATGGATGATATTAATCATGGGCAGCCTTCTAATATTTCTATTCCAAGTGCTACAAATCCACCAAGTAACCCCTCATCTAGTTGTTCAATTCCAAGTGTAAGTCCAGATTCAAGTCCTAGTTCTACAAAGAAGGTAAGAAGATTGAGTGACATTTATCAAAGGAGTTTAAATCAAGAACATGAAGAAAATCCAAGAGGTGAGACACTGAATTTTGCTTTACTTACCAAGGCTGATTTTGAACCATCATGTTTTGAAGATGCATATACTAATGAGGTTTGGATGCAAGCAATGGAAGGAGAGATGGATTTTATTCACAGAAATGACACTTGGGAGCTTGCAAAGCTTCCACATGACAAGAAGAAGATTGGCACCAAATGGGTCTACAAGACTAAGTGTAACAGTGATGGAAGTGTCGAAAGGCATAAGGTGAGATTAGTTGCTAAAGGCTTCACACAGAAGTATGGCATTGATTATGAAGAGACATTTGCACCAGTAGCAAGATAAGGGACCATTAGAATGTTGATTTCATTAGCAGCTCAAAAGAATTGGAGCATCCATCATGTGGATGTAAAAAGTTTCTTCTTGAATGGGTACTTAGAAGAAGAATTATATGTGGAACAACTATAAGTTTTTGAAGTGCAAGGAAAAGAAAATCATGTCTACAAATTGAAAAAGGCTTTGTATGGCCTCAAACAAGCACCAAGAGCATGGTATGCTAGGGTTGATGGATATTTTCAAGAGAATGGCTTTAATAGAAGTAAGAGTGAACCTACCCTTTACTAAAAAGAAGAAGGCAATGATATTCTATTTGTAAGTTTGTATGTTGATGACTTGTTGGATATGGGTAGCAGTTCTATGATGAAGGATGAATTCAAAGTTTTTAGGATGAATGAATTTGAGATGAAAGATTTAGGCCTCATGGAATATTTTTTAGGAATGGAGGTTTATCAAAGGGAGAATAAAATTTTCATTTGTCAAATAGAGTATGCTAAATATATATTGAAGAAACTTGATATGGTTGATTGTAAACCAGTCTCCACTCCAGTTGCTCATGGAGTTGTGTTGTGTAGAGATGATGGTGCTGAAAGAGTTGATGAGATAGTCTATAGAAGTATTATCAAAAGCTTAATGTTTATAACTCACACAATACCTGATATTGCTTATTCAGTTTCACTTATTTCAAGGTACATGACATAGCCATCAGAAATACATAAGAAGGTAGCCAAGAGAATTTTTAGGTATGTGAAAGGCAATCTAGATTTTGGTATTCATTACTACACTTTTAAAAGGTTCAATCTTGTTAGTTTTAGTGATTTTTATTGGGGAGGTAGTTTGGATGGTCAAAAGTCAACATCTGGGAAGTGTTTTTCTTTTGGTTTTGGTTTGATTACTTGGAGCTCAAAGAAGCAAACTATAGTTTCCCTTTCTTCTACAGAAGCATAGTGTGTTGCAGTCACTTCAGCATGTACACAAGCATTATGGTTTAGAAAACTTCTTGAAAAAATTGGAGAGATTCAAGTTCAGCTCACAGTTATTTTTTATGATAACATTAGTGCTATTAAACTGGCCAAGAATCCAATCCATCATAGTAGGACAAATCATTTTGATTTAAATCATCATTTTATCTGAGATTTAGTATAGATGAAGGTAGTAGAATTGAAATACATCAATACTAAAGAATAGTTGACAGATATCTTCATGAAAATAGTTGCAATAGATCAATTTTTGAAACTTAGAGATCAGATTATGAGCCCTCTCAACATCAAGGGGGAGTATGTTGATAAGTGATGCATGATGTCCTCAACGATGCATGCTTTCCTCTCCACATGCAATCCTCACCTCTTATCTATAGTTCTCATCAATGCATGAGATTCTTCTATTTATAATTTATCTTTGTTCATTTAATTGTTAAACATTGTTTTAACCAAACTGCAGTCTTTTTTTAGCACAACCAATAATGCATGAATAAATACTTCTTTAGTGATATAGTATTTTAGCCTATTTTTATACACAGCGATAGATCATTTTTTGTAACTCCTTTTTTATATATATAGGCATGAATAAAGAACATTTTAATAGGCTGAAAAAATATAGAATTTTGTATTAATGATGTGCTCTCTTTTTGTCTGAGTTTTAAAGATTATTGGCATAAATCTCTGTTTGTATGGAAATAATAATAAAGAACAGTGGGAGAATGAACTGTAGATGATCTCTAAGATACCTGACATATTCAAAACAACCTATGATGCTCTGAAAGAGGAGAAAGTGGTATTTCTAGACATTGCTTGCTTTCTCAAAGGAAAGGAAAAAAATATTGCTATACGCATATGGGCTGGATCGGGATGGAGAGGCGCGCTGGAGAATATGTTCCTCGTGCAAGTCAAAGATAAGAATTGCCTTATGATGTAGGTTTATCTTCAAGATTTAGGATGAGAGATAGCAGTTCGGTAGCTTCACGACTCTCCAGACCTTCCCTGTCATCTGTGGCACCCAAATGATGCTAAAAGCTTTCTTCCCAAACAAATGCTACTTTAGGTATACTTTTTGGAGCTTTTATGTATTGAATATTTGGGAAAATAATGCATAGAATTATGTATGTATTTAATCATAATTGTATGTCCAAGAACAAACAAAGATTAGGGGAAGCCAGAAGCGTTGTAGAAGGAAAACCCCGAAAGCATCCAAATCATCTTCCTCTCTAAACAAAGAGCTTCTTGATTTAAGCGGTGATTTTGCTCACGCTACCTTTAGTGTTAGAAACTGGAGATAATTTATCCAAGTAGCGGTTTGCCTCCCTATGCACATCATGCACATAGTAGAGAAAACTAAAAAAAAAGAAGTTAAACTTCTTGTTAGCTCCCTCATGCACGCAGTCTGCATGCTTAGCTTGTTTTTGTCTTAGCTCAATCCACATGCACATCTATAGTGAAATTCTAGTTTATTTTTTAGTTAGATTTGTTTTCAAATTCTATTTAATGTAATGGTTGTTCACAGTTTCAAGGTAGAATAATAAGATTAAAGAAACTTCTTGATTGCTGTAGTAATCTGAGCATTTGTTATTTTTTCTATTATATTTTTTTAATGCTCTATTTTCTCTTTCAAATTGGTATTAGAGCCCAAGTTTATTAGAGGAGCGCAGCTCGAGGGAATAATAGAAGTAGGCAGTGAAAGAGCTATAGAGCCATATCTAAAGCGTGGAGGCCAGAAGCTACAATCTAGGAGAGTGCAAAAGTTCTACCAAATATTGGCACTAAATTTTAAGTCGCCAAGTGGAGAGCATTTCTCCCATCATCTATAATTTATATGCAATCATAGTAGTAGTCTAATATATCTTTCACCAAAAAAGAAATAGTATGGCAATTAAAAAAAAGGACATTGAAATACATAGATCAATGAAGAGGTAAAGAACAACAAAATAGAAATAAAGAAAGGACAGTGAAGAAGAGAGTGAAGGAGGGCAGAGATTTGGGAAGTAGCAAAATTCCTAAAATCTTACGAAGATGCTTGATAAAAGTCTGCATCGAGCGTTACAACAATAATCTCTGAATGTGAAAGCTTGAGACATGGCAACAAACAATAGTATTTCTCAGCTCCAACTTCTTGTTTTCAATGGTAAGAATTATAACTTTTGGTAGTTAAAATGAGAACATTGTTTTGCTCACAAGATTTTTGGGATTTGATAGAAAATGACTTTGTAGAAGCACAAGATGAGGTTGGCCATCATGCATTAACTTGAGCATGAAAGGAAGAGCTGAAAGAGAACAATAAAAAAGATGCAAAAGCTCTATTCCTAATCTAACAGACAATGGATGAATCTATTTTTTCTAGAGTTGCAACATCAATGAGATCCAAGTCGGCATGGAAAATCTTGGAGACTACCTATAAAGGTATATACAAAGGTGAAAATAGCTAAATTGCAATCTCTTAGGAGCATTTTAAAAATTTGCAAATGAATGATTTAGAGTCTATAGACTAGTTTATGGGTCAAGTATTGAATATTGTGAATCAAATTAGATATAATAGAGAAAAAATAACAGATCACAAGATCATAGAAAAAATACTCAAGAGTTTACCTAGCAAATTTGATGCAATAGTTGTAGTTATTGAGGAAACCAAAGATTTAGAACAGTTATCAGTAGATGAATTAATGAGATCTTTGTTAACACATGAATCCAAATTGAATAGGAATAACAATACTTATTTTGAGAATGCTTTCAAGTCTCAGGTATCATTCGGCAGAGGAAGAGGAAGAGGAAGGTCAAACTTTAGAGGAAGAGGCAGAGGCAAAAATGGAAGGAACAATCTAGATGAAGGTGATAATAATAATCAAAACTATAACAATAGAGGATGTGGCAACAATCACTTCCAGCAAAATTCACAAAGGTTTGATAAATCTAACATTCAATGTTATTTCTACAAAAAATATGGACATTATGCAAGTGAATGAAGAAAGAAACAAGGAGATGCAGACAAGCAAAGTGCTAATTACACAAATGAATCTAGTTCTAATTCTGGAAGCTTATTTCTCACTTGTCATGTTGCTCAAGAAAATGCTAGAGATATATGGTTCTTAGATAGTGGATGCAGTAACCATATGAAAGGGAATAAAGAATTCTTTGCTGGTCTTGATGATTTCATAAAATTTGAAGTGAAATTAGGAAATGATAACAAAGTGGATGTAATGGGTAAAGGAGTAATAAATATTTTTGCAAAAAATGGTGAAAAAAGATTTATTCTTGATGTTTATTTTGTACTTGGACTAAAGCATAATCTTATGAGTGTTGGACAGTTAGTACAAAAAAGTTACAGAGTATCTTTTATGGATAATTTTTGCACAATATTAGACAAATTTCTAAATGACAGGTTGATAGGAAAAGTGGAGATGACCAAGAATCGAATGTTCCCTCTTTGAATTTAGTGCATCTAAGGAGAAGAGGAAGCCCACTTCAAAACCATGCATCTAGGCCAATCATGGGTATGACACTTAAGGTATGGACATTTACATTTTGGAGGTTTGAATTTGTTACAAAAAAAATATGGTGAAGGGATTATCACCAATAGAAAAGCTAGGAAGTTCATGTGAAAGTTGCATTCTAGCAAAACATCATAGAGAGAGCTTTCTAGTAGGAGTCTCATATAGAGCAAAGGTAATATTGGAGCTAGTCTATAGTGATTTATGTGGACCAATGCAAATTCCATCATTTGGAGGTAGTTCTTATTTTCTAACCCTCATTGATGATTTTAGTAGAGAGACTTGGATATATTTTCTCAAAAATAAGTATGAAGCCTTTGGAAAGTTTAAAGAATTCAAGGCTATGGTTGAAAAGCAGAGTGGCCTTTACATCAAGGTACTTAGATCAGATAGAGGAGGTGAATATATGTCTAATGAATTTCAAAAATTTTGCAGATATCATGGCATTAAAAGGCAACTGACTACAAGGTACACACCATAGCAGAATGGCATAGCAGAAAGAAAGAATAGAACAATTATGGAGATGGCTAGAAGCATGTTGAAGGCTAAACATTTGACAAATGAATATTGGGCAGAAGCAGTAGCATTTGCAGTATATATTCTAAATAAAATATCAACAAAGAGTGTCAGAGATCAAATTCCACAAGAAGCTTGGAGTGGTAAGAAGCATAGTGTACATCATTTCAAAAATTTTGGTTGTATTGCATATTCTCTTATACCATCTAAATTGAGATGAAAACTTGATGGTATAGGTGAGAAATGCATTTTTATTGGCTATAATGAAGAATAAAATGCTTATAAGTTGTATAACCCTATTTCAAAGAAAGTGATTATTAGCAGAGATGTGAAATCTAAGGAAGAAGAAGCATGGGATGGAAGCATTAATAAAACCATCACAATTGGAGCACCAATTTTCCAAAATGAAGAAGAATCTGAAAAACAAAATCTGCAAGGTGATCAATCCTCTCCACAAGCAAGAACAAGCACTCTAATAAGAACACCTAGGAGCTTAGCACAAGGTGAATCATATGGTCATGCATGTCATCCTACTCTAAATTCACAAGTAAGTGATAAATCAGATCCAACTCTTGCCACTTTAAGATCAAAACTTAAAGGTAAGAAAATGAAAAACTTGAATGAGATTTATAAACAAGAAGAGAAGTTAGATTTATGTTCAAATTTGGCTCTTTTCTCTCATGATCCTATGTATTATGAAGAAGCAGTTAATGAGAAACATTGGATAAAAGCAATGGATGAAGAGATGAATGCCATTGAAAGAAACCAAACATGGGATCTAATTAATCTACCTAAAGGTAAGGATTGCATAGGAGTCAAATGGGTTTATAATACCAAATTTGATGTAGAAGGAAAGGTTGAAAATCACAAGGCAAGGTTAGTAGCAAAAGGTTTTGCACAAGAACATGGAATTGATTATAATGAAACATTTGCTCCAGTTGCTAGAATTGATACTGTTAGAATGGTTTTAGCAATAGTTGCACAAAATAATTAGAATGTATATCAAATGGATGTCAAATCAGCTTTCTTGAATGGTTTCCTAGATGAAGAAGTGTATGTGAAACAGCGACCAGGTTATGAAGTGCATGGACATGAAGAAAAAGTGTATAGATTGAAGAAGGCTCTCTGTGGTCTCAAGAAAGCACCAAGAGCATGGTATAGAAAGATTGATTCATACATGACAAACAATAGATTCAATAGAAGCAATAGTGAGCCTACATTGTACACAAAAATCAACAAAGGTTAGATTTTGATTGTGTGTTTGTATGTTGATGATTTGATCTTCACTGAAAATTTGTCTATAGACACATTTAAATTAGCAATGAAAAAAGAATTTGAAATGACAGATTTGGTATTAATGAAGTACTTTTTGGGTATAGAAGTTGTACAATTAGAGAAGAAATTTTTTATTTGTCAAACTAAATATGCAAGGGATGTGTTAAGGAGGTTTAAGATGTTGAATTGCAAATCAGCACCTACCCCTGTTGCTACAAGGACCAAAATTAGCAAAATATACAAAAGGTCTAATGTTGATTCTACAACATTCAAAAGACTATTTGGTAGTTTGATGTATCTTACAGCTACAAGACCATATATCATGTATGTGGTCAGTTTAATCTCTAGATTTGTGGAGTCACCAAAAGACTCACATTGGCAAGTTGAAAAATAAGATATTGAGATATGTGGTAGGAACAACAAAATATGGAATTTTATATTCCACAACTAATTATTTTGGTTTGATTGGTTATAATGATAGTGATTTTGCAGGTAGCATTGATGACTGAAAGAGTACTTTTGGACATGCCTTTCTTTTTGGAACAGGTGTGGTCACATGGGCATCCAAAAAGCAACCTATAGTGACACTTTCATCAGTTGAAGCAGAGTATGTAGTAGCCACATTAGCAGCATGTCAAGCAACTTGGATGATGAGAGTATTGACAGATTTATTACAAGCACAGAAGGAGTCAACACCAATCTTTTGTGGCAATAAATCAAAAATTGCACTATAAAAAAATCATGTTTTTCACAAGAGGAGCAAGCACATTGATACAAGATTCCATTTGATCAGAGAGTTAGTGAACAATGGAGAAATCCATTGGAGATCTGTCAATTTGAAGACTAATTGGCAGATATATTCACAAAGGTATTAGCAAATGAGACTTTTGACTATCTAAGACAAAATTTAGGCATTGTAAACGCTGAAGTAGTTAGTGGTAAAAATTAAGGGGGAGTCTTAGAAACTGGAGATAATTTCTCCAAGCAATGGTTCACCTCCCTCATGCACATCATGCACACATTGGAGAAAACTTTAAAAAAAAAAAAAAAAAAAACAGTTAACTCCCTCATGCACGCAGACTGCATGCTTAGCTTGTTTTTGGCATGCACATCTATAGTGAAACTCTAGTTTATTTTTCAGTTAGATTTGTTTTCAAATTTTATTTAATGTAATGGCTGTTCGCAGTTTCAAGGCAGAATAATAAGATTAAAGAAACTTCTTGATTGCCGTAGCAATCTGGGCATTTGTTATTTTTTCTGTTATATTTTTTTAATGCTCTGTTTTCTCTTTCATTTAGCCATTAGTTAAGAAGTTTGGCATGGTTAAGATGGGAAAACCGTCCTTCCACAAATATTGCTCTGCCGAAAATGAAAAACTTAAGTCTTAGAACTCGTCAATGGGAGTCTGGAAACACTGTGGGATCCTGCTTCTCACGTACGTCCATCAAAACTTATAGGTCGTTTAATGCTAACAAGCAAACATCAGGATAGTGAATAGTTAGCTTATGGACTGACATGGAAATAGCATGTCCTAAAAATGCAGCCGCCAGAGCAGCTGAGAGAAATCAGAGTTATAGAGTGCACCCGGCTTGTAAAAATTCCTCCAACAATAGCCCTGCTAAAACATTTGGAGAAGATGACTTTGGATTGCACTACCAGTTTGAAATCTTTGCCACCAGAGTTCTGTCAACTACAATCTTTGAAACACTTGGTGCTAAAACGATGTGAGTGCCTGAGACTCTTGCCACAAGAGTTCTGTCAATTGCAATCTTTGAAACACTTGGTGCTAAAGAAATGCGAGAGTCTGAGACTCTTGTTAGATGGGTTTGTGCAATTAACAAATTTGTAACACATAGACTTTTCTTACTGCCAAGAGCTACGTGCACTGCCACCGTCTTTCGGTCAGCTGATAAAACTGAAAACTCTTGACATAGGAAATTGTAGGAACTTGATGATCGAAGCACATATATTTGGAGAAATTACGACCATTGAGGAGTTAAACTTCGAAAATTGCATGAAGTTGCGGGAGCTGCCAACACAAACGACATTGCAAGGGTCATTGAGAAAGTTAAATTTGCTTGGTACCAACTTGGAAGTCCTGCCAGATAATATGGATAAATTGATTAGCTTGCAGCATCTGTACATAGGAAGCCCCATGTTGCAGATAATACCCTCTTCTCTTGCGGATCTACCGTGCTTGATGGAGATTCAACTGTTAAACTGCAAGCTGTTGATCTCTTATCCCGAGTTTATCGGACCGTTAAGTCTTTCAGATGCTTCTCAAATGCAGAAAGAGGAGGCGGCTGAGTCAAGGACTTTATATGTGTACCGTCCCTGAATGAGGGTCTCGGTGTGGAATGTGTCTTCTTCCTTAGTATTCATGATGAATGTTTAATATATATAGAGATATTCATGAAGATTTAACATATTAATTATGTGTATTAAGAATTGATAATAAAAATATTTATAGAAGTAATATTGATTATAAGTAATTTTCTTAACCATTATTATATTTATAACGATATTCCAATTTTTATTATTATTTATGATGATAGTTCAACTTAGTATTATCGTTTTTGGCGAATATTAGTTAATTTAAAAAAAAATGGGTGATTCATTCGTAAAATCCTATATGATAGTCTCGCTGATTTATTGTACCTCACCTTCAATCATTTGCAAAGTAGACTTTAAACTCTTAGATTGAAAAAGAAGAAAAATATCTCAAAATATTAAAGAAGAAACAAATTTTCTGAAATCTCTAATAAATTAAAAAATATCAAAACTATCTTGACACTTATCGAATCTCCAAATAATAACAATATGAAAAAAAAAAAACTTGAATGATTAAAATAGATTCAATTTCATAGGAACCCAATGTCAAATGATGTATTCCCTTAAATAATTATTTTAAGATAAACTGGAGTGCTTCGGCATCAAATGCTCTAACTCCTTAGAAGGGTTCAATATATTTTTCTAAATAATAAATGAACTCTGTTGACCCGCAATTTCAGATAAGTACACTAGCATGCACGCATCAATGTACGAAAATAAATCTCAGGGCAGGATGCACCCTTTTAGCTAAGTATAATAGCACACATAGGTATGTACTCGAAGGAGTAGTGCGTAAGATAACCAGCACAACGTTAGCATGGTTATTAGTTTTCTGAAATGTTCTCTTTAGCTTATGGACTGACATCGAAATGGTATATTCTGAAAATGCAGTTCCCGAGCAGTTGAGAGAGACAAGTGTTATAGAGTGCACCAGCCTTGAAGAAATTCCACCAACAATAGGATTGCTAAAACATTTGCAGAAGATGACTTTGGATTGCACTACTAATTTCCAAGGTTTACCATCAGAATTTTGTCACTAGAAGCTTTGAAACACTTGGTTCTAAAGCAATGCCAGTGCCTGCGACTCTTGCTAGACGGCTTTCAGAAACTGACAAATTTGCAACACAGACCTTTCTTACTGCCAAGAGCTACGTTTACGGCCACCGTCATTCGGCAGCTGATAAAAGTGAAAACTCTTAGCCTAGAAAATTGTAGAAACTTGATGATCGAAACAGATATATTTGGAGAAATTACGACCATTGTGGATGAAGATTTTTGTTTAAATTAAATCGAACACTGTTAATAAAGACACAATAACAAGAAATATAATGGAATAAAATTTAGAACGATTCTTTATTTTTTATTTATTTTTGGATAGTTTTATTATTCAACTTCTTCCACTCATTCTCTTTAGTAATAAACATGTAATACAATGTATTTATATTATATTAATAAAATTATATGTAAATATGTTTTCTGAATAGATAAATTATTCTAAATTTGTTTAATTAATAAAAATAGAAACAATTTACATGAAAATAAATTAAACTTATTTATATCCTTTTAATAGATTTATTATTTTAGAAATAACTAAATTTGATATTAAACTGACTATTAGAGTACTTGCATGAGTTTATCTACTCTAAATTTAAGGTTCAGCTAATTCTAACCAACATTCTCCCTTTTGATGTTGAGTAGACTAACAACTTGATTTCAGAGTTTTGAAAGTTGAACTTTTTCAACTGCTTTGGTCAAGATATTTGTTGTTTATATACTTCAATTCTACTTCTTATTTCTAAAGCAAATCTCAATAAAGTGGTATTTAAAATCACAATGCTTTGACTTCCTGTGATGGACTATGTTCTTCGTCAATTTGATATCACTTACATAATCAAGATATTGTAGGTTGATATTATTTCTCTCCAATTTCTTCTAAAACCTTTCAGAGCCACAAATGTTTGTGTACCTATTGCAGTGATTGCAATATATTCTACTTTTGTAGTTTAAAGTATAACTAACCTTTGCTTCTTCGAGATTCATGTAACAAACCTTGAACCAAGTGAAAAATAATTTCTAGATGTTGAGTTTCGATCATCCAAACTATCTCCCTAATCATAATCACTAAAACCAACAAGTTCAAAATTTTTATTAGCATAATAATGATTATGTAAATCAATAGTATATTTCAAGTACCTCAAAATCTTCTTAGCTACCTTCATATAAATTTCAGATGGCTCAGACATAAAGCTTGATACAAGAAAAAATTATTGTATAATATTTGGTCTTCAATGAATTAGAAACATTAATCATCCAATAATACTTTTGTAAGTTGGCTTATCAACTCTTTTAGCACCATCTTATCTACATAGCATAACTCCATGAACAATTGGAGTGGAGATTGGTTTACAATCAACCATACTGAATTTATTCAACATATTATTCGCATAGTTTATTTGACAAATAAAATTTTCATCTTTACTTTGATGAACCTCCATCCATAATAAGTATTACATGAGACCTAAATCTTTTATTTCAAACTCATTCATCATAATAATTTTGAATTCAACCTTCATCTTAGAATTTCTTCCCATATACAATAAATCATCAACATACAAAGCTATATTAAGGATACCATTACCTTTTATCTTAGTAATAAACAATAACATCACTCTTGCCTCGTCTAAATCCATTTTGTTAAAAATATCCATCAATTCAAGTATACCATGCTTTCAGTGCTTGTTTGAGACCATACAAAGCCTTATTTAACTTATAGACTTGGTCTTCTTTACCTTTTATGATTTTTGTTTGGCTATTGTACATAGACTTATTCTTATAAGTACCCATTCAAGAAGGCACTTTTAACATCCTTGTGATGTATGCTCCATTTATTTTGAGCTACTAGTGAAATCACCATTCTGGTGGTCTCTTGTCTAGAAACTGGTATAATTGCCTCTTCATAATCTATGTTATATCTTTGAGTGAAACCTTTTACAAGAAAACATGTCATGTTTCTTCCAACATGAGCCTCACTATCATACTTAATTGTGTATACCCATTTAGTACCAATACACTTAGTGTAGTGTGGAAGTTTTATAAACTCTCAAGTATCATTCTTATGAAAGTAATCCATTTCATCTTTCATTACTTGCATCCAAACATAATTAGGACATACATATTCAAAACATGATGTTTCAAAATCATCTTGTATCATTAAAGCATAATTAATTGTATCACCTCTTGGATATTCTTCATGTGTTTGGATTTTTGTACACTGATGAATTTCACTCAAGCTTCTTACCTTCCTTGAAGAACTAGGACTTGAAGCGAGAACTATACTTGGAATAAAAACTTTAGATGATCAGGTACTTAATGGACTTGTAGTAATTGGCACTGAAGTACTAGTTGTTTGCTCCTAAGGAGTATCATCATAAACACCATCAATAAAAATGGATTTAGAATCAATATGATATTTATCTTTATCATGACCATACACTTCCCCTTCATCAAAAATAACATCTCTTGACACAAAAATATTATTAGTGATAGGAATATAAAGCTTACATTAGATGATTTGTTCATTGTCCCCAACAAAAATATCAAACTCAATCTTTTGATCTAATTCTTTTCTTTTTTATCAACTACATGGGCATAAGCTAAACAACCTACAACTTTGAAATATTTGACATTAGGTTTATTTTCATACTATGATTCATATGGAGTCATATTTCTAAGTGCACTAGTAGGACTTCGATTGAGAATATCTATTTTTGTAAAAACTTCATCAACAAAAAAAATGTTCAATCCCTTTATTTTTAACATGCTCCATGTCATTTTAATAACTTTATGGTTCTTCCTTTCAACCACACCATTTTTTTTGAGTTGTGTAGGTAGTTTTGAGTTGCCTTTTGATGCCATCCAAATCATAATAAATTCATAAATTAAGCTTTTGAACAAAATTCACCTCCATGTTTAATCCTTAATCACTTTATTTTGTAACCACTTTCATTCTCTACAAGGGATTTAAACCTCTTAAATGTATCAAATACTTGACTCTTTTGTCTCAAAAAATAAACCCAACACATTTTTTGAATAATCATCAGTAAATGTAATGACATATGATGACTTACCCAAAAAATTTATTTGCATAGGTCCAAAAATATCAGAGTTAACCAATTGAAGTGGATGATAATGCTTTCATGTATTACCTTTTGGAAACTTTTCTCTTTCATGTTTACCTTTAACACATCCTTCAAAAACTTCCTTGTGATCTTCAATGTTTGGAAGTACATATGCCGATTCTCATTATTTAACTTAAAACTTTTAAAATTAAAGTGTCTAAAGTTGAGATGCCATAACCAGATATTATCTTCATATGCCATATTTGTAGGACTGTTACTATGCTCTCCAAACTTGAATTAGAACAACCTATTCTTATACATAAGTACAATTTTAGCAATCTTATTTCCTTGATTCTTGTCATAGATATTACATTACTTATCATCAAAATCCATCTTGTAGTTCTTTTCACATAATTTTTCAATACTCAACAAATTATATTTTAACTTTGAGTTATAATAAATATCATTAATATATTTCTTACCTTCTATATTATTCACCTTCATAGTTCATTTTGTTGCAACCTCTAAATATTTGTCATCACCAAGTTTTATATTGGTTTTGAAACTTTTATAAGTCATTATTCCCTAACATGTAATTGGAACAACCTGAATCTAGATACCAAACCTCTTTAGAACTATTTTAAGCTTTGTCACATTAAATGAATAAATTACATGAAGAAACATCAACATCCTCATTAACAAAATTAAAACTTCTTTCATTTTCTAATTTTAATTTAAATTCTCAATCAAATTGACCATACCTATGACAATAATAACATTGAATATTTATCTTATCAAATATACCTATACCTCTTCCCCTTATAAATGAACCATCTCTTCTTCCTCTATATCCTGTTGAATAATTATAATTAATTCTTTTCATTTCATATGGTTGGTTTTGTTAATGTATTTTCCTTATACACGGTTGTTCTTGTTGTTAGTGCTAGTACCTCCATTATTTATGATCTTTAATTTTGAGGCAAAAGCCTTCTCATCACTTTCATTTAATGTGTCTTTTAGCCTTTATTCATGGGACACAAGAGATCTAAGTAGGTGATGAAAATCAAGAGTGGCGAAATATTTTCTTTCTTCAATAATGATGGCAACATGGTTCTACCATGGTGTTAAAGAAGTTAACACATTTTTTACCAAGACCTCTTTGTTCAACACTCCTCTAAGTGTAGCAATCTTGTTGACTTCATATTTTACTCTTAAATAGAAATCTCTCACAATTTTAGCATGTTTTGTCTTCAAGTTCTCAATTTTTCTCTTCAAATTTTACAACCTAACCACTTTGACTAATGCACTACCTTGTTAAGAATCTTTTAGAGTCTTCTAGGCATCCTTGGCCATCCTTGCACATACAATTATTGGAAATAGGATCTTATCTAAAGATTTTTTAATATGAATCAAAGTTTGTTTATTCTTCTTCTTATCTTCCTTCTTCACTTATCTGTTAATAGCTGAAATAATGGCCTAATCAGTTGGGTTTTTGTAACTTGTTTCTGAAACCTTTCATAAGTCTTTTCTTGTCAGAAGAGTCGACATCTTGATGCTCTAATAATCATAATCATCTCCACTAAATTATAGAATAAGAATATTTTTAGAATTTGACATGATCAATTATTAGAAAGAATTGAAACAAAAAAAAACCACATAAACCTTGCTCTAATACCAATTGAATATTTTTTAATAAATTAAATCAAACACTAGTCAATAGAAACAAAATAAAAATAACCAATGAGAAGTGAGTGAGTTGGTAATACAACTTAGTTGCTGCAAACACCACCTAAGTTCAACTCTCAAATTAAGACTGATTATAACCAATACATAATATATGTATTTATAAAATTTCATATAAATATATTTTTATATAAATAAATAAATAAATAATTTCAAATTTATTTAAATAATAAAAATAAAAATAACTTACATGAAAATAAACCAATTTTCGTTTTCTAACTTATCAATAACTTTATTATTAAGCTTATTATTAAAGAACTTGCACGGATTTATGTACTCTAAACTCAGTGCTCAACAACACTTTAACCAACAGTGGAGTTGAACTTTGAAAATTGCAAGAAGTTGCAGGATCCGCCAACGATCCAAGGGTCATTGAGAAATCTTAATTTGTTTGGTACCAGCTTGTAAGTTTTGCCAAATAATATGAAACAATTGATAATGTTGCAGCATCTATACAGAGGGAGTCCCCAGTTGAGGAATATGCTGCTTGATGGAGATTCGATTAGTTAGTTACAAGCTGTAAAACTCTTATCTCAAGTTTATTGGACCCTTAAAGACTTTCAATGCTTCTCAAATGCAAAAATATGAGGTGGCTTAATCAAGGGATTTATATGTGTACCGTCGCTGAAATAGGGTTTTGGCGGGTAATTTGGCTTCTTCCCCTAGTGTAAGACGGAGATAGAAAGTGGCGATTTTATGTTTTGAATCGTTGTATTATGTGTATCGCAAATGAGTCTCCTTTCCAAGGAATTTCGATTATTTGTTTAGCTGGAGAGGGTGTCTATCTCATAAGTATCTTTTTTAAATAAAGAGTCAGGATAGAGAGTTACATATAATTGAATCCATTAACATTTACAATAATATTTATAATTACTAAGAAATATTTTCCGTCTCTGCTTAAAACAATATATTTGTTTCGGCACGTTCCAACATTTCTTGCGTTGTCCCTATGCTGTTTTACATGTACAAACAAACTGAACTTTTATATTTATGATTTCATTTCTATGTCGATAGGTGTTTACTTACTACAGAGTCCTTTTCATATTTGATTGATGTTCCACATTTAAAATTAGAGGATGAATTCGATCAGGTTTCCCTTTTAACGTGTAGTGCAAGTTAGTTGGGCCATGACATAAGAATGCAACTTTGTAGGCGAGGATGTGTTGGCCCATTAACAATCATGAGACATATATAGAATGGTGAGTGTCAATAGATGCAAGCAAAAGCAAGAGTACATTTTATTATAGGAGTAAGTGTGTTATGTAGATATATTTTTTCATTCAATTTCATTAATTTTTGTGTATTTGATTTTAATATGTATGTAAGGATGTAGATGTTATTTTGATGTATTATTAATCTAAAATAATATTTCCATTAACAATAAATTGAAAAACACCTAATTTATATACAAACTTGTCATGTTTTAAAAACAAGTTTTACAAATAATCAGTTGTCTTTTTTTAAATCATGTTATTTGACAACATAAAATTGTTGGCTTTTTGTAAATAAAATTATATGAATAGCTTATGACTCTTTTCAGTATCTATTTTCATCTTGAAAATAGAAATTAATGAATGGTTCATGGCTTTTTTAAAGTTCATGTAAAAATAAGTCGTGGGTTGGAAATATTGTGTGATTTTAATAACTCAATGTGAATAAATGAAAGATTAGACATACATATATTATCAAGTAAGTTCAGCTCAAATTAGTGTCTCTACATGAATGTGATAAGACTTTTTTCAGACTAAGTTTTGTTGTTGATGGTGATTTAAATTTCTGTTTTGATCAATACATTTTTCCTTCTCATAAACTTTTGTATGTCTCTAGGCTCGTGATTTTATTCTTGGCAAATCCTAATTTTTTTATTAGAAGATAATAATTGTCTTCCAAATAACATAAATAATTCATTGTTCTTTGATTTTTTAAAATAGAACTATGTTGTTTAATGACATGAAATCATAAACTTATTATAAAAAAAGCTATGTTAATGGTTTATGATTTATCTTAGGTTTTATATAAAAATAAGTTGTCTTCTTGAAATGTTAGGTTGTTTTGATAGATTGAGATGTATAAAATATATTTTAAATCAATACGTTTCTTCTTCTCATAAATTTATGTATAGGTCTGTAGTGTCGTGATTTCATTCATGTTAAAACATGATTTTGTTAGTAGAAAATAAGAATTATTATTTGAATAACACAAATAATTAGTTGTGTCTTTATTTTTTTATAGTATTATTTTATTTGATTATCTAAAATCATTAACTTCTTATAAACAAAGTTCTATGAATAATTTACAACTTATCTTAAGATTTATATAAAAATAGGTTGTGGGTTTAAAATATTATATTATTTTGATAGTTCAATACTCATAAACAAAATATTGAGAATGTAGGAGTTAACATAATATTAATAACTTTGTGTCAATATAATAAAAAAATTATTTTACTTTTTTAATATCATTAATATTAAAAAAATCACCACATTGTCAAATATATTCTATAAATATTTATCTTCTACCATTAATTTTATTTATATTAAATATTAATACACATGTAAAAATGTAAAGACTCGATTGCTATATTTTAAATTAAAATTAATATTAACATTTAAAATATCTTTAAAAAATCTAATATATATGAGTGAGAAAATAAAATTATTAGTTATTATTTCTTTTTAATTTATTTTATAATAAAATGAGTGTTACTTCATCATATTCATCACCACTTTTTATTTTTAATAAACGGGAAGAAGGAGAATGAAAAAAAATACTAGTATATATGTATTAATAGCGATCTTACATTTATATAAGATAATCAAAATAATGTCTTGGTATTGGAAGTTTTAAAATTAATTCCATCTTTCATACGATATGTAACTTTTAAGACTCAAATATTCATTACTAGGAATGGTAGCCTTTGTTCCAGAGCATAAATGGTTAAGAAATTTTTAAAAGCTTGGTTATGTTATAATTTATAATTTTCTTTAAATCTATTTAATAATAAATTAAATGTTATCATATTTTAAAAAAAATTTAAGGTAATTTTAAATATTATCATTGTAATATATAAATGGTTATCTTGAATGTAGAATTATATTTGATGGATAAGAGAAGACATTATTTTGTTGGATATTATTTTTCACATTTTTTACATTATTTGTATTTATCACAACTTTTTAATAATGAATTTAATTATTTTAATTAATTATAATAATTTTTAAATTAATATTTATATCACAAATAAATTTATTAAAAAAATATCAAAAGATATCAATCTTAAAATATTTAATCTATTAAATTTGTAGACTTTTAAATTATTCTATTATATTAATTTGAATCTCAATCAACCATTGCATTAATCAAATTTTGATTTTATTTTAATTTTATAATAAATATATAAATATTAACAAAATTTAACATATTAAGATTTTTCAAAACAGGCCACAACAGTGAAGCCCATTTAAATGAACAATGCCGATGATACATGATGCCATAGATTGTTATTCACCTAAAACGAAAATATAAATTTTGAAGTGAGAATAAAAAGCATATTGATTTAAATACAATATCATGAAATTACGATAAACCTTTATAATGTAGCATTCCTTTCCTTGCAAAAGGAAATTGTAAATTTTGTAGTTAGAATATATATATAAAATCATGAAATTATACTATACCTGTATAGTGTTCCATTTTTTTATAAAAACATTATAAAAATTAAATATGGCAAATACCCACTCATGTTTTGACATCTTGGTTTCTTTTATAAAACATTTTGTATTATATACACACATGTCAATAGTAGTGAATACATAGTTAAATGTCTAATTACATAATTTTATATTAATTATGATGTTTATCTTTTATTTTTTTCAAGTTTAAATTGTAAGAACCCTTTCAAGTTATTATTGTTATTGTTATTGTTATTATTTGTAATAATAATATAAGTTTTACTAAATATTTTTTAATTAATATTAATTTAAATATATATTCAAATTTAAAAGATTAATAAATGATTATAATGATACAATACATTATAAAAGTAAAGTTTAATAATTTTTGACAATTACTTATACATTCAAACTCAAGTATATTTTTATATAATATGTGACCTGGTATAATATTGATCTATTCAATAAATAAAAATTATAAATTTCATAAACCAAATTTTAACATATATGAATTATAGAAAAAGGTTTTACACCATTCAATGATCTCTTAATTACATATTGTCAATAATATCCCATTCAATATACCACACATTTTATTTTGTATACATTAATAAATATGATAATGGAAAGTGAATGCAATTTGTTTAAATTACTCATACTTTTTTTAATCAAATATTGTATTAATGGTGTTTTAATTTAATATAAAAAATAATTGAATAAATTAAATGAATAAAAAAGGACATTCAAATAATAAATTATTTTCAAACAAAACATATTGAGCAATCAAGGTCTTGAACAAAAATTAAAAAGTTAATATTTGTGAAATATCTATTCGAGGAACACAGTGCTATAGAGGATAGTGTATGATTCTGAAGTTGAATAAGTTACATTTTGATTTTGATTATGTGATAATCATGTCTGTTTGGGACAAGATAGGTGGATTAGGACTAAGGCATACTTCTCTGTTATCCTTATGGAGCACTGTTGTCCAGGCTACTCCTACGATAAAAATGTAAATAAGTTTTCTATGTGAATCTAATTACAAGTTTACTTTAAATTATCATGTATCTAAGACTACATAATCCATCATATGATTGAGCCTTTTTATCTTCAAAACACTAGTGAATCCTAACACACAACTAAACAAAGATAATATGATAAAGCAGGGGAAGTGGGAATGACTGAGACAGCCTCAGAACCCCATTGAATTGAGTGATGCCTAATAAGCCCAAAATAGGGACCTCAAGATGAAGTATTTCTCCCTCTATTATGTGTGTGACTACATCATATGCGGTGAAAATCTAAATTCTCTTCACCTAGGCCATCCTCTTCATCCAAGCATGCAATATATATATGGTATGTATAGATTTTAGATAAATATAGGTGTTAAGTGTATGTTATGATGATTTTTAGTTGTTATGCTAATGCCAAATTTATAGCTAGCTATAAGATGCCTTAGGGAACCCATTTAAATAGAAGACTTCTAATTTTTAACTCATAAAATACATTGGCATGCCAATCGACTCAAAGATGGGTAAAATGATCTTAAAATGAAACCCAAAAGAAACATGCATTGAAAAGATCCCCAAAATTTATGATGGAAAATATTAGTCCTTTTAGAAAACATAGTAGAGTGGGTTTGTCTAAATAGGGCACTCCTACCTAGATGTAAAAAATATTAAGATAAAAGGGAAAATTTATAGGGGATCCCTATGACTTAGGTAAGGAATGACATAGAATACTAAAACTTTAGAAAATTTAGTGAAATCCATGTGAAAGACTAATGGAAAAAGACGTATGACTATGACATCATGTGCCATTGAGATTCTAATTTAGCATTAAAATATGTCAAATACAAAAGTCATAAATAAATAATACTTGTGTTTTCTTTACCAAATTTATGTGTATGCATTCCCCTTTCTCACCCTTACCACCCCATGACGCTTTATTTTAAATTTAGTAATCCAATAAAATTAAAAAACTAGAGTAAAAGTAATGAATTCATATATGTACTTACCTTTGTATCATGTGTTTGTTTGAAAATGGAGATATCATGGGTTTGAAGTGATCAACCCATTAGGAGAGAAGATGGGACCTAATATTGTTCTCTTGTTAGCTAGAGGTTTGAACAACAATTCAAATAATGCATGTAAAAATGGTAAACAAATATGGTATGATGAAGCAAGATATGCTTTAACCTATCCTTGTGGGTAGAGATGTGCCTAGAAGTCAAAATATTTTTAAATTCATCCCCACCCAACTCATATACTAGATACTAGTGCAAACATTTTTTAATCAACCAATATGGATGGTTATAAGATTCATTCTAGTACAAGTATAATTCTAAGTTGAGTCAATGGTAAACAACATAGATAATGGCATGATTTTAAATTATTTATATATAATATTGCAAAAAAAATTATAGGCGAGAAGAAAATTATGCAACATGACCCCAATCTAATAATTGAACAAACTAAGTCACATAATTTGAGTGAAAAGTCTTAATTTTTATTTATAATTCTATGTTGATGCAAACACATACTATGTACATTCCCCTAATATAATTATAAATGTCAACAATTGAGCCAAAATTAATAATATGTGAGTATTTACAATGCATATGTCCTATTTCTAGTGTGATCCTTCAAAACTATGTAAAAATTCTTTTATTGTCTAATTAAATATTGTTGTAAACTGTGATAACTGTAGTCATATAAAATATGAAAATTGGTAACTTGAGTGTGGCTAATGACACCCAACCTATAGATCCATATTATTTTCTCCTCATGACCTTCATAGGCATCTTTTTACTAAGTCTTAGTCATTCATAGCCTTCCAAACCTTATTTTAGCTCAGCCAAACATCTTTTCCTATGATAAATACATTTCCTTAGGTCATGCACCCTTAGGATAATAGTGCTAAACTTGGACTATAATGTTGAACCCTCTAGTATCTACTTTTGGTGCTCCTATCCAATTGTATTTTTATCTCCAATGGTCAGTTCCTATTCCTTTTCTTATTAGCCTAATATGAGCACATCCAACCCATGACCAATAGATCCCTATAAAAACCAATTCAAAGTTCATTTATAAGGTGTTATCAAATATCAAAAAATAAACAAGAATATAAGCAAGACTACTAAGGCAATCTTCCCTATTCTTTGCATATAACCAGCCAATACAACTACAATCTCATTCAAATGTTTATACTAGTTACTAGCCACCTCAAGCACACCCAATTATAGAATTTGCATCTTTATACACACTATTGCATAAAATAAATCAAGTGGGATAACTACATATATATTGATCCCTCTTTAGAGTATTGGTATGTAGGCAACATGCACACATAAGGGATGTGGATACATGTTCAGTGTATCTTACACATACTAACCCCCTCTCTTTCCTAAATTTTGTCAAAACATAATATATTCTAGGGTATGATTACTAAATCTACTATATATGGAGTTTCGTGGACATTCAATAGTCAAAATTTCATAGGTAGGCTCACACAGATATAGTGAACAAAACCTAAAAAAATTAGGTCTTCTAGACAACAACAACATAAGAGGACTATACCACCAGACCCTAAGGTGTCCTATTTTGGCTCTCCTATAAAATCAATAAATGAAGTCTAGATCCTAATTTATAATAGTGTTTAAGTTATGAACTATGAATTATAGACTTTGTCTTAGTCATATTAGTATGTTTCAAACTAATTCTTATTTTCTCTCACTTATTACTATTTTTAAAAAGGTCAAAAATATAATTAATTTATACAAATTAGTATCTTAATTATTACATATTTATTTAATAATTTTATCACTCTAGACCCTTAACTAAAATAGGAATAATACACCAATATTCCTAAAATTGTTAAATCATTTGGTGAACCTGACTTACTTCATTTATGCATAAAAACCCTAGAAACCCTAGGATAAATTTCTAATTGAGTTTTCCTATATTTTTTTGATTTTTTACGAACATAATAAATTAATAAATTAATACTAAATTTTAAAATTTTGTAGTAATTTTGAAATAATTTTATTTCAAACCTTAGTTGCCCATATTAGGTACTAGTATTTTCTCAACATTTTTTCTAATTTTTTTTAAAATTTTTTACTTGCAAACTTAAATTATAAATTAAAATCAAATTTCAAATTTCCATATTAATTTTGAAAATAAAAACTTTCAAAACCTTAGTTGTATATGATCCCATCGCTTTTAAAGTATCACCTTACATGTTTGTAAGCTTCATATCCTTTTCATGAACTTTCTAGTTTTCTATTTTTGGGAATATTCATTACTTTCCTTCCATAACACCTTGATTATTAAAAATTATTATAAAAAAAATCAATCAATTTTAAAATTGTTTTCTTACCTTAACAATGGCCCAATATGTTGATTTTGATGAAACTGATAAAAGGAAACTTCAAGAACTCTTAACTAAAAATGATTATATGCAAGATGACATACTTAAAATACTAAAAGAGGAACAAAATAAATTGAAAAATTGTCAATCTTCTCAAACCATAGAGTAGCCAATTACACATGACACTACAAAGGTAACTATGTCTCAACAACCCCCTATAACTGCCTAACCTTCATCTATCTCACCATCAGCTACATCTAGTACATCTTTGTATCTTAATATGGTAGCCCTTATGAAAGATATAAGATCTCTTCAATCCAAGGTGCTACATCTTGAGCAAGGTTCCTCTAGACCTACACATGCTTTAGATTCATTTTTTCTATTATATACACCATTGGCACGTCATATTAATTCGACACCCTTGCAACAAGGTTTTGTTAAACCCAAGCTCACTCTATACAATGGTAAAGGTGATCTAGAAACACATTTGAGATATTTTCACACAACATGCTCAGATTATGTAACAAATAACCACCTACTTACAAAGTTATTTCCACATAGTCTAAAGGATTATGCTTTACAATGGTTTTATAGTCTACTAAATTAGTCAATCAATGTATTCAATCCTTTACCTAACATGTTCTTAGCTCATTTTAGCATTAATATTGGTGATAAGGTTTCCAATTCCCAAATTACACAATAGAAACAAATGTCAAATCAGAACCTCACAGATTATGTTCTTTGATATAAGACTATTTTGACTAAGATGACTAGCCCCATTGTCAATCAAGAGTTACAAGATCTATTAAAATAGAGTCTTCTACCAGCTTTACATGAATCAATAATGTTCAAAAGTTCTCTTCTTTCACTGATTTATGTCACACACCAAAGGAAAGGGAAGTCAAATTAATTTCAATGGGAAAACTCAAGTAATCAAGTATATCATAAACAATAAATAAGAGTAAAAATAAAGTGTCATATATAGTTAAGGTCAATGATAGAAAGAGTCAGAATCAACCTATAGTCAATGCAACTTCAGATCCCCCTCAACATGTGGTTTTATTAGCACTTCTTTGGTAAAATTTTACCATTTTACCAGTTCCTCCATCTAAAATTTTAGAGAAACTATTAGAATGTAATATCATATCTCTCCCTCTTATTCAGGAAGTTGATCCAACAAAACCTCTTCATTGGGATATGAATAGCATATATTTTATGAATTTCATAGGGCACTAAGTGATACAATAAATATATGGCTCAATTTGAGACACAAGATACGAGACTTTATAGATGATAATGCCATTGATATTGGCACTCTAATTGAGACTCTAGAGGTAAAAAAACTACAAGATAAAACTTTGAAAATATTCTCATATCTTTTTTCACAATATTCTAAAAAATAGACAGGGGATACATTAGGTGTTCATCATGCATATCATGCACATCCCCAACCAGATACATACAGGGCACTTTCTGTAGAATTACATCCTTTGAGCAACATGATTAGTGTATACAATTCTAGAGTTTGATCTAGACCTTCTATCTGCTTCTCCAAGTAGGATATAACGAGGATGGTTCAAATTATCATGTACTCTTTCTCAGAGCTTACATTTATTATCATCCTATTCATAGTGTTCTCATAGATAATGGATCCAGTGTGAACATGTGCACTATGATATAATTTTAGCATTTATAATATTTAGAGTAGGATATTACCCTTAAAGACATAATTATCAATGTATTCAGTAGGTACACACATAGTTCATTGGGTGAGATTACACTTCCTGTATAGGTTGGTACAACACACATGGACACACCATTTACTATAGTTCATAGTGTAAGAGTTTTTGATATGTTACTTGGTCGAATATGGATTAAAAAACTTTGTGTAGTACATTTGAAAATTCATAGATCCATAAAATTAGTTTATACTAATCATTTTTTTACAATTGGTGGAGTTCTATTTGAGTTACCACTCCACACTTCAAATCCATCTTCTATTTTGCAATCACTAGTTTCAGTTCAGCCACCAGTTTCAGTTTCTCCACCATTTTCAATTCTTCTTCTAGTTTAGATTCAGACATAGTTGAGGCCTCCATCACCAACATAGAGAGTTCATACACTTCTATAGAGGTATTTTATAAAGTACCCACAGTTTTAGGTTTCTAGATAGCTTTCAGCTATAGTGTTCACACCTAGAGAAGTATCATTGAGGTCTCATGCATCCACTCAAAGAACACATGTTTAGAGAGCTTATCCTACTACCAAATGGGTCCCTAAGAGCCCTATATTTGCATCCACTTCTCAGAGCTATAAGGGGGCCCCATAGTTGATTTCCACTCTAGATATTTCAGAGAATTTATAAAATATACAACTTTCAGAGCCATAGTCTTATCCCTTCCCTTGTGTTTCATGATCACGCACAATCCCTCTCCTTAATATAGGACACCATGATAGGGAGTCTTGCGTGAGACTCATTGGTTAGTATAATTTCTTCTCAATATTTATTTTATATAGTCCTATTTTGATTGATTGTACATAGCTTCAAATTTTGAAAATACCAAAACATTCAAATATTCCAAAAATACAAAATTTCAAAATCCAAAAACATTCAAATAATTCAAATATATCAAAAATATTTTGATTATATGCATTATCCATGATTTACATTTCTATTACTATGCTAGACTTACATTTATTATTTTATATTATTGTTTATCGATTTATCTACATTACCATGCTTCACTTGATCTTCTTTAAGTGTGTGTAGTGATTTATAAATCCTTGATTGATTCACTCTACCCATTGAAGGGGCATCCTACTTATACATTTGAGACACACATCAATATACATACCCACTGGGGGCATCTTATACATGACTACACCATCTAGGTTATGTCATTCTTACACCACACACTGTAGTTATTATGATGATGTACATTACCTACTAGATTAATCAATCAATATCTCACTAGTATATAGAACTTGTGTATTTCTTAACATATATCTAGTCTTGTACTCCATGTCTTTCATACTTTCACTTCTTGTTTTGATTAGTTAGATGCGATTGTATTTCTAAAATTTACATGGTTTCTTTTCTTTCTTTACATAAATAGATATGATTACATTTCATATATCTTATTTATCTCTTGTATGTTCCTTAGGACATTTACCAATGTCCTTTTCTTTTACTCTTCTATGTGATTATGTCTTGCACAACAACCCTAGTTGTTTTCACTTATATGTGTATGTGGCATTTGAACATGCCCTATATGCTTAATTTATAATTTGAGTGATATGCACCCATGTCCATTTTTTGCTTGGCCCTTTGGCCACTCTTGTATGATTTCTTAATTATTTCCTTGTGTGATTATTGCTTGATTGATTTTTTATTTTTTTTAATACCATGATCTGCATCATGCATTTTTGTGATTTATTTGATGCCATGATAGACATCATGCTCCATCCCTCCATGACAACTAACAACTAACAACTAACAACTTACAAGACTTCTAATTCTAATTCAATACATTACACATGTTATTACATTGTTATATCTATCTAGGCAAACCCATATTAATGTAACAATCTCCATTATAAATTATGTTATATCTTGAGATATCTTGTCAATTATCATTGCTATATCATATATTCTAACACACTTGTAGGGATATTTATTTTAAGGGTAGTCATTAAAGGGTCTTCATTCCTACCCTCAAAAGATGGGGAAAAATAATAGTTTTGTTATAGAGATCAAAGCTCCTAGTAGTCAAAAAAGTAGTTTTTAGAACACCCAAAAAAACAACTAGACTTCAAACTAGGCAAAATAGACTAGGGAGATAGTGAAAATTATAGAACATCCATCAAAATCAGCCTAGGACAGGAATGCTAAGATTGGAATATAGTGTCAGATAGTAGAGTGTCCATTTCCAACACTCCTATCCAAATAACAAAAAAATAGATTTTCTAGGCATATGTAGAAAAGTAGGTTAAACTATAGTTTTAAACATTTATACTAGTTTAGAAAGAACAATTTTAGTATATTTTTTCTTAGATAATCTAGATATAGGGGGCATCAAATGTGGCATGATTGTTCTCACTTCTAGTTTTAGATTAGGTAGTTCATATAACTTCTAGATCATAATCTTTCTTTCAGACACTAATGATTGGGGACAATGTGTTTATCAGATTTGTCTTCTTTTCTTTTTTGATGTTAGTATATTACCTAGGCATTCTTAGCAATTGCATGACTTATTCTATCTATAGGTTTTTGGCATCATTTTGGAGTGGATTTCATACAAACCTAACCTTCACATTTTGGAGTGGATTTCACATAAGTCTAGTTCTGAATTTTAGAGTGGCTTTCTTACAAGACTAATCTCCACCTTTTATAATGGCCAAGAGTGGCCTAGTTTCCAATAGACATTTGACTATCCATGCCATATTATTAGATTACTATACATTCATGGGATTCAATATCCATCTCATATAACACACATTTCATACTGATATCAATTTATAGCTTCACTTCACAAGGCAATGATGGAGCTAAAGGGATAGCCTTTGTAATATTGAGCCACCTACTCAACGATATTAGACACACAGTCCAAACATAGATTAACACATACATGATCACATAGCTTCACTTTGTGGGCTATGATGGAGCCAAAGGGCCATCCTTTACACTCTTGAGCCATTCTTAGGGAATTCAACACTCAGCTCTGTTTGTAGTATTACTCTTCATACAACAAACATCCAACATATCTAGCATCATTCAACATTACTTAGTGTTGGTTATATATTTTGTCAATCAATGTACTGATAAACAAAATAGGTCTGATCAATAGTTTTTGGTGACTCTGTTGGGGATATTGAATATCCATTATCCATTTATAATCGATCCATTCACCTCCACATTAACTGGGAAAGAATGCATAGTTTAAAGCCTCAAGCTTTAATTGAAGCAAGGTCAATTCTTTTCCATTTATGTTTCACAATATGGCAGATTCAAGGTATACATGAAGCCAAAGGGCTAAAGGTATCATTGACCCTATATTCAAGTTGGTACAAAAAAGTGATTTTGATATGTTTCCTTTACCATCTCGTCTTCAACGAACCAAGAGCTTTCCTCCTACTAAAGTCATATCTCCATTTCCAAACGAAGTATCTACTTCTACTATTGATAAAGTTGTGCCTATAATTACCCCTCTGAGATTTGTTATCCCTCCTTTTCATATTCTTACAATGGTAGTTCAAGCCCCCTAGGGTAATGTTTTTGGTCCTCTCAACCTTAATCCACCTCTACATGAGCTTCCATGCAGTTCTAGGAAGAATTTCCCCAAATTCTATGGTGATGGGAAAGTTCATCCTGATGAACACATTATAGCCTTTAGCATAGCTTGTGGAGTAATTGGAGTAGAATTTGAAGATGTAGCAGTTAGACTTTTTGTGGAGACACTACAAGGTGTTGTTGTAGATTCGTTTTATCATCTATAGGCTCGGTTAGTGACTAATTGAAATACTCTCAAAGATATGTTTGAAGCCAGATTCAAACCTGCAAAAGATGCACATACACTTTTGGCTCAACTTACATAGATGAAGAAAGAGTCTCATGAGCCTATGAGAGACTTCAGAGCCAAATTTGAAAAATTGAGAAATAGAATTCTAGTAATAGCTCGACCTACAGCTGAGAAACTCAAATGATTTTTCATTAATTCTCAGTTACCTAAAGTCAGTTTTCTTTTGAGGCATTCTAGTCAAATAGATCTTGTTGCAGCTCAACTTTTGGCGACTGAGGTAGAAGATGATCTCATCTTAGTAGGGAAGATAAGAAGAGATCCAAATAGAAATAGAGCTTCATCATCTTTTGAATATGCATCTACAAGAACCACAGATCCAATGGTGCAAAAATTAGCAAATGAGTTGCTTGCTCTCAAAAAGCAAATGGCTCAAGGAATGTCTTTTGCTCCTTCATACAAAAGGACATTCCCAAGTCAGTCTTATCAGGGTAATGTTTCCAAGAATCAAGGGTAATAGAATCACCTTCCTTCCCCACAAGGGAAACTTGCCCTGGAAGCTCCTCCAACCAATTCAACAATGGGATATCTTGAAGTAGAATAAAAATTCTCTTATCAGCCTGAATTGAATCAAGAAAATGTTGCTGATCTCTTTAAAGACAATCAAGAAGAATCAACTGGTGACTCCCATATTAGTTTCTTGAACTACCAGGATGAACCCAAAAATAAAGGAGAATATTGTAATGGATCATATACAATGTTTACTAGGTCCAAAAACTAATCAGTCCAACAGGCTGATAAAGAGAAGATAGAAGAGCAACCACAGCCAGTAGTCATGATTGCTAAACGTGCAACCACTTTGCCTTTTCTATCAAAGGATCTGGTAATCACTCAAAAAGCAAATACATTAATTTTGCCTTCCCTTTCTAATTCAAATTTGCAAACCAGCCCACCTCCCATCCCTCCTAAAACTCAAAAAATTGAAGTACCTTTCTCTGTACCTAGCTCAATTTAGCCATTTGACATAATCGATCATGCCAAAAAGACAAAAATAAAAATGTCTGAGTTTGAATATTTGTAGTTAAATCTGGTTCAATTGAATAAACTGGTCTAATATGTCATAAACCAAACCATCCCTGCAAGACAAAAGGCTAAAAAGGTAACTCCTGATTCTCCAAAGAACACGCCTATTCCAAATAATCTGGTCATTACTCCCCCGGCTACTCTTAGAAAAATAGAACCTTTCTATGTTTCCCTATTAATTAATGGCCACAAGCTAAGTAACTATATTATAGACTCAGGCACATCTGATAATGTCATGCCAGCTAAAGTAGCTCAGTCTCTTGGTCTCACATTAACCAAAACCTATGGGAGATGTTTCTCCATGGAGAACAAGCAAGTACCATTGATGGGGCAAATTAAAGATGCCCAATTTGCATTTGCAGCCTTTCCAGACAAGAGAATCAGGATGACTATCTTGGTGGCTGACATCCCAGCATCCTATGGCATTTTTCTTGGATGAAATTTTTGCAAGGACGTGGGAGGAAAACTAAGCATGGACTTGTCTAAAGCAAGGATCCCTGTCCAAGGCATGATTAAAAATTGCTCCTTGAAAAGGAGGCAAAATACGTGGTCATCTAAGCATCAGCCCCTACAACACAAATTCTATTTGAATCTTCTGCCAGGGGTAATTATTTCTCTACCACAGAGGATGTTCATGTTTCTACAGATGAAAGTCCTATAGCTGACAATCTATGAATTGATCCAAACAAGTCTTTAGGAGAATTGTTAGAGCATAGTATAAACAAGGAAGGATCTTCCATCTCTAATGAAGAGAAATCTGATAGGAGATCATCGTCTGATGGTGACAACAATTCTTCCACCAATGATGAAGTTGGAACTATGTTGATATCTCCTCAAGGAGATATTCTTCCTTCATGCTATTTGCAAGTCAGCAACACCAACAACACAGCTGGATGTGAATCGCTATTTCTCAGATTGAAGATTGCTCAAGATGAAGAGGTCAAACTCCTTCACATCAAAGGAGATGCTGAGCTGATAATTTTTTAGGAGTTTGATGTAGACAATCCAATCATATGCTGGACTGAATCAGAAGAAAAACCAATTATGGTAATCGACCAAGCTGCTGCAAATCAAAATCAGGCAAAGGAACCCTCCACCAAGAAAGCAAAGAGTTATGGCTTTAAAATTGAAGACCACATCCTACCATGGGACAAGAAGAAGAAAAAGCCAAGGGGAAGATGCAAAAAATTAGTTTCCTAGAGGAGAACTCCATTCGCTCATCATCATTTCTAGGGGCAAAATGTTTTCTTGCTGGTTTACCAAGATGGCACACTATTTTCATGGTCTACCAGGAGAAAGTAGTAACTAAAATAATTCAATTTTTGAAGTATCAGATCATTCCATCTATATATATGTATATTTGTATAGTTTTCAATTCTATTTTGTTTTGTTTGCTTCCATTTTTGGAGCCTTTCATTTTTAGGTAGCATGACTTCATAACCCAATGGTACACATGAAGACACTGGAGATTCTAGATTCTACTCCTTTCAATTCCTTTTACAATTGATAGAAGTCCCCAATTGGAGCCAACTGTTGTTCCTTAAAAATATCACTCATTTTTGGGACAAAATTTGAATTATTTTGGTCCTACAGACCAAAATTATCTCCTCTTTCCAAAATTTGTTTTGGGCATTCAAATTCCTCATTTTTCAAGCTTTTCTTAAATCTATGGACTCTGCAGGCTTAAATCTACGAATTCTGCAGGCTTAAATCTATGGACTCAGTAGGAAGAGGAAATCTATGGACTCTTTCAAGGTTAGAGAAAACTACGAATGTGGTTCTATGGACTCTGCAAACATGCTCATTTCTACAAGTTTAACGGGCTTCACAACTTCTGCAGGTGGGATCAATCAAAAGAATCAATTTTTAGAAATTCATCATTTTTGGTGTTGGTTCAGTGCCTTAGTTAAAAAAAAAATCTCCATCGGCAAGCATCAACAGTAGGTTTAACATTTGGTTCATCCTTTGGTTCAACATCTTGGTTCAATGAAAAGGTTCAACATCTTGGTTCAATGAAAAGGTTCAATGTTTTGGTTCATCCTTCGGTTCAACGTCAATTGGTTCAAAGGCAAGTTCAACATTTGGTTCAATGCTTAGTTCATCAACTTGGTTCATTCAATTGAACCATCAGCTTGAACCATTTTGGTTCAAATATTGGGTCAACTAATTGGTTCAATGAAGCGGTTCAATAAGAGGTTCAAAGCCTTGGTTCAATGGAACGGTTCAAAGTTGTGGTTCAATGGAACGGTTCAAAGCCATGATTCAATGAAATGGTTCAACAATTGGTTCATCACCAAAGTTCAAAGAGCTTCTCGAATGACAAGTGCCCTTGTGGAGGGCACTTGATCGATAGAAACACCCTTCGAAAGGGTCATTTTCAAAGAACGCCACAAAAGTAAAATCTTTCAAAAAATTTGTTTAAGATAAACAATTGTAATTCTTTCAGACTTTTGTCTAAAGGAATTCCTTTGGACATAAAGTCTGAAATAATTTAGGAACTAGTCACGGGCGCAGGAAAACTTGACGGAAATAATCAAAACAAAGAATTTTTGCAGACTTTTTATCCATGGGAAATTTTCACAAACTTCTAGTCTGTAGGAATTTTATTCCCAGACAATTTGTTAGTGGGAATTGTCTGCAAGGAAAATACCTAGGGAGAATCCTAGGGGAATTTGGGAAGGGCCACCAAAGGGTAGGTGCCCTTGCGGGGGACTCTTAGCTACCAATTTGAAGACACTTCCTGAAGCCAAAGGGTCACCTGAAGAATCCCAAAGGCCATTCAAAGACTATCTAAAGGATAGATACCCTTGTAGGAGGCTATTCCTAACTCAAAATAGGTCATTTCTTAAGGCCCAAAAGGGCAACTCCAATCTAGAAAAGTGCCAAGTAGAAAATTGAAAGAAGACCAAGGGGTGACGCACCCAAAGATGTCAAATTCAACACTGAGAACTAACCATTGAAAACATAGTGATGGGCACGCGAACGTCAAATTTGAGACAAAAAAATAACTATTGATCCTTTGAACCTACAGACTAGAATGCATTCACAGACTTTAAGGCCAAGACCAATAGAAAGCAAGGAAGGAATATAACAACAAGCTGAATCCAGGACCCAATTCAATTAACTAGAAAAAGAGGAATGATGAAGGTAAGATCAGATCACTAGGTGGACATTGAAAGTTTTAAACTTTCAATAAGCGTGACTTGTTTTGCTACATTGATAAAATCAGATGGGTAAATGCCCCTAAGTTCTAGCCTATCTTCTTAACAAATTACAACACAACAGGATGTGTTACTATTCTGGAGTCCTTCTTGAAATGGCTATATAAGGGACTCTCTTCTATTGTAAATGTATCTCTTTGTTGACAATCAAAATGAAACTCTGCCAAAATTGAAAGACACTTTGAGACTTTGAGCTCAGTTTGTTTATCATATTTTGTTATTGGAATAAGAAAGCAAATGGTTTTTTAGACTTTGTGCTATAATATCTTTGTTGTTGAGGAAACTATTCTTATGTCTTTTTATTCAATATATCTTCTATTCCTTTAATTCAATAAGTAGAATTAGTGACAGCAGTCAAACAGGTGTCCTGAAGAGTCAACTATGGAGAGACTTTATGCCTCTATAATTGACTTTAGTGTGTTTTCTTTTCATTTCTATGTAAATGACTTTGGGATGACTTTGTGCCTTCATTATCCTTCGTATCTTACTCTTGAGAAATTCAAGTGGAGACTTTGTGCTGCATCTCGATTTGTTGGTTACTAAATCCTTTGCTACATTTTGTTGTTACTAATAGGAGTATTCTTGTGGTTTGATAAATAGTACTTCTGAAGGAAGAGGAGTGATGTTTGTCATTTCCCTTGAGTTTTTCCTTTGATTTGCATGCATCATCTCTGAAGAAAGAGAGATGGATGGTTTGTCCTACCCTTGAGTATTATTTTTTGTTTATATATATATATATATATATATATATATATATATATATATATATATATATATATATAGGGAACCTCCCCTTGATGAGAGGAGAGATCAGTCCCCTTCTGATGTGTTAAATCTACACATTTGGACAACTAATCTTCCTACTTTGGTTGATCAAACCTATTTTTTTTATTAGTATGCTAATAGACAAAATATTCAACCAACACTCAACATCAAAATATATTTTATATTGGTTCATGTACCTAGTGAGTTGTATCTGTTCCTTTATCTTCGTCTCTCTCTCTTACCCATCTTTCTACATTATTATTTTAGATATAGTGTATCTAGTAAGAATTGACCTACTCATTGTTTTCTCTTACAAATTTACACTTTACATCATGTTCTCTATATGCACACCCAGCATCACATGGTTTCATGAGCTTCACCTTTGTAGGTAAGTTCATGTATGCTTTCTATTTTTCCTTTATCCTAGTATTTCACTTTTTTGCATTACTAGAATAAAGGAGGGGAAAATGTAGTCATATAAAATGTAAAAATTTGTATCTTGAGTGTGGCTAATGACACCCAACCCATACATCCATATTCTTTTCTCCTCATGACCCTCATAAGAATGTTTTTACTAATTCCCAGTCATCTATATCCTTCTAGACCTAGTTCTAGCTTAGCCAGACAACTTTTCCCATGATAAATCCACCCCCCTAGGTCTTGTACCCTTAGGACAATAGCACCCAACTTGGACTATAGCACTAGGCCCTCTAGTGTCCTATTTTAGCTATCCTATCCAAGTGAATTTTTTTCCTCCAATGGTCAATTCTTCCTAGTTCTTATTTCTCTTCTTGTCAACCTAATGTGAGCACATTCAACCCATTACCAATAGATTCCTATAAAATCCCATTCAAAGTTTATTTGGAAGGGATTGGAAAATATCACAAAGCAAGAAAAAATACAATAAATAATACTAAGGTAGTCATCCCTATTGTCTACATACATCCAAACAATACTAGTAGAATCTCATTCAATTCTTATCCAGTCCCTAGCCACCTTAAATACACACCATTTTAGAATTTGCATCTTTATACAAACTATTGCACAAAGCACATCAAGTGATAGAACTACATATGGATTAATCCCTCTTCAGAGTATTGGTATGTAGGTAGCATGCCCACACAAGGGGTGTGGATACATGTTCAATGCATCTTACACATACTAACCCTCCCTCTTTCCTAAAGTTTGTCAAACCATAATAGAGTCTATGGTTTAAAGCCTAAATCAGATTTAAGTGGAGTTTTGTAGACATCCAAAAGTTAAAATTTCATAGGTAGCCTCACACAAACACAACGAATAAGAACAATAAAGCTCAGGTCTCTTGGACAAAAGTGGTATAAGAGGATAATAACATTGGACCCCATGGTGTCCTATTTTGGTGCTCCTATCCAATCATTAAACAAAGTCTAGATCTTGATTTTTGATAGTGTCCCAATCTTGCAAAATGAATTCTATTTTCTATCTCAATTGTATCAGTCTGTTTCTATCTAAGTCTTATTTTGTGTCCCTTATTACTATTTTTAGAAAGGTAAAAAATATAATTAATTTATAGAAATTAGTAGCTTAATTATTGCATATTTTTTTATTGATTTTATTACTCTTGACACTTAACTAAATTAGGAATAATACACCAATATTCCCAAATTTTGTAAATCAATAACCTATAAAGACGTGAAACCACTATTCTATGTCAATGTTAAAAATGACCATATTTGTACAATAGTGCCTTGTGTTATACTCTGAAAGGAGAGGTCCTATTTGATTCATAAAAATATGACCCAAATCTCAATTACATTGAGCTTTTTTTTTTAAAAAAAAATTTAAAAAAGCATTGAATCCATGTGTCATACTATGTATAGTCAATGTAAAATTATGATGTACCAAGCAAAAATATATATAGTGATGCAATGTGAACAACAACTAAATGTGTATTGAATAGACTAAATTATGATCTGAGTCTAAATCATATGTTTAATGAATATATACTAATTCAACTACTCTTTGTGTTATGAGTTAGTATAAATAATGCATATGTATTACACCTTTTGGTGAGAGTGATGAAGATAGTGTAAATAGATTTAACCAAAAGTAATAACAAATGTAGTGATAATTATTAATTTAGTTTATTATTATATAATATTTTTGAGAAGCTTTTATAATTATTAATATATCAAACATGGAGTGTTATTTATGTGGGTTCACATAGCAATAGAGGAATTATTATGGAAAAATTAACCATGTGCTGTCAGGGAAACCAAAAGGTTGGCACAAGATCAAAACTTGTGTGACATTGAAATTATTGAGACCATCTTCCATATGGAATAAATAGTTTTATCTATGGTTTTAAATATATAAACCATTTATTTGGAGGTAATATTGGATATTGGTAAGGCCAGTGTATATTTTAGTAATTAAAAAATATCTAGAAATAAATATATAATTTTGAAAATGTCAAAAAACATAATTTATTTGAAAATTGAAAATTAAAATAAAATTGAGTACTAAAATTGAAAAAATCACCAAAAGAGAGTGATTTTGTGTAGCCTATATGAAGAGGTAGAGGAAGAAATTCAATCCTATGAGTAGGCCAGATTGGTAAGTACCAAAACCAAGTTTGAATATTTTTTTGAAAATTTGGATTGGTTTAATTGTAGGTGATTTTATTTAAATATGTTTTTTTTAATTACCACAATCCCACCTTTTTTGGGTAGATTGTGTCAAGGTTTGTCATACCTTTGTCTAGATTTTCATGGTGTTTTCCAATGCCACCATCCCTTAGGGAATGGATATATATAAATATTTTCTTAGATAAAATATTACATTGCATATTATATTTGATTTGTTCTCAAATTTTTATGATAGTTTTATTTCTTATGTTGTGTTCTTTGTTGAGTGCATGAAGATGTGCATTGTAGAGATATCCACCAAGGTTGGATGGTGAAGACATTCATTCCATACCCCTATTTGATGAGGATAGATTGATTATTCAAACGTTTAGACATAAATATATGGGTTATCTATATTTTATGCCATATTATGTCCATATGATGACTGCATTGGTTGAGTGGTGGGATGTAGATACTTGGACATTCTGGTTGCCTTCAATTGAGATGCTAATCACTTTATAAGATGTATATAGGACATTGATATTTCATGTTACTATCACAAGAGTTTTATTTTAGGATTTTAAGGGGCTAGTACCAAGTATATTTGTCATGATAACTTGACTAGTAGACCTCGTAGACAACACAATCATAATGATTCACATGTTATACTATCTCTAACTATGTTATCTAATATTTTGAATGTGCATAAGTTCCTTGATGTTTTATTATATTAATTTATATTGATGGATGGTGGCGGGGTGTATATTTCATATACTATACATAATATCATCCAAGATATAAAGGAGTATGGGATGATGTAATCCTCAAGGTGAACCCTATCGAAACCTATATGGATTTACATGTGAGGATTTTGGTGAACCTATTGACTCAATAATTTTTATATATTATAGGGGCTATTATAATATATAATTTAATCAACTAGTGAAGATGAAACATGCTTATTGAATAAATCCACATGTACTCATACTGAGATGGACTAGTACATGATAGATGTAAGATCAATGCACTGTATGTTTTAGGTGGACCTTAAATGATTTGATTGTTGAATCAATTTTGGAAGAACATATAGAGGTTTTATGGGTAGATAAAGGATGGGGAAAAACTACACCAAATCCATGTGATTTATTAGTGCCATGATCAATGGCCAAATGTTTTTTATCACTTTTAGTATGAGAGAGTTAAACAGATGTTAAGGGTGTAATAGAGTGTGCCCCTAGCTTCATGGGTATTGGCATTGCATGTGTGGGCTATAGGGAGACTATGGGATAGGGTTATGATATAGTTAATATATCATTCCCCAATTTTAACAAATGAGAGGTATTTTGTGTTAAAAATTCTAGGTGTGGATGATGTGGGATGCACTAATGCATATCCCACATGGTGGATACATCATAGGTGGGTATGATTATTTCCAAATGGGGGAGACAAAGTTATTGTTGGTTTTTTAGACCATAAACTTGTGAGGTTTATTAGAGTTAGGGATCAATTCAAATATTTTTTATTCTACACTTGTTTATTAACTTTCTACTAAATAATCATTATTACTTTTTTGTTTTCTATCTATAAAGGTGGCAATGATTACCATTTGATGATATTTAGTATAGAATTTGAGATATGACATACTATGTGTTTGATGACACTTTTTAGTGTCATATTATTGAGTGAGATACATCATTTTATAGTGTGAATTTTCCCCTTTTTGAAGAGTTGTGATTAACACTATTTCTTATGTTTGAGTCAATACATAATGAGATGAGTGAAGATATAAGGTGCCAAGACTATGGATTCCCTTACCCAACATATCTATAAATTTATGTCCTATAATTTTGGATTAGTATGCTTAATTATAAATAGATCATGATTGTCTCAAGGTAAACTTATCCACCTATGAGGATCGAGAGAGGAGAGAAAAATTGTAGTCAAGGACACAAAGTGATCTCAGAGCTTCTACCTATAGATATCATATACTAGTAGATATGGATGATATGGACATAGATGAGGATGGATTTACGGATCATAATCATATTATAGAGTGATGTGTTTTTCATTACATTGTATTAAATCTTGATTATATATATATTTATGTTTTGTGTGTGTGTGTGTGTGTGTGTGTGTGTGTGTGTGTGTGTGTGTGTGTGTGTGTGTGTGTGTGTGTGTGTGTGTGTGTGTGTGTGTGTGTGTGTGTGTGTGTGTGTGTGTGCGTGTGTGCATGCGCACGTGCATGTGTGTATTGTTTATAATGTTAAATGTTATAATATGAGTATTGTAGCTTTGTGTTGTATATATTATAAGAAAATAGGATCTATATATACTATGCATGACCATCTGAATAACCTAAAGGGAATAATAACTATGAACCATACTAATCATGTTGTATATATTAATTATTGCACTCTAGTTATGTTATAATTTTACAAATATCAATAGTAGGAATATGTGTACTATCTATTGAAAGGATATTTATTAGTTGTCATATAGTAAATGTTCACTGATTATACATACTTTTATAACAAAAATGTTAGAATTTTTATTATGTTTATATATTGGATACCATTTTTTTTGAATAAATAGTAAAATTGACCTCTCATAGTGTCGTTCTCTTGATGTGTTTGTAACAACATGATGAGTAACCATTGGTTCCATAACATGAACATCTTGGCATAAATTATTCTTATCAAAATGCGATATAATATAATGAGGATAAGGAGACCTATATTTCCACTTAGTAAATGTGATAATCCTTTAGTTAATATATCCTCAATTATACTCTGATTTCATAAAAATCATTATCCCATTGAAAATTAATGTGATGATAATTATAATTATGTTTGTTTCTTATTTTGTCCAAAATATGCAGTGGATGATAATGATTGGGAGGAAGTGAAATCATTATTGTATCCAATAAAATATTAAAATTTCATGAGACCTATGTCTAAATGAGTATAGATATATAGGTTTCCTCTTGGCATAGTGTATTCAATATGGAGCATCACAAGTTGACAATGTTGTTATAGTGTTGGAATGTTTAATGATAACGACATTTATAGTTTTATATGGGTCTAAGAGATATTATAGGGTCTCCTAGGATGCATGAAGTTATTATGAGTCTTTAATAATGTTTTTTAATGCCTTTTTAATTTTCCCAACAAAATCAACATTTGAAAATTTGAATTCAAAATTGGCTCTGTGAGGTGTTTTGAGGTGTTGTGAGAAGTAAAAAGGTTGTTGAATTATTATGAAAATTCCTATAAGGTCATAGAATTTTTTTTAATAGTTATTTCAACATGAAACTCATGAAAATAAAAATTTAATCCAAGGATCTTGATTTGTAACTACCACCCTATGTGGAGTGGCCAAGAAAAGGGAATTGTGTTACATGATCACGAGTCATAAAAGGAGTGAAATGATTGTAGAAGAAGAATAA
>JARHVA010004992.1:1227500-1364438 GCA_037957365.1 Torreya grandis | reverse complement strand
CAATACAATCTGACTATGCATGGTTGTCCTAACCATTACATCTATAGTGAAGTCTATGCTAGAGCTAAAAAAGAGAATTATCAAGATGCTTCTTCTTTTCTAGATGATTATATGTGACCTAATGAGCTTGAAGGGATATAATTCAAATCATGATTTGATACTCCTATAATGTCCCCTTTCTAGATATAGTGTTATTCCATCATTGGTTTCCCATGGACTAGCAGTTTAGCTAGGGAACCATGGTGAGTTGGCCTTGGATGTGTAGTTTTGGTTTGGATCTAGTTGCCATGATCAGTGGTAGTTTTGGGTACCTTGTTGATTACTTAATATTTTTAGTAAGTTTAGGTTCAGTTTCAGATTGAGATTTTTAGAGTGGGGTTAGGTGCATCTCATCGAGACCCTTTTTGGTGAGCTAAAGATCAAGGAATTCTGACATCATCTTCATATTTATTTTAAAGTCTAAAGTTATACAATATGTATTTGACAGGACTTTAATAAATTGATTTAAATAAAACAAAATAATATTCTAGAATCTTATTAAAGGATGAAAAAAAGAATAAATAGAGGGCTTGTCTAAGCTTTTAATCAATGAAGATTTGATATTTACTTTGATGTTTTATTATGGAGAAGTGGAAGCCAATGGTTTATGCGGTTTTACTTTATTGATCATTGGGAATGAAACCTCCCATTGATTATCATAAATAAGGTTGTGAAAGATATTTCAAAGGGTTATAGCTATTGGAGGAGATAATTTAGTCTCTTCATTATGCTTCATTTGGTGGCCATAGGCCAGACTTGCTAAAGATGATTTGCTTATTTTATTAGGAGTTCATTGATGGCATCACCATTGCATCATTTGGTAGCATAGAAGGCATATTAGAAGTACATTATAAGTCTAATATATATTTGTAAAGGTCTGATTAGAAGTTACAGTCATATAGAGACACCATTGGGGACCATGATTTTATTCATGGAGAACACAAAAGGCAGAAATTTTGTTCGATAGGTTGGTTGCTCCATTCTTGAGGGTTCTAAAATCATTTTTAGTGCTTGAGTGGGGTTTTTAAGACTAAAAATTATTTTATATATTCATTCCTATATCTAAATAGGGGTGGCTAGTAGAGGGCTTTGATTGACCTTGGAGAAGGTTCTTTACATTGGATATTGGTTGCATCTTCATCTCTAGCATAGGGTGATTTCATAATCAGGTTCCTCATGTCATAGTTTACATTGTCAATTGAATCATTCATGTTGCATGTTGTAGATGGTTATTTCATATTAGACTTGGCATTGTATTTTCATCTTCATTGTGTACCAAGAGTCTTAGTGAATTCATGCTATATTGTACTTGGGTTTACATTTGAATGAAGGTACTACAAGTTGGGAGTATTAGATTCAATGTAATGATCATTTAGAATAGCACATTGGTATGCATGCTAGGTGTTTATGAAAATGGCAGTTGGTTGTAGGTGCATGTTTTTAATATAAAGTTCATATATATGTATTTGAAAGAAAAAAAGAGAATTATATCTTCATATTAGACCATTTTTTAGACTCTATAGTGATAAGTTACCAGCATTTATACTCATTTGAGATGATTTCAAAAAGAAAATCAAACTAAAAAAACTTACTAGCCAAGAACAAGTTTACAAGCAAAGTGTTTGATGAAATTACTAAGTGCCCATAATACAAAATTAAAGGCCATTTCAGTAGGACTCTTTATAAATACTCCAATAGAGTGATCAAAATAGAAGCCTTAGCCTTGACACCTTGACCCAACATACCAACTGTGAATTTTTTATGTTGTGCACCATTCCTTTATGAGCTCTGAGACCAAGGTCTTGAGTCTATTGTATTCGCACATCACTTGGTCCCTGATTACTCAAGAAGTCAAGTCTAGGCAAGTGTCTTTAGTCATCTTCACTACTTCCTAAAGGTAATCCCTAAGCTCAATGTTTTCTACCTTTGATTGATCTTATTCTTATTTTAGGGAGGTGGCCTTTTGTATGATGGCCTCCTAAAAAGATATGACACCTTCCAACTATTTCTTCAAAGACAATCAAGAAACATCAAATGAAGCTTCTTACTTGACTGATAGTGTGTCCAATGTGCTTATTGATGCTATAGGGTCAGGGCATGGAATGACGGATAGTGGGAGGGAAAAGTTAGTGTATCAAGCAATGACTGAGGGGATGTCCCAAAGCTAGACACCTCCTAGTGGAAGCTATGGCAACTATGAAGATGAATACATTGTGGGTAGTGCTTGTTGCTATGCTATGGCCTTTACTATTAATTTATTTTACTGCATAACATTTTTATCCATCTTCCATTTGGCCTCCTCATATTTTTTCTCTTTATTTTCCTCTTCATCCCCCTTCTTTTTCTCTTCCTCTTCCTCTTTCTTCCTTCTCTCTTCCTCTATTCTCTTCTTCCTTTCTTTTGCTTCCTTTTTATTTTTCTTATTTATCTCATCTTCTTCCTCTTTCTTCTTTTTCTCTTGTTCTTCTTTCTTCTTCTACTCTTCTTATATTTTTTTGTTATATTTCCAAATCCATAGCCTTAGCTTATTCTTTCATAGTAAGGGCCTTTACCTATGATTGTGATTATGATTATGCTTGTTATTACCATATGTCTTCATTGTCCTCTTCCTTCTTCTTCTTAACAGCCTCCACTACCTACTACTATGCCTAAGCTATTACATATTTTTTCTTCTTTTCTTCTTCTTCCTTTTCCTTCTTCTTCTTCTCTCTCTCTCTCTCTCTCTCTCTCTCTCTCTCTCTCTCTCTCTCTCTCTCTCTCTCTCTCTCTCTCTCTCTCTCTCTCTCTCTCTCTCTCTCTCTCTCTCTCTCTCTCTCTCTCTCTCTCTCATGTGCCTGCTTTCTTGTATCAGCCACTTCATGAACCTATTTTTCGCTCTCCATGGCCTTATATATGTCTACCTCTACATCATTAGCCTATTGTATGGCTTTATCTTCTTGGGTTTGTTGTGTTTTATGCTATTTCTATGCTTCTTTCTTTCTCTTCTTTTCTTCCTTACTCAGCTAGTGTTCAGTTGTGCAAGTGACTTCTTCCCTGGTGGCCTATTGTTCTTCTATTATTGGTTGCTACAATGCAATACCCTCAACCTATTAAACATATGATGATGGGGGTGAATTAGCTTATCACACCTCTAAACTTGGAACCTATGATTTATTACTCTCGATCATGACCAAACTATGTCTACGTGGTTATAAAAAAGTTTTAGGAGTAGGTTATGCTTCTTGTATAGCAACTAGTCAACCAAACATGTGTTCTTCCAAGGTAGGTGAGACCCTTACCTCCCACCATGTCTGGGTATTTATCACAAGTTGTTAAAGTGGGATATCTATAAGAGGTTCAAAAATGTCTTCACTTACAAAATTTGGTGCAGGTTATGGCTAGAAGAAGTCCATTTTATGTTGGATCTGCTCTACTTCTTCTTGGAATGTGTCCACAATGATGGAAGGCGGGTAGGATGGGAGGTCCACCCAGAGATCTATGGGAACCTAATTATAGAATTTCACTATGCACACTTCCAGAAGAAGAATTCTTTTTCTTCCTCCTTGTCATAGTACTCTCTAGCCATGTTTGCTACCATGACCTTGTAGACTTCCTACTCATCTGTGGCCATCTAGATAAGATCATAAGAACTAGCTATTTATGGAACCTTCAGAGAATCTTTATATGTTTTAGTGTTACACATTGTTCAATTTGGGAGAGGAGACATTGAATGAGGAACTAATTTTAATTTACCCTTCTACTACTATGAGTTGGGTGTTGGCTCTAGTTATTGAGCAATAGGGATATCTACACTGGGTGGTATAGATTGTAAGAGGTTTGCATGCCTAGAAATGATTTATTTTTGTCATGCCACTTTGGCCTACACCATATCCATTATGACAAAGAATGGGAGCACCTTGAATGGTGAGCATGATAGCTCATGAATTTTGATAAAGACACCCTTTAATAGTAAAGTGATGGTTTCATGCTAACTTAAGTACTACATGACATCAAGTGTCACTCAAGGATATGTGGTGATGAGGTCCAGGCACTCCTCCCACTAGTATTTGAGCTTTTCCTCATGTGTAAGAGCTCCATTGTCTTACATCTAGATGAGATTTCAAAATTGTTACATCAACCAATAGTATGGATTTGGGTGTGCTTGGTCCTCTAATCACTTACACTATGTGAAATAAAGGAGGAAGATCAAGAACTGATACTAGAATTTTTTCTTAGGTAAAGTGCATCATTTCTCAATATTTGTGAGCAGCTCCTGGATGAATTACTCTAACTAGTTTAATTATTCATTATAGTGGATCATCTTGTGAGAGATGTCCATGATGCCCTTGGGAATTTGTTTAGCAGACTTAGTCATCTACCAAAATCATTTACTTATGCACTCCATAAGTATATGCATTGGTTTGTCTAGTATTTCATCAATGTTAATCCCTCTATTACTCTACATGTATATATCCCACACTTCTTGTAAAATAGGGGGCATTTTCATATAGGGCAACAAAGAGTCTCCTCATGTAGGTATGCCCAAAGCTCAGGCCATGGCTTATGTGTTGACTACCGTAGTCTCATCCAAATCCAAATAGATTGTGCCCTCATTATATCACCCAAGTAATACTTGAATAATTTATACCAAGTCACAAAATGTGGGTAATCTCAATAGGTACTCAATGGTTGTGTTCTAAAATTGGTGAGGAGCTATGAGGGTGAGTGGTTGCATAGCCTCAATTAGATTTATGTAGAATAACTTTTACTCAGTTTGATGAAGATATTCAAATGGCTCTTGATCATTATAATTTATTTGTTAGAGTGCTATGTCAACACCCATAGATTATTTTGTGCATATTTGAGAGCCCTAATTAACTATGAAGTATCATACCTACATGAAAATAGGAAATTAGAATTCTCTATGTAAAGAAGGTAACTCAACTCTTGATAAGTGCAACACATGATAAATAATCTCAAGGATGAAATGTCGACTTGGTATTCAAACTTGGCTTTTATGGAATTTATGCCTATTAGGGTCCACATCAAAACCATGATTAACTATCCACTCTTGAATGTCATGGTGGATGTGATAAATTAATATCTAATCTGGGCATTAAAGTAGTTAGTCATTTGTGCATGTGTAAAGTTATATTATTATGCTCTTTAGTGTCTGTACTAGGGGTATGACTAGATGATGTTGACAAGCCATTGATTTTATAAAGATCACATCCATCAACCCTTGGATCTAGCATTTACTTCTACTATATGATCATTATCTGATGGATATCTTGCTAATGGGACAATTTTGTTTCTTTCCCAAAATTAACATTTTTCAGTCGCTCCTCTTTGAATTTTTAGACGATACACATGGATCTTCCTATGCACGTTTGGTACATGTGATGTTTGATCTTTATACTTCACAAATTTTGTTTCTAATATCATCTACAAAAAAACAAATAGAAAAGAAACACACACACATAAAGAATTTAAAATAGGTAAATCCTAAGCTACATGGTGCTACTCAGCACCCACTTAGATTGCACAATGAGATCAATCGACTATTGGTAGTAGAGCTTAAGCCTACAACCATTTACCCACTATGGTAACATGGTTACCTAAATATATATTAAAACCATGGTTCCTTTCTATGTTAGGTCATGTATAATATAGGACCTTTTTCATCATATTTATAGCTTGCCTGAGAATGCTCTAAATCAACTATCATATAATAAAACTAGTTAATCCTTATGAAACTATTTTTGGTGTATTTTCCTATCACACCAAGATTTTTGACTCTGCTTATGCACTTCTTATGTCCACACTACTCTGTGTCTAAACTCATCCATATAATTTAATTCCAAGAGTTAGTTAGTAAGAGACTTATGATATTTGAGTCTCATGACCATGGTAATGCATAGGCTGGGTACTAAGTATTCCATTTTTATGATTATTCCCAGACCATACACCAATTTGAATGGCATAAATCTTATATCCTTTTTTTAATGTGTGTGATATGCCTAAAAAAATAATAATGTGATATTCCCAGTGATCCCTCTTGACATCACATATCTTTGTAAGCATTTTCCCTAGTAATTTATTGCAAGATTTAGCTTGGCCATTGGCTTGCAGATGATATGCAATACTTTTGTGATGAGATACAATAAATTATTCAATAAAATCCTTGATAATACTATTTAGAAAGTGCATTCTTCTATTGTTAACTAACTTTATAGGACATCTAAACCTTGTAATGACATTTTCATATAGAAACTTTGTTGCATCCTTTGCATCACATCTAGGTGTTGCAATAGCTTCAAACCACTTAATAAAATAGTCTATCATAGTAATGATGTACCTATATTTTATACATTTGATAAGTGGGTTGATAAGTCTAAAAAATTAAAAAACCCCATTGTTTGAAAGGTTTCTTAGCTAATAGAGCATAAAAAGGCATCTCATCTTTTTTCAGTGGTTTACCAATGCATTGGTAGACATCACAGTGCTATGCAAATTTGTGTGCATCTTGAAATAGATTTGGCCACCATAATCTACTCTATAAAATATTTCTATTCATACCTTCTATTGTGAAATATCCACCTATGACTCCTTGGTGTGTTTCTTATAAGATTTGAGGGTGTTTGTGTTCCAGAACAACCTTACACAAGACATAGTCCTTCCCTAAGTGATAAGAAGCCCATTAATGATGTATATGGTAGGGCTCTAGTAATAAACTACTTCTTATCATGCTCTTGATAGTTCATAGGGAAGACCCCTTGATTGAGGAAGTTAGTAAAGGATTCAAAAAAATTAGGAATTGTAGAGACATGGAAAAGGTGACCATTAAGAGAGTCTTCTTGTAATTCTTTTGGGTCTTCACCATTAGGAATGTTGAGATGGTTTGATCTCATGTTCTCTCTTCCTGGTTTGACATTTATACATAATTAAAATTCTTGTAAAAACATTAACTATTGAGAGATGCATCATCTTAGAATTGGTTTATTGACCAAATATCATAGGGATTGATGATCAGTGAAGACTTTGAAATGGTTTTTCTAGTATTTAGTGATAGAATTTTTGAAGTGTAAACATAATGGCCAATGCTTCCCATTCTATGGTTGTATAGTTTTTATCTATGTTAGATAGTTTCCATCTAGTAAAATGAATAGGATGGTCCAATGCACCATCTCTAGGATGTGAAAGTATATCACTGACTGTAATTCCCAAAGCATCCATATATATGTGAAAAGGCTTACTTCAATATAGAAGAACAAGTAGAGGCATAGTAACTAATCTCTACTTTAGCTTGATGAAAGTTACTTGGCATTTTGAAGTCTAGACAAACTTTGCATTCTTACACAGTAAATATTCTAGTAGGGATAAAATGGCTACATAACCTTTGATGAACTTATGATAGTGGCCTGTATGCCCTAGAAAAGAGTTCACTTTAGTAGAACTAACAAGTGGAGGCATACTCAATATTACTATGATTTTATCTTAATCTACCAAAATACCTATGTTGTAAGATACATGTCTAAGAAAAACACCAAAAGATGTAAAAAATAATCATTTCTTCAAATTCAAAGTGATGGGTAGAGTGTGGCATCATTTAAACATTAGATTAAACTTAGACAAGTGTTCTTTAAATATGGAAAATATTTCCCAATCATCCAGATAAAATTCCAGGAAGTCATGCATAAAATCCTTGAATATTGTAACCAGTGCACGAGAGACCACTGCAAGTGTGTTTTTAAGGCCAAGAGCCATGAATTTATATGAAAAAGGACACCATTATATTTCAAAAGTCATTTTGGTTCAATATTGTTCTATTATCAAGATCTGATAATATCCACTAAAACCATCTATGAAAGAATATATGTCATGTCCTATGATAGACTCCAAAACTTCATCTATGAATGGTATTGGAAATGGATCATTTACATAGGCATCATTAAAAATGTGGTAGTCTCCACAAATGTAGATTTATCCTCTTTATTAGGCTAAAATAATATGGGGCTTACCTAATTTGCTTTTTCCATTGGATAGATTATTCTTGTATATTGCATTCTAGCTACTTCAGCCTTTACTTTCCGCTTCATATTTGGATTGAGATTATATGGCCACTTCTTGATTGGTTGTGTGCACTCTTTCAGTTCATGTGCATCTCACCAAGGTATGGGTCATATCCTTGAAAATTTGAGAATTTAGTGGGAAATACATCTTGGTAATCCCTAAGAAGTTGTAGCGCTTCTTAAATTTTAGTTTCCATCCAATAGTCACCTATGCTTGCCAGTTTTGAAACCTACTCTGTTCTAATATTAGTGACATGATTCTTGATAGGCTATTGATAAATATTACATTTTTTTCATCGATATATTCCTATATCCTCATTTTCACTTCCTATTTAGGAGTTTATATGTTGTGTTGCTTATCTTATTTAGTTAGTGCTACATCAGTGTCCTTGAGTGGTTCAATAGGTCATTCTAGCTTGAATAAATCATTGAGATCTAAATCACCATCAAAATTCTCAATGTCTTCTACATCATCTTGGATCTGGTGAGATGGATATGTTAGATATTTTTATAACTTCTTAGTATCCTTTTACCTTTCTAGTGATAAGTTAAGATCAAAGGTTGCATTTTTCTATGTAATGGATTCTATTGTGCTATCCAAGTCTTTTGCTCACCCATGGCATAAAAAGTACTTGATTTTCTTTAGTGCATTGTGGATTAGAGTATTTTCATATTCAAACACAAATGTAAATATAAAATTATTACACACTTAATCCAAATTCTTGGTCTCCCTTTCGTGTTCTTGGTGCATGTACCATGTTTCTAGTAGTGGAGTGAGAGTATAGTGGAAAATGTGAACCCAATATTTTGGTGTGACACATTCCTCATTCCAAATATCAAAAAAATTATGTATATGAATTTTAAGACACTTACCTTCTTCAAATAATGGCCAATTGGTGTAGATAAACTATGGTAGCTAGAATCTGTTGATCATGAGCTCACATTCATCATCCCATTCTATCTGGTTATCCTAATGAGTTGCCCACCATGTCATAACAACTCCATTTAGAGAACAATGTAAAGCATTGACCCACTGACTGATGGTTGGAATATGGACTTGTAATCATATAATGAAATAATTGATGTCTTTAATTACATAGTACATAGGCAATTCTTTCTCATGTGCAAAGACTATTCACAATTATCAGAGTCCATGATCCCCTCAAGCCTAGTTGAGGAGGTGGGAATTTGAGTCACCACTAATATATGATGTTGTTTCCCATGAAAAATTACCTTCCCTTGTCAATTCTATGTAGTCCTACATGTGATCATTGGCTTGATATAAAAAATCAACTTTGAACTAAGTAAGAGATTTTATAGACATAGAAGCACATTCTTTGATGATAAACTAATTTACCACCAACTATGTAGCTACTGGTTTGGGAGTCCATTGTTTTGATGTCTTAAATTTTTGAGTGAGTAGTGATTATACCTAAGGTTTGATATGATGGTACAAGAAGCTACATTTATATATTTGTAGAGATTTTAGATATACCCTAGAATTTGCCTTCATCCAACTAGTTTCTTATGGAACATATAGAGAGTATGGTTCAGTCGGAATTATGTAAGGCTTGTGAGTTTTACTAAGAGGAATGACAAAAAATTTATCACCTTGATGTTCCTCAAGCTTACTTTTCATTTTATTGATATTAATTTGACCATCATATGCCCATTTTTTTCCTATCAGTGTAACATAGTGTGTTATTACAATCTTCATGCCAATGACTTCAAAGTAACCTCATAAAGATTGTTATATGAATTTGATCTCAACATCTTCTAGTCTACCAATGGGCTCAAATTTTCCATAATCATCTAGGCCTAAGGTACTAGGACGTCACTTATATCTGGTCATCTAATAGCTTCCCATATAGATTGAGGAATCATATTAATTGTGCTACCAAAATCAAAGACAACATTCAATATCTCATAACTAGTAACCTAAATAGTAATTTGTGCATCAACATCTCATGGATTCTTCATCTTAACATACCAAACTATTATTTATATCTTTTTTTGGCCACATTACACACATTCAAGAAGATTATGTCGAATATTCATGATGCTATATGATATATTTGAATTTTTTAGAGTACTCAAAAGTTTCAAGAGATCTGTAAGCATAGTGACAACTCAGTCTTGGTGTATAATACACATGATCTGATCATACATTACATGTTTATTACTACAGTGTCACCATCAGTTGTATCTTGGTATTGAATGTTTTTCAACATCTAGGTGTCTTCATACGTGGGGATTTTCTCTATGGTCAGGACTCAATATTTATCTTATTTAAATTTTCTAATGCCTTGATCCTAAGGTATCTCAAGTGGAGGTAGACCTTGTTCTACATGTTGTTATAGTGTAACAACATTCAAAAATGCATTTTATTTACACTCTATAGTTACCATATTCACATTTCAAATGGGTTTGTCCTTTCTCTACTTCTTTAAAATAGGGAAATCTTCTATGTAATGCTGATCAAATATTCTATAGTATGCACAATATGACTATGTTTTTGGGTTCATTGGGAAATTTCATTGGACATGATTTTATTCTCCACATAGGTATCATTTTAGGAGAGGCTATTGGTATTTATTTCCTCTACTACCTTAGTATCCTCCTCTATAACCAATGTTACCTCCTCCTCTATTAAACTAATATCCACCTCGATATCCTCCTTTTTGCTACATAGTGTTCTACTACTGGTGCTATTGATTATTGTCTCCAATTCTAAATTTTTGTTTCACAATTGGTGTGGTCCAACTCATTTGTTTTTATTAAATTATAGGTGAGCTCTAGGGTGTTGCATATTGGTATTATGTAGATAGAGGTATCAAAACTAATGGAGGGGTCCATCTAGCTAGACCATGAGGATGATACTATGGTGAATGTGAAATCCATTGTGGACTTGTTTGGGTCACACAACCTTTATCAACCCTCAAGCCTGGAATTATTTATTTCACATAGGATATTTTTTGTACTGTGATGATGAATACACTTTTGGAGATGCCCTCTTTAATATCTTATAAAACCCTATAGTTACTCTCATCATAGTTAGGTGACTTGCATAAATTGAAATACACATTCTTTGCATTCTTGATATAGTGTTGTAGAAGGTGGCATTGTTTTGTGGCATTGTCTACTACTCAACAATGTTCAAATAATTCTATCTTAACTTTTAGATAATCATTTTGATGGTGTCCCTTTTTACATTTTGTACACCATAGATTTAATTTAAGATTATCTACCTCATGGTATTGCTCCATTATTTCCATGAAATCTTGTAGTTTGTTTTTAATTTTAGAATTATAAACAAAATCTTCTCCATAATATTCAATCTATTATATTCACATTGTAAAAAATTTTGCTTTTACTTTTGTATTATATTGAGTTTTCATAGTGGCAAATAGGTCCTAGATCATAATCCTTCAATCAACCATACTACTTTATCTTTATCTGTTAACACAAATTCTACCTTATTCTTCACTTTAGATAATCTTTATTCATAATCACAAATCGATTCTCCAAATTTTTTCCTCATCTCCTTCAGAGCCTATATAGTTTGACTAGTGCATTTCTTAATATTGAATTCTATGAAGAGCCAATCCTAAACATATTTTAGACTTACCTTTTGAAGGTATCTTTTCTATATAAATTCTAATGATCTCCTATCTAGGGCCCCTATTAATTCATACTTTTGAAATGTTTCATCAGTGATGCTCTTATCTTGCCATTTCATTTTTCAAGTTAGTGGGTACTGTTTAGGATCCATGGACCCATCATAGGTGGTTAAGTTTAAGAATCCTCTTGGGTGAGTCATCATATTGACTGGTGTCTATGGATTCTTATGTGTATATATTATCAAAGGAATCTATGTTTTGAGTGATCATGCTTGTGTACTACTCTATGCACTAGAAGAATTATCATGCATACTTTGCTTGTCTGCACTTCCTTTGAGTTTATGTTTAGTTGTAACTAATTCCTATGGACTTTAAATCCTTCCTAATCGATCTTGTATGAATTTTTGTACCCCAAAGGTTCATGTGATCTTAAAATGGTCTTTCCCAGCTATTATCCTCCTACTCACCTGGTTAAAAAACTATATTAGAATATAAAATATTGAGTTGTGGGGATGTGTATACTTTGAGTGAATAGTTCTTTCCAATAATTTCTTCTTTTTGTATTCTTGAACCTATGATTAACCTTCAAATTTACTCTATTTCTTTGAGTAATTATTCTTTTTCTGATAATACCCTTTGTTATAGATGCACACTACTTCTATCTTCTATTTGTTATACTTCTAACCTACTCTCATCTTCCTCTTTACACATCTTATTCTTATCTCATCCTTCATCACTTTATTCTATCTACCAGCATTCATCATCCTCTATCTTCATCCATCATTCATCATCTCACTCTTATTTTCCTCTTGTCCATTCATCATTTATTGTACTACTTTTACCTTTATTCACATATACTTGGGTATCCTTCTACCTATTCCATTTTTTCTATTGTCATAGTTCCCATTATGAATCCATACTCTCATTTTAACTCTTCTTCCCAAAAATTTCCATTCTAGACTCAAGGTCAAGCTTCACTTACTCATCTACCCATATTTCAAAATCATGTGCACACATCCCCATATACCTAAAGTGACTAATCCATATTGTCTAGAGTAGGCATCATGGCCTTATACATAACCAACATCTTAAAAAAAAAAGTTAGTCACTATAGAAATTTTCCTCTAATTCCTTGGATAAAATGGTCTTGTACAAATTAAAATGATATATATCTTTGTACTACAAACTCAGTGATGTATCCATCTATGGTGGTGGTGACCCAATATTTTATCACTCTTGTCTAATCAGTTTCTAATTTTAACAATTGGTCTATTTTCTCTTCATTCCAAGTGATTATTTCTTTCATTCTAGGATTAAAGTAATATTATTCTAGTCTTGTCAATCAGTTAGTTAGCAATTCAATTAGTTTCCACTAGAAAATTTCATATATTTCTCCATTGATATGATCTTGAATAATTTCACTCATGGTAAGACTAGTCCTCTTAGATTCTTGTTTTATGAATATCCATATTTTCTAGTCTAACCATGTTTCAATGTCTCAGTGTCCTAGTAGCCATCTTAACATGGTTTCCTCTAAAAGGAGTGTTTCTATGCTCACCACACCATTATTAGCATAGGTTCTTAAAAAAAAATGCTAAGGATTAGGATAGATAAGTTTATTATAATGTTTAGGATAGTGAAAATAATTCATATTTAATAGAAGCTTGTGAAAGAGGAATTACCATATGATAGATAAGAATTAAAATTAACTAGAGTTTTCTTAAGGTTTGCAGAGCATTCACATTAATTTAATTAGGATTAAACCAAACATTAAACATATTAATTCATACAAGGAATAACATAATAAATATAATATGTAACCATAACTAGAAAGTCTATAATGATCTCAACAAAGGTTCATCCTCTTCTTCATATAAGCATACATACTTATAGTCATTTGTAATTATTGAATATTCACATTAGTCTCTTACATTGGAACCAAAAATATGGGAATTTTTATCTTCTATTCTATTACAAATCATGGAGGATAGGACAAAATACATATATCTAATAATTTCATTCATAACACACAAATATTTGTTAACCAAGTTTGACTCTATAGGTCAAATTGGGACCCATATAGGAAAAAACATCACTTTATAGGTTTATATGGGGTTTAATATTTTATAATGGGGTGTATTATAGGTATTTTTGTGTCATTTAATACTATATTAACCTTGGTATTATTCATTTTAATCAATATGTCATTATGGGTCATTTAGTGGGCTTTTAAGGGTCATAAATACAAGTGGCATGGTTACCAAGGTGTTTAGGTGTCCTATTTTCCTTTCAATCATCCAATAGTTCATAGTCCCTATCAATAATGTTAGCTCAATCAAAATATTGTAGGTTATCTAACTAAAATTCAAGAAACTAACTAAAAAAGGTGAGTATGGCACTTGTGCAACCCATGGGTAAGTGTCCCACATGGATTAAGGCCAAAAAACACCTCTTAATACTCCTCAAATTCATATAAATTCTTTACATGCTCTATAAGTTCCATTTTTGATCCAAAACCATTATATTCCTTCTTTGCCTTTTGAGACATACAAAAGTGACCAGTAGGTTTGTGATTACTACAAATAGTTGAAGAGCTTTCAGGTCAAATGCTTTTGGGAGGTGATATTAAAATCATATAACTTAATTTTCATAAAAATATTTTTAATAATGGTGTCATGTGATTTATGAACCATCCTCATGAAGTTTATTGTACTTTTTTACTTGTTGTTTCATGTACCTATCAGTTTTGCTCCATTTCTGGCAAGTTTATATGAACCAATTGGTGATGTTAACTCTAGAGGATTTTGGATCTCTTATAAAATTCCCTCTATTTTTATTTTCATTTTTAATAGTGTTTTAGTGACCAAATCATCTCAAGTTGGTAGATCAGTCTCATTTGGGATGACAGTTAGGTTTCCACCATCTATAAAGTTTATCATGATTTTTAAATGTTTTTAGAGGGTGAATATAAGTTAATCACCATGTATTAAATGTTTTATTTGGCCCCTAATCTTTCAATCTCATTCTCTAAGTGAATTCTCTATGAGAGTGTAGTCATAGCTAGTATGTAGTCAGTTTATTATATGACTAATATATACAGTCAGTTGGATGAAAATGTACATGTGCCTCCATGAGAGGTTTTTACAATGGGAAAAGTCTATTTTAAACCTTTGAAAAAGGACCAAAATTAATTAAAGCTCCAAACCTTGTACACTACCCATGTTTGCCTCACTACCTATGTGTGAAAATACTCACCTACAAGAAGATCAAATACTAGAAAAAAACATGCATAAATGGTTTTTGTCCCCTCAAGGTTAAAATAACATAGTTTAATATGTTAGAATGGTATTTTTGAGTGATCAAATGGTTAAAAAAATGCTCACTACCATCCTCATCTTCACTACCTACATACATGAGAGTAATCACCTATAGGTGGCTTGATAGAGATATAAAGGGGTTCTTGTTAGGAGAATTTGAAACATGGTAAGGATTCCCTTAAAGTCATAACATATGAGAAAATCAAGGAAAATTTTTCAAAGCATTAAATGGGTAGGATGAGATGTAAACCATTTAAAACACAAAATGATTGAGTTTAGGGATCTTTTCCTTGAAAATTCAAAACAAATTCCTAAGGCCATTTTGATGGATTCATATGATAGGGTTATAGGAGCCCCAAAATTGGAAATTTATGCTCTAAAAATAGTTAGTGTTATCTATAGTTTTGAGTCAAGAAGAGACCTCTCCATCTAATAATTGAAAACCTAGACTATGTTATTATGATGGAATGATTAAAAATGGTAAAGTGACATTCATAACATAAGGATCATTTAGAAATAAAAACATACTATGTTTTAGACATTAAACACACCTACAGGTGTGTCTAATTCTAAAATACTTATCTACAACTAAGAATGTAATTAGTGACTCAGGTAGGGTGTTTTGATGGTGTTTTAGCCCATCCAAGGTGAATCTAAGGTGAATGCAGGTGCTAGGTGACTATAAATATTAAATGTAAGTCTTCATATATCATAACTAAAGTCTAGATAAGTAATACATACCTAAAAAAATTAAGGAAACAAGATATCACAGTCAAAAGGTAGAGATAACTTAGTTTGATAATTTCAAAGTACATGTGAAGGGCACAAGTAGGGTTGGAATGATGAAATATCTTGTAAAAAAATTCATAAAGATAATGATAAACTCTATGAGATTTAAATAATGTAAAAAATCCTATACATTCCCTTTAAGACCTTATGAGCATCTACAACCATTATAGATAAGTGGGACATATAGTGAATAAGAAGGTAGTGTTCCTGGTATGAAGATGGCATGAAGATGAGAAAATTGATCGAATTCATTTTCAAATGGTATTTTTATGCCTTAAGGAGGTTTTTAAGCACTATATTAAAGGTAAAATTATTCAAATCCACCTATAGGGGTTATTTTTGAAGAAGTAAACATAGTTAAGAAAGGCATATTATCTGAGAGTTTAAGGTGTGTGCAAGAATATATGAAAGGATGGAAGGATGAACAGAGATTTATACCTATCCATTAGGATAATTAATATATTTATATTCCATTTATATTTAAAATAAATAAAAGGTAAGGTCTCCAATTAAGAAATGCATTCCACATGCTAAAAACCATGCACAGTCTGCCTCCTTCCTAGTCTGTCTTGGGTTTTTGTACATTTGAGGGGCCTATTGACATGATCAAAAGCTGATTTTTTTAATAATGTACCAATATATTTGGGAAGATCATAAATTAATTAATTTATCTATAAAAATATGGTAATCTCCCTTTTTTTTATCTTAGATAGAGGGAACTCCCCCTTAGGCATAAACTGCCAGGTTTTAGGAAATGGATTAAAAAAGATTCTTCAAGAGATGTTTGAACTTTTAAAAAAGGTATAGGAAGCTATATAACAAATATAAAAAACATGGGAACTAATCATAGATGGATGAATTCAAAAATGGTTCTCTAAACCCTCAAATTTACATACATACATACTAGGCATGGCTAGGCCTAAAAGTCCAAATGATAAGGCATTTCCACCTACAACCTTATGTGATAATTATAACTTATTAAAAAATGTTTTTTGGGTAATTTTATATGTTTTAAAGATAATTTAATGAAGATAAGTCCAACAAGGTGGTTTTAATGGCAAAAGTCATAGTCAGGTATATGAGGCATGGTTAAACCTAGTGCCCAATTAGGAGTCCAACTTCACTTCCACCTTGAGATGAAAATTATAACCTATTGAATCATGTTTATAGGATTAATTTGGATGTCTAAAAGGTATTATAATGAAATTAAGTCATAAATAAGTCATCTTTTGCCCCAAAATCAACATTAGGCCTATGTAAAGGAAAGGAAGGACTTGAATAGGTAACTTTAAATGCTCACATATTTCAAGAGTATTTTCATGGAATCCAAAGGATTTTTGATAGGTTATTATGGGTATTTAACAACATGTTTATGGAATTTGTCTGCAACTCCAACATTAGAACTTTATGAACAAACCTTAAGGACCAAAACTTCGTAAAACCCTTGCAAACCCTCAGTCAAGACCTGATGGAGAAAATGAGGATGGAAAGATAATAAAATGGAATATTTTGTATATAATAGTGATTGGAACTTTTAGATGACTCTCAGGGTCCTCCCCAAAATTTTGAGTTGTATAGAATTATATGAATATTGTACAAAATAGGGTAATTTTGACTATTTTATGTGTTTTTTAGGTTCTAAAATGAATCTAAATATGAAATAAAGTTTGGTGGAAATATTAGGACTTTTAATAACTAAATATGTTAATTATTTTCCATTAAAAAACTCCTAAGTGCCTCAATTAGATGCATCATCTCAGTTAGTCAAAACTGACATAGTGACCAAGCTAGTGAGAAGTGTGAAAAATCCAAGTAGAAGTGATTTTAAAGTTTACATAATGATTATAAGACCATGGAGGATCTTTAAAAATTTCATCCACTCCATCCAATGGATTTTCATGGAAAAATGATGACTTTTTGGAGGCCAAGTGTGTAGTGTGCATGAAAGGAGGAATTTTTTGGACTATAGATGATGATGGATCATTCCCAAATGGTTATAGATGATCAAGCCTAGAAATAATGCATGTACATGAATGTATGATAACATTACACCTCATTAAAATCATAAAACTTATCCATAATAAATTTTAGGATGTTCAAATAGGTCTAAATTATGAAGGCAATTTTCTGAGCTAGAATGAGATTTTTCATGCCACTTTGCAAGAGTTTCATGAATTGGAGAGCCAATTTTTCCATATGAACTTACACATTTCATCCCAAATTATATTATCATGCACAAGAAACTAATTATCTTATCTTTAAAATTTTCCTTGTGACCCTTGGACTTCTCTCTTCTCCTCTCTCTCTCAAGTTCTATAATAATTAGACTTTTCAGCTATTTTAACTCATGCTCCACCTGAGTATGGTAAATTCCTGATCATTTTCATACCATTTAATCAATAAGAATACTAATTTTTACCTCTTCATAACTTTTCATAGTGTGTTCTACTTAGATGATTGATTTTCCTTAAGTGATAACTCTTGTTTCCTTAGCATGTTGTTTCATTTTTTCATCTTATTTGCAATTAGAAAGCTTTTAATTGTAGGGAATGTGAAGTGTTATAGTAATTTTCAAGGTTGAGTGAGATATTATATTCATCCTATCCTCAACATTCATCCATAACCTCATAATGTAACATTGATGTGAAAAGATGTAAATTGAAAAAGTGTATGTTTGGTTAGTCTCTTGGTTTCATGTGTAACATGCAATTAGTTGGTAGTCATCAATAAACATGGTGTATCACCTCCATTATGATATTTTTATTTTAGTTTTATCTCTTCCTCCACCCCAAATTTTATGGTATTTATGATCCAAAGTCATACATCAAGGGAGCTAGCCATATATAGAGATTCACCTCATTCTTAAGCTACCCTAAAGCCTAGAGGTGTTTCAATCGTGCAACTTGGATGAGGAGAGATGAGACATCTCCTAAAATAGTGATAATATTTTTTGGTATGCTTGGTGGGACTCTTGGTGCAAGAGGTTAAAATATTTTTGGTGTTGTCTTTCAATAATCAACATTTGGAGGCATATATCCAAGCATCAATGGTGACTCTAAAGTTATATCAGTTGTTCAAGTAGCCCAGGTTATCATTTGAAGATTTTTTGTAACATTTTATTTTGTGTTATTTATTTTAATGAAGTTTCATGGATAATTTTATTGTTTATTTTTGCTTTACACAAGTTGGTGAGATATTTCTAGCTTATGGTGTTCCTAATTAGCCTTTGTATGATTCCTACTAGCCTTGGTGTGATTCTTACTAGCCATTTTATGACCATTTATAGCCTTTTCATGATCCTTATCAGCACTATATCTATCTTTGACATGATTTTGATTAGTCTTATAGCCAACCTCCTCAATATCGTGCTTCTCTTAGTCAACATAGCCACTTATCAACCCAATCCATTTCCACCTTCAAGGAAAATCTTTTAGGGTATGATAATTATATGTTATATATTGATACACTAAGGGGAAATTTTAAAGATGTTCATATGCATTTCATTCATTAGGTGAGAGATGCATTAGAGCTAGTCAGAAGAGAGTGGGAACTTATTGAGAGAGCCAATTGTCAAAGGCTCATAAGTGAGATGCTAGATGTGAGTGGCCTAGTTTCTTTAAGGATAGGCTAAGAATTCATGAAAGTAATCCTAAAAAAACCTATCATACATAATTTACACTTCCAAAATATTGATATCAGACCTACATGGCTCCCACTCATGAACCCAATCAAGATTATCAAAGTCATCCTTCTCCCAATTAGTTGGAAGAGAAAGTTAAAAAGAGAAACCTTATTTTTGAAGCTAATATTGATAGTCAAATTGAGTTGGATAATATGAATATGTGGTAGTCCATGTCATTATCAAATTAATTGAAATATAAGCCCTCATTTCCATATCCAATTACAACCCCACCTCAAGATAAGACCTCTAGATATGAGATTCCAAGTTGGAGATAAGGTGGAGAATCCAAGCCTAAGGAGATTCCAAGTTTTTTGAATAATTCATCCCCTCCTAAAAGTGAATCAACACCTCAATAAAATTATCCTAATTCTAAAATCCTAGTCTATAATAAGATAGTGGAGTCATGGGGAAAGAAAGAGGAGAAAAGTCTTGATAAAGAATGTAAAGTTGAGAAGGAGATTGATCCCATACAAACCCCTCCCATCCTTACTCAACAGACCTCCTATCTTCCATATGATCCCTCTTATGCTCTAAATACTCATGATGATGCCTATCAACCCAAGAAAGAATTTTCCAAGAGAACCTAGCCAAACAAATTAAAAATTTAGAGTCAAAGATGAAATTGCTAAGTCAAGGTGTGATGGAAGGTTTAGACCCAAAAGAAGGTCATATGTCTAAACACACCCCATATAACCCTCTTCAAGAGAATGATTAATCACAATCAGAATTCAATAAATTTATTATCAATGGAAGGAATAAATCCAATCCATTTTATCCAATATCTAGCTCCCCTTCCTCATGAGTTTCTAAAAGAATCCCCTACACTTCACTCTCAATCTGATTTTGAGTTCTATGTGCCACCTCCACCAACTAGTTCATCTTGTCCTCACCCTATCACTCTTTACCCTGAAAAAATTATGGTATGGGAATATAAATAAGAATATCTAGATGATAATAATTTACAACTCTTTATTGAAGAAAACATACCTCCTTGGTAGTCTTATTAGGCTAAGTCAAATGATTTCAAGATGCCTAGTCTTGGCATCACCAATAAGGAGAAGGAAATGGAAGATATTGCATCCATTGAAGAAGACTCTATATATGATCAAAATGTTTTAGATGATCACCTTTATCATGAATATGAATGTGATATTAAATATGGAAAATAATTTTAATTCATCCGCAAAGAGCTGGCAGTCGTAGAAGAATATCTTGAAACTAAGGTGGAAGTAGTTCTTGAAGATGACCCAATACCTTAGCCTAGTTTTGATTCACCCTAAGATGCATTATATCTTGAATAACATCAAATATATGACATCATATAATAATAATAGAATATTGAAGAGCTAGTGGTTCTAAATGATAAAGAGTACAAAAATGATTAGTAGCTATAAATGAAGCTCTTTCAATAACTTGAAAAGATTTACCAAGTTGAGGGCCAAGTACATGACAAGGTGAACAAAGATTTTTCAATGGATGACAATGACCAAGATTGGGTAGAGTATGCAAAGCTCCTTGATGAGCTAGAAGAACTTGCAGCTGAGAAGAAACCCAATCTTATTGAGAGCACTATAGAAATCAAGAAGGGTAATTAAGGATCCATATGAAGAAGTTGAGGCTATTTGGATGCAAGAATATTTCATTTCCATATCCAACCTATTTGGAACTATTTTTTCCTCATTTAACATCAAGCCAATGAATTTTCAAACATTATGAAAAGGTTGGAGGCATCAATGCTAAAGGACAAATGGCAACATTTATCACTAAATACTTCATGTCATGAAGCAAGAAGAGTTTCCAACTTCCCCTTTGATCCAAGAGGGATTTTTCATCTTAGGTTAGTTATTGTTTGATTTAGTTTATTTATATTGGTGTGTGTGTTTTGTAAGTGCTCATGAAGCACAAGTGTGTTTCCTTTTGCTTTGTGTGGTTGAGATAGTCATTAGTCTTGTCTTTGTAAAATATCATTATCAAAGTCCTCTTGTTATGTATAAAACTTCAGATTACTCCATAAGCCTAATTTACTCATAATTATGCTGGTCTAGCTAGTATAGAAGGCATACTACCCCTATGAGTCACCAATTTGTTAACCAAATTTGACTTTACAGGTCCAATTAGGACCCCTATAGGAAAAAAATTGACTTTATAGGTTTATTTTTGGTTTAATATTTTGTCATGGGGTCTATTATATGTCTTTTTCTATCATTTAATACTATATTAGCCTTGGTATTAGTAATTTTAATCAATATGTCATTTTGGGTCATTTAGTGGGCTTTTAGGGGTCATAAATGTAAGTGGCATAGTTCCCAAGGTGTATAGGTGTCCTATTTTTATTTAAAGTGTAAAAAATGTCATATTACCTATCAATAATGTTAGTTTAATCATAATATTGTAGGCTATCTAACTAAAATTCAAGAAACTAACTGAAAAAGGTGAGTTTGGCATGCGTATGGCACATGAGGAAGTGTGCCATGTGGGGTAAGGACATGAAAAGAATATTAATTTTCATAATATTAATATTAATGATTTATATTATTTGGAAGTTCCATTTTTTATATAAAACCATTCTATTCCTTCTTTGCCTTTTTAGACATATAGAAGTGACCAACAAGTTTGTGCTTAGTACAGACAACTGAAGAGGTTTCAGGTCAAATTATTTTGGGAGGTGATATTAAAATTATATACATTAATTCAAATAAAAATATTTTAATAATGTTTTCTTGTGATTTATGAACCATCCACATGAATTTGACTATGATTTTTTTCTTGTTATTTCATGCACCCTATAGGTTTTGCTCCATTTTTGGCAAGTTCGTACAAACCAATTGGTGATGTTGAATCCAGAGGATTTGGATATATTATTAGATTACCTCAATTATTTTTTTTTAGGTTTCATGGTTTTTAGTGATAAAATCATCTCAAGTTGGCAAATCAGTCTCATTTAGGATGAAAGATATGTTTCCACCATCTGTAGTGTTTCTCATGCTTTGTAAATTTTTTTTAGAGGGTGTATAGAAGTTAATCACCATATCTTAAATTTCTTATTTGTACCCTCCTATTTAAATCACATTCTTAAACTAAATTATCTATGGGAGTGTAGTCATAGCTACTATGCAGTCAGTTTACTATATGATTACCATATAAAATTAGTTGGATGAACATGTATAGGTACCTCCATGGAAAAAATACATTTAAATGATTATTTTGAGTTAAGAGAGGTATTTACAATGGTAAATTATATTTTAAACCTTGGTAAAATGACTAGACTTCATTAAATCACATAAAAATTATACACTACCCAAGTTTGCCTCATTGCCTATGTGTGAAAATACTCACCTGCAAGAAGATGAAATAAAGGAAAAAACATGGTTGAATGGTTTTTACCCCCTCAAGGTTGAAATGAATAGTTTAATAGGTTATAATTTTAATTTATAGTGATCAAATGGTTAAAAAAATGCTCATTGCCATCCTCATCTTCATTGCCTATAGACATGAGAGTAACCACCTACAGGTGGTTTGATAGAGATATAAGGGGTTATTGTTTGGAGAATTTGAAACATGGTAAGGATTCCATTTAAGTCCTAGCATATGAGAAAATCAAGGAATTTTTGTAAAAACATTAAATGGGTAGGATGAGATGTAAACCATTTAAAATACAAAATGATTGAGTCTAGGGATCTTTTCCCTGAAAATGCAAAACAAATGCCTAAGGCCATTTTGATGGAGTCATATGATAGGGTTATAGGAGCCTATGATGCATCCTATTGTGCTAATATTGTATCCTATAGTAAGTAAAAGGACTCCAAAAGGTTTATGGAGTAGATGAGAAATGAAATTTAGTTTTTTGGAGACCCCAAATTTCCCATTTATGTTCTAAAAATAATCAGTGTTATCTACAATCTTGAGTCAAGAAGAGACCTCTCCATCCAAGAATTGAAAACCTAGACTATTTTATTATGATTTAATGATTCCAAATGGTAAATTAAAATTCATGACCCAAGTATCATTTATAAAGTACAAAATACTATGTTTTAGACCCTAAACACACCTACAGGTGTGTCTAATCCAAAAATACTCACCTATAGCTAAGAAGGTAGTTAGTGACTCAAGCAGGGTGTCTTAATGGTGTTTTAGCCCATCCAAGGTTAATGCAGGTGCTAGGTGACTATAAAACTTAAATTTAAGTCTTCATATATCATAACTAAAGTCCAAATAGGTAATGTATAACTACAGGAATTAAGGAAACAAGATATCATAGTTAAAAGGTAGAGAGAACTTTTTTGATGATTTTAAAGTTTATATGAAGGGAAAAAGTAGGGTTAGAATGATGAAATAGATTTTAAACACCTCCTTTACTGTCATTATCACCTCTATGAGCTTTAAACAATTTAAATAAGCCTATACATACCCCTTGGGACCCTATGAGCATCTACAATCATTGCAGATGACTGTGACAAATAATGAATAGAAAGGTAATGTTATTAGTGTGAAGATGGATGAGCATGATAAAATTAATAAAATTCATTTTAAAATCGTCTTGGGATGCCTTAAGGAAGTTTTGGATCACTAAATTTAAGGTCTAATTATGTAAAGCCACTTATAGAGGTTACTGTTGAAGAAGGAAACACAGTCAAAAAAGGCATATTATTTGAGAGTTTAATGTGTGTGCAGGAATATATGAAAGGATGGAATGATGAATGGATATTGGTATGTATCCATAAGGATCTTTAATATATTTATATTCCATTAATAGTGAAAATCAGCCAAAGGGAAGGTCTCTAATTAAGCAACATAATCCGCATGCTAAAAACCCTGCATAATCTATCTCTTTCCTAGTGTGTCTTGGTTTTTTGTGCATTTAAGGGGCCTATTGACATGATAAAAAGTTTATATTTATTTTATAAGGTACCCATAAATTTTCTAATATCCTCCAATACCTAATTTTTCTATAAAAATAGGTAAATTACCCTCTATTTTGTCTCAGATAGAGCGCACTTCCCCCTAGGCATAAAAGGGTAGGTTTTAGAAAATTGATACAAAGGGACTCTTCAGGAGATAGTTAAAATTTTAAAGAAGGTTTATGAAGCTATATAACACATATAAAAAATATGGGAACCAAGAATAAAGGTAATAATTCTAATAGGGTGCTCTAAATACTCAAATTTATAGACAAACATACTAGGCATGCCTAGGCCTATAAGTCCAAATGATAAGGCATTTCCACCTACAGCCTTATGTGAGAATTATAAATTTTTAAAGTATATTTTTTGGATAATTTAATAGGTTTTAAATCTTATTTAATTAATATAATTATAACAAGATGGTTTAGATGGCAAAATTTGTAGTCAGGCCTATGAGGCATGGTTAAGCCTAGTGCCCAATTAGGGGTCCAAATTCACTTCCTTCTTGAGATGAACATTATAACCTTGTGAATCATATTTATAGGATTAATTTGGATGTGTAAAATCTATTAATATTTAGGTAATTCACAAATAAGTCATCTTTTGGCCCAAAATCAACATTAGGCCTATGCAAAGGAATGGAAGGGCTCGAATAAGTAACTTCAAATGCTCACATATTTCAAGAGGATTTACATGGAAGCCAAAGGATTTTTTGGAGGTTATTAGGATTATTTAAGAACAATTTTATGTAATTTTTTTGCAATTCCAATGTAATAACTTTATGAACAAACCTTAAGGACAAAAATTGCATAAAACCCTTATAAACCCTTAGTCAAGACCTAATGGAGATGAGGATGGAAAGTTGATAAAATGGAATATTTTTTATAGAATAGTTATTGGAAATTACATGGGACTCTCTCAGGATCCTCCCCACTCTTTTGAGATGTACAAAATTATATGGATTGGGTATAACATAGGGTAATTTTGATTATTTTATGTGTTTTTCAAGTTATAAAAGGAGTCTAAAGATGAAATCAATTTTGGGATAAATATTAGGACTTATAATAGATAAATATGGTAATTAAATCCTTGAAAAAACTCCCAAGTGACTCATCTAGATGCTTCAACTTAGCCAGTCAAAACTGGCATAGTGACCAAGCTAGTGAGAAGTGTGAAAACTCCAACTAGAAGTTAGTTTAAAGTGTGCTTGATGATTTTAATGCTATGGAGGGTCTTGAAACATGTAATAAAATACATCCCATGGATTTTCATGGAATAATTATGCCTTTTTGGATTCAAAGTGTTGAGGGTACATGAAAAGAGGAATTTTTTGACTATAAATGATGATGGCTCATTCTCAGATGATTCTAGATGATCAGTCCTACAACCAATGTCTGGAGAGGCATGTTTAACAACATTACCCTTAATTATAATAATAATACCTATCCCTAATCATTTTTGGGATGTTAAAACAATTTCAAATCATGAAGGTATTATTCTGAGCTAGAATGATAATTTTCATGCCACTTTGTAAAAGTTTCATGATTAGAGAGCCACTTGTTCCTTATAACCTTACATGGTTCATACAACATCCTCTTATCATGCAAAAATAACTAATTCTCTCATATTGAAAAGTTTATTTATGATTCTTGGACTTCTCTCTTCTCCTCTCTCTCTCAAGTTCTATAATAACTAGCCTTCTTAGTTATTGTAACTCATGCTTCACTTGAGTAAGGTGAAGCCCTACTCATTTACATACCATTTGATTAATAAGACTAATTATTTTTACGTATTCATTATTGTTAATAGTGTGTTATAATTAGAAGATTTATTTTTATTAAATGATAATTATTATTTCCTTAGCAGGTTATTTCATTCTTTCATCCTATTTGAAGTTGTAAAAAAAGAATTTGTAGGGCATATGAAGTGTTCTAGGAAGTGTCAAGGTTGAGTGAGTTAGTGTATTCACTAGTGTCATTCAATGCCTCTTGTCTATTCCTCCTAGCCTAAAAATTCATTCATAACCTCATAATGTAACATTGATGTGAGAAGATGTAGATTGAAGAAGTGTATGTTTGGTTAGAATCTTGGTCTAATGTGTAACATCTAGCTGGTTGGTAGTCATCAATCAATTTGGTGTATCACCTCCCTTAAGATAGTTTGATTTTAGTTTTCTCTCTCCCTTCCCCCACCAAAGTTTAGGTGTAGTTTTGATACAAAGTGATACATCAAGGGAGATATCCCTATCTAGATATTCACTTCATCCTTAGGCTACCCACAAGCCTAGAGGTGTTTCAATTATGCCACTTGGATGAGGAGAGTTGAGACATCTCCTCAAAGGGTGAAAATACAAGCGATAAAAATATCCAAAGAATATCCAGTGCATCTTTACTTATCTATTTTCTTCTTCCAATATATTGTAATCCCTGTAACCATCATATGAGCTCATAATTTGTGGACAACATGCTAAAAACCTTGGTTTTGCATGTGAATGACTAGTATGTATTCTATGATGTTTGGTGTGGTTGGTGTAGGATATTGCACTAGCCCACAAATGGTGAGTGGTGAAAGATAAATAACCTTGGATTGATAGATATATATTCTTATTAACATTCTATGATGGATGTTACCAAGAAGGTATGCATGCACCACACATGTTATGGGGATCGTAGAATTATGGTTGATATTGTTGATTTTTATTCTAGAATGAATGAAATAAGTTATGCATGAAGAATACTTTAAGTGATGGTAATACCATGTACTTTTAGGATTATGGCATTATTTAGCATTTTTTAGAGTGATATGAAGTTATGAGTATAATTTTATATGTATCCAATATATATATATATATATATATATATATATATATATATATATGGTGAAAGATAAATAACCATGGATTGATAGATATATATTCTTCTTAACATTCTATGATGGATGTTACCCAGAAGGTATGCATTCACCACACATGTTATGCGGATCGTAGTATTATGGTTGATATTGTTGATTTTTATTCTAGAATAAATGAAATAAGTTATGCATGAAGAATACTTTAAGTGATGGTAATACCATGTACTTGTAGGATTATGGCATTATTTAGCATTTTGTAGAGTGATATTAAGTTATGAGTATAATTTTATATGTATCCAATATATATATATATATATATATATGGTGAAAGATAAATTAACCATGGATTGATAGATATATATTCTTATTAACATTCTATGATGGATGTTACCAAGAAGGTATGCATGCACCACACATGTTATGGGGATCGTAGTATTATGGTTGATATTGTTGATCTTTATTATAGAATGAATGAAATAAGTTATGCATGAAGAATAATTTAAGTGATGGTAATACCATGTACTTGTAGGATTATGGCATTGTTTAGCATTTTGTAGAGTGATATGAAGTTATGAGTATAATTTTATATGTATCCAATATATATATAGGATACATATAAAATTATACTACTTAAAAATGTTATAGAAGGCATCTTCTTGTATACAAAATTTATGAAACAATATTTAGATTGTTTTGTGGGCAACTGTTGTTATGAAGTTGCAAATGTATGGGTTGATATTCCTCATAATGAGAGGAAAGGTTTTGTTGAAAACCATTTCTCTATTAAAACTTGATCTTGAATTCATAACTATGATGAAAATTCTTAAATATTTTATTTTGTATGAGCTAACAACTTTATATTATGGTTTAAAGAGTACCAAACAAATATTTTGTTGATAAATATCAAAGTATTTATGGTAATGGCAGCCTAGAATGTAAACTTTGACATGAATTAATTGAGTTTTTAGAAGTATAAGTGATTTTAAATTAGGTAATGTTCAATAGTAATGCACTAAAAATAGTATTTCACTAATAAGCTTGCCAAAGTAAGGGCAAGATTAAGCTGGTAGAACCTTTTGTGAAAAGTGGTAATGCTTTCCTTTGTGAAATCATGGCCTTGTGAGGCACAAAATCAAAAAAATTATGTTATCTAAGTTCAAATGTCATATAATTTAATGGCTAGTAAGGGTGCGTGAAATACCTCCTCTTACTCACCTTAGCCTTACAATGGAAACCAAGCTAAATAGGAAAATTTTCTAGCCTGGTTAAAATGAAGGACATGGTTGTCCTAGAGGTAACATATGGAATTCAACTAGGTAAGGATATATATATATATATATATATATATATATATATATATATATATATATATATATATATATATATATATATATATATATATATATATATATATAAAATCATGATGTGAGTTTGATAAATCTGGTTGTTATACAAAGTGGGAATGATTTCAATTTTTTTGCTTGTAATTGATACAATTATCAATCTAATTACTGTAGTCCTTGAGTTATCTATTGATTCTTGTAATGTGTAAGCATTTTGTGAAAGGAGTGATAAAGTCTCTTTTTTATATAGCATGATTCATGGTTGTTAAATTGTTACCAAGATGGCTCCTCTATAAGGAGGGGAGGATGTCATGACCCTACTAGTGGGCACATTTTTACAACCATTATTTAAAACTTCAGTGGCACATCTATTTGGGTTGTGGATGGATTTAGAATATTATCTCAAGTGCAAATTTTGTCATTATATATATATATATACACATGTATACTCTTGAGGTGGACCATTGGGTGGTTAATATAGGTGATATTACCTTGTAATGGATTTTAAGATCCCTAAACTTGATTTAGCATGTCTTAGTTAAGATGTTTTGTTTTGTTTTAAATTTTAGCAATGGAATTTGGAAAAGTGTATAAGGGAGTTGAATTATTTAATATTTAATGATTTAGTATTGACAAATGTATAGGCATGGGAAAATACATTAGCATGTGGTTATTAGTCCTTTTCTTGTTTATATTTTTTATGCGTAATGGGTTAAAGGATGTTCTTTGAATGCATATGTGGGAAAGAAAGTAAAAACAAAGGAAGCATAGTATTTCACTTTACCCCAATCAATGTTGAATGCTTTGTATACATTATTTGGGTAATAAATAACAAATGTATGTAGGAAACTATGTTTTCCCCTTAATATGAAATCAAATGTTTAGTGGGACTTTATTTTATTCTATTTTGGCCATGGAATTGTGTGGCATTGGACATAAATGTGAAACAAATATGATTGTTTAGGGTTTTCATGGGATAACATTTGGATGGGATATCATTTTTTATTTGAGTCATTGATTTTTTTGAAAGAGTATGGTGAATGGGGTTTTGGGTTATTTTTTAGCTATCACCCTAAGAGAAGAGATGGAGGTATGAGGAGAGGGGTGATGGATTTATGGAGAAAATGAAAGGTTTTTAGGCCCATGTTTTGGGCCACCATGTTTGGGGTGTGTAGGAGGAATAAGAAGGAGATGAAGAAGTGGGATGGTAGTGAAATGTTGATGGAATAGTAGAAGATAATATAGCTACTTGTAGGGAGTTGGAGGCAAAGGTATTATTACTGCTAGTGATTAGATATGGCACCATGGTGGAGATTCAAATTAAAACCCTACATATTTATTTCTCAAGCATGTGTTTCTCCCATTTAGTTAAAATTTTTAAACTGAATTCATTTTTAATATTTCAAGTGTTACATAAAAATTATGGGGACATATCCTCATGTGGAAATACCCTATTATTCCCACATGGGTCTATGCCATGGCCTAGGGTAGATGTGTGTTTTGTGTATGATGATTGGATGGAAATATTTTTGGTGTTCTTTTTTACTATATGGAGATGGTGATTACTTACATTCATCATGATACAATGATGGTATAAATATGTCTATAATGGTTTATGGTTGTATTATTGAAAGTTGTTTTAAAACTATGCATATTCTATGTTAATGGTTGATTGTAAAAAATTTGTATGTAAATTTTATATATGCTAGTTATATAGCAATTTTTCTAAACTGGTATCACCCACATGAGTATGTTTGTCTCTTATGTTTGATGATTATGTAGAGGTTGGTGTATCCTTAAAATGAAGTTCCTATTTTAAGAAATGACAATAAATTAGTGGATTAAGGTTTTTGTTTATTATGATGAACATGTATATGACTAAAAATTAACTTAATGACATAATGACTGTTGTATTACTGATCCATGGATGAAAATTACATAGGAAATAAATGAGTTAGTATGGGCTGAGTATTATTGTACCTAGATACAATGGACTTACTAAATAAATTAATGATATGCATATATGCTTGGATGGAATATATATATTTTTTATGTTAATTCCTTATTATTATTAATTATTTACACATTGACCATTTGTCAAATGCGATCTCTTTTTCATAGCCTCATCTATGGATGCCACTAAATATTATCTAGTAATTACAATGTTGATCATAAGTTGTACCTTTCCTCACTAACTAGATTAAGGCATCCATGCTTAGAAAATTCAAACAACATGAGATTATATAAATATAAAATTACCAACATCTCTAAGACTTTTAGGATTAAGTCAAATTAGTTAAATTTAAATTAATAACGAGTGGCATGTGAGTTTGAAATAAATTAAGTAATGATGAAATGACCTTGAGCCAATGAGGAGGTTAATTTTCCCTCGACTAGTAGTACTTGTCAGTTACTTATAATGTTTCAATTTTATCCTCCTTTCCATGGTTTTACTCTATTATTTAGTCACCTATTAAAGGATATGTTCATTATTGATAACCAAGGTGGAATCTATGTTGATAAATTTGTTGGTTTAATTTATTGTAATGCAATACTTATTAGAGAGTTATCAATGATGTCATGGTGATGTCATAAAGGTGTCTTTGTGAGTGGAGGAATTGCTTTGATAGTCTATGTGATAATGATAAAGTGTGCAATGTGTTTGTACTAGTATGCCTGAAAGAGGATAGGTTGATCTTCAGTGTTGACATAGCTAGATATGTTCAAGGATGAGTATGGAGTATTGATCATGTGCAAGGGGTCCTATAAGAGGTTTTATATACTTTGATTTCTTGTATGCATGAGTGAAATTCACCTAGTTCATCATTGTTCTCATCTAGACACTTTGTGTCTAGTGGCAAAAAATTTGAGTAGGTAATTTGATGACATCACCATTTCCATGTGGGAATGAGTCAAGGGGATTTGGTCATATGGTTGTGATCACATTAGTACCTAGTTATTATGTGACATATCTTAAGTTTTGCATTAAAGCACAGTCAAATATATGTGGGTATAAAGTTAGCTTCTCAGTTAGGATTCATTATTTTCCCATACTTAGCCAATTTTGTAGTGTGGCAAGAAGAGTTGAGTGTGAATTTTGATGGTGTTATATCTTGTAAATGTGAAGGTGTCAATAGAAATTGATCATATGGGCTTGTTAAATTTTGAGCATAGTTGATTTTCACTAAATTTTATATCATGCACTAAATCACGTCAAAATATATGCTTATTCAATGTTGGTCTCCCAAGTAGGTTTTTGACATAGTTGGCTCTGTGATAGAAGATTTTGAGAAGGCATTTTAATGAAAATATATCTCACACATGCAAAGGCTATAAGATCAATATATCACACGGTTGGATTCTCTTATGTGAGTAGATCATCTAGTCCAAATTTGAGATCATGCACCAAATCACACAATAAGTTATTAAGTTATAAAATGGTTACTCATGCATATTGAAAGGGTCCCCATACTTAGTAATTTCTTCACAAGTTAAAGTTTGAGAAAGATCAATCGTATATGTTTCTCTAAGAATTCAAGAAGAAGTAAGACAAGTTAAAGTTAGTGATGTTTAATAATAGAGAAAAGTTATAGGATAATGATCCAATGATGAGTGGGTGTTTGTATAGATTGATCAAATGGTGAGCATTGATCGCTAAAGACCTAACTAATCTATAGAAATCAATAGAGTGGATTGAGTCCAAGTTTCTAGATTACATGAGATGAGATCAAAGTGACTAAGGTTAAATGTTTCTATTTGTAAAAATATACATTAAATTTTGGACAGGATCAATGGTGTGAACTTGATCCAAAGCTGAGAGGACATGATATGTGAGCATTGTGTTCAAAGGTTAACTATGATCATTTCCATTTAAATACTTGAATTTAACATAGGGAAAAACTAGAGCTCTATATTTTGTCCATATATTTTGATATAAGTATAATTTGATCATTTACTAAAAATAAAGGTGGTTTAAGACTCCAAGGTGCATCTAGATATATAGATTTGAAGATCTAAAATTGAGTACAGTCAAATATATTGAGCCTAGAAGTTGACTATTTATTTATGATTATTTTGCAATTGACCCAAGAAGGATGTTTGAACTTGTGTGAATGTTGTTATGATGTCTCATAATGAATTGGATATTGGGGAGTATTTTAGACTTGATGAGTATTCTCTTTGAATATTTTAGAGGAGTGGTCAATTTATCTTCAGTATAAACAATGCTTAAGAAGTTGACTATATGTTTGGTAATGATATTCATATATATAAGGTTTGTGTTTAATTTTTTTAAACATACATAGAGGTGAGATAAGATGATTGTGGCTATTAGAGGATGTTGTAAGGTACATAAGAAGTTGACCCATGTATTTGAAAATGGTCTTGTGTTCTTCTTTTTTGATGAAGTGCTAAAGGAACGAATGGGTTCACATGAGACCTATAAGGGCTATAAGAGAATTATTAAAAGTGTAATTCCTTAAGGGTGACCCATAGATGTTATGGAAGACCTATGAATTTTGTGTTTAGATATGTTTTCATATGATAGATTCCTTAAGGGCTAAGGCATGCCTAATGGATAACCAAGGTGTTGATTATTGAGAATTCTCTATAAATAGTGAAATCAAAGATAGTGATTTCTAGACATTGTGTGAGAGACTACGGACAGATTTGAGAGAGTCTTATATGTGTGATTTGGGGAGTGAAGGAGGGGTTGAGTGACCTATGGAGGACTTTAATATAATATTAGTTTGAGGACTATTTTTATGACCTGTTGGTCATAATTTTATTGGCAGAATAGTGCTCTTGCTATTTAAGTATGAGCAAAGGTGAAGAGTGATAATCAATGGTCCATCATCAGGTGTTGAAGACATCAATGTAGAGGTGGATGTGTTCATAGGTTTTTTTTGGTAGCTCAAAATCTAATGTGGATTTAGCCTCTTTGAAAAGTGAAACTTGCTAAAAGGTCTAGTTATTGTTTCAGCTCATCTAGATAGGTATGGTAGAACCTTATGGGATTGTAGTCTCACTAAATAGTGATTATAGTTCCTTAATCATTTTTAGATGGTCTAAATTAGTTGTTATTACAAGATAGTAGTCAAATTATAGGTTTTAGTGGGTTTTATTCCCTAAGATGGTTTCCCATGTATGTCATGTGTTATGTGTTTGATCTTGCATTATCTCTCTTGCTCATTGTTATGAATGATGTGTATGCTTCATGAATGCTTATGTTAAATGATTAAGTTTGTGTAAATATCAAAATTAAAGTTAGACTATTTGAGCTCACTGATTCACCACCCACCTTCAGTGATTGTACCTATAATAATTAGTATTAAAGTAGGTCCTTTGGTAAAGGATTAACAACTTAAAGGTGATCCAAGGTATAATATGGGTAGTAATCAAAGAGGTATCTGTACTAGGAAAGCATTGATGTTCAATGGATCCAATTATGCTTTTTGAAGTGCAAGGATGCATAAATATATTATATCCCTAGGGTTTGATGTATGGTAATCTATTATAAATGGTTATGTTGCTCTTATTACTCTTCCATCTAGTGATACAAACAAAAATTTATTTGAGAACAATTCTAAGGTAATGAATGCTATGAATTATGGTATTGTAGAGACTAAATAAACCAAGGCATTCTATTGTACATATACTAAAGATATTTTTTACAAAATGAAGATAATTTTTGAAAGAGATTAAAAGGTCGATCTTGATAAGTTTTAGACTCATAGAAGATAATTTGAAAGTCTCAAGATGAAGGAAGAAGATTCTGTGGCATCATTTTTGCAGAGAGTTGATAAGATTATGAACATCATCAGAGGTCTTGGAGAGAATATTGAAGAAGAAACTATATTCCAAAAATTATTAAGGTTTCTATCCCTCAAGTTTGATCTAAAAGTATCTAATATAGAATAGAGTCATCATCTTACTCAGTTGAAGATGGATCAATTGCATGGTACCCTTACTGCATATGAGATGAGAATAAATGATGATAAACCATTAAATAAGGAAGCAGTATTCAACATAGAGATTTAGCCTAAGAAGAAGTTCCAAATTAATAAATCTAAAGAGGATGATATATCTAATATTGATGATGATGAACTAATTTCTTTGATTACTATGAAATGGAACATAGGATCAGGGAAGTATAAGGGTAAACTACCCTTCAAATGTTTCAATTATGGAGAGTTAGGACATTTTGCTCATAAGTGCCCTCATAAGCATGAAAATATTGATGATGAAGAGTATGGTTAAGGTCAATATGAAGACAATAAGAAATATAGATTGAAAGGAATTATAAATTATAAAAATAAGAAGTATTTTAAGAACAAGAAGATTCTTTACACCAAAGAAGATTGAAACTCATCAGATGAGAGTGAAGATAGTGACTTAGAATATGATCATGAAGATGATGGTCCTGCTAAAGATAAAAATATTCATGGTTAAGGAAGGAAGTTGCTCACATCAGAAGGTGTCTACTTGAAGTTCAAATGGTGATGAAGATGAAGTGTACTATGAAACTATATTAATGAATGTTCTTGAACAACTAAATATTGAGAAGAAGATCAATAAGAAGATGAAATATAAACTCAAGGACTATGAGGAAAAATTTAGTGTGTATGAGGCAAGATTGAATGAAGACACCTAGGAACATGAAGCTATGATCAATCATTTCAATTGTCAATTGAAAATTTTGTCTACAAGCCTAAAAGCTAAACATGATGAATTTTCATGGTATGTTTCTGAAATTGAATCTTTGAAATTTGAGCTATAAAATACAAATAGTAAGGTGAAGACATTTGTGAGATTTGAGAAAATTTCTTTTGATCTAGACAACATTATAAGAGGTCAAAATAATGCTAGTGATAGAAACTCTCTTAGATATGAAGAAGAACAAAATAATGCCACTCAAGATAAGATGAAAACTAATGTGAACTAAGACAATCATAATTTGAATACAAACCATAAAACAATGACTAAAAGTGCTAAAAAAATGAAGACAAATCATAACAAACAACCAAATGACATGAGGTATGCAAGATTCATTAGTTACTATTATATATGCAATCAATTTGGTCATTAGGTTAGATAATGAAAGAGACCTATTAGAAATGAGTTTGCATGAGACTATGATGGGGGTCATCATTTAAAAGGAGTGAGGAAAATTAAGTGATTCAACTATATTGATGTGGTACACTTTGTAAACCATTGTCCACATAAGATTAGATAGGGTGAGTCCTCTTCAAAAGGGTAAGGTTATTTTGTTTGTCATGGCAAAGGACATATAGAAAGTTTATGTCTAAACATGGTAAGACAAATCATGTCTCCTTAAAGGATTATGTTATTTTATAATTGTGAATAGAGAGGTCATATTTCTAGGTTTTTTAAGCAAATGTATATAAGTCAAAATAGGTTTAATCAAGCTCCTAGAGTGCAAGAAAGAAAGCATGTAAACACATGGAAGCCAAAGGTGAAAAGTGTGAGTCATGATGAGACTACAGGTCCAAGTATTTTTTTTGCTATGGTGGAGAATGATTTAGAATTTGAAGAGTGCCAAGGTTTCTCATTATCTGCTCATGTTTAGAATGAAGAGATCAAGCTCAAAGAGAAGACCAAGGTTCTGGTTGAAGCTAGTCTTGAGGTATGTATGGATCTAACTAAATATCTTGGTGTTGATGAGAATGCATGTTGAAAATAACATAAATTGTGTGTTCCTAATGAGGAGGTTATAAGATACAAGAAATATTATACATATAAAATGGTATGTTATGAATCTTTGTTGTCTCCATGTATTATTAATCCAATCATAGAAGAAAAGGAGAATGTTGTAGATAATGAGGAAGTTGTTTCTCCTAAGCCAAAGAAGAATAAGAACTATAAGTATTATTTGATCAAGGAGGAGAAGGAATATGAGGATTTTTTTGTTTTAGAACATTAAGGTATAGAGGGTGTCTCTATCTATTCTTCTTAAGATACTCCTTTCAAGTGGAGAAGCAAGTGTTGCTATGGTGTTTTTGTTTTTTTCTAGTTGAAACAATCTACAAGGTGAGATTGAAGGTTCCTACATGGAAAAGGAGGATTTGTGATTTATCAAGGTAATATTTTTGAATATAAAGGTTTTTTGACCTTAATCTATCATGCTCTAAGTGTTTTTGTGATGTAAAGATATGTTGAAGTCAAATGGAAAATTTTTGAGTGCTCTCTAGTTTCTCAATTTTTATCTTAAGGGAAAGCAAGCCTAAAATGGGTTATAAGAAGTATATATTTACAATGGTGTGAAAGATCAATTTTTGGTCCAAAAGTGTGTGATGCATGTCTCCAAGTGTGAAAGAAATTTTAGAGGTGTGTGTTGACCAGAAAGAGGTTTATAGGGTTTTGGGCTATGCTATAAAAGTGGTTTAATTATGAGTTGAGATATAAGTATTCTTAATATATTAAATGGGAAAAATGGGTGGTCAAACAAATATTCACATAGAATTGAAGGTTTTTTTTTCTCAATTTATTCATTTTTTTGTCAATATGGAGGGTTACTTGGCTAGTAGGTTTGTGAATGAAGTATGTTGAAAAGGATGAACTTGGTGATGAAAATTGGTGTGTTTTAGGGATCTTATAAGAGTGCTCTAGATATGAAGTTTTAGGTCCTAAATATGTGTCTACTAAAAATTATGGGCTCATTAAGTTCTAGGTAGGGCTATAAGGAGACTAGACATGCCTAGATTAAAGTAGAGTGTTTTTTTGATCATTTTATCAAAAAGAGAAAATTATGTTTGTTTTAAGGAGTTTTATCATGTTTATTGATATTATGTTTCCTTTTTGATGAGTGGCATGAATTTATATTGGTGGTCCCTATGGCAGCCTAAGAGAGAAGGATAATAAGCATGTGTGGTGGTTCTTCATGGTACATGGAGATATGAAGATGATCAGAAGGTGAAATGTTTCAAAGATATTATGGGTTATCCTAATATGTTTCTTGGTGAAGTTCCATAATATCTATTTGGTTTTTTGTGTTCTTTCTTCATTGGTTGCAGTGCTTGGTTGAAGAGAGTGTTGGCATGGAGCATGAGGATGTGGTCAAGGCACACTGAAGTAGGTTCAAGGTAAGGGGGAGTTTGTAACACACACACACACACACACACACACACACACACACACACACACACATATGTATATATATATGTATATATGTATATATATATATATATGTGTGTGTGTGTGTGTGTGTGTGTGTGTGTGTGTGTGTGTGTGTGTGTGTGTGTGTGTGTGTGTGTGTGTGTGTGTGTGTGTGTGTGTGTGTGATGGTCCTTTCCTATTTATTAGTATTTTCACATCCTCAGGATTATTTTAAGCCCACATTGTCAATGTGTCAAAGGGGGCGAAAGTTCCTATTGTGGGAGTGCTTAAATAGAGAGAAGGTGAGTTATATATTACTATATATGATGTTTGTTGACATAAATGACAAAGGGGGAGATTTTTAGAGATTTTTTAGTGATGTAATGAAGGTGTCCAAGTGATTGGATGAAGTTCTTTGATAGTTTATGGACAATGACAAAGTGTGCAATGTCCTTGTCTTAGTATGCTTACAAGAGGATTGGTTGATCTTTAGTATTAATATGGATAGAGATGTTCAAGGATGAGTATGTAGTATTTATAATGTGAAATGGTTAATATAAGTGGTTTTATATGATTTAAATGCTTGTGTTCATGAGTGGAATTCATCTAGTTAATCATTGTTCTCATTTAGACACTTTGGGTCTAGTGTCATAAAATTTGAGTAGGTAGTTTGATGATGTCACCATTTCCATGTGGTAACGAGTCAAGGGGAGTTGTTCATATGTTTGTGATCACATTAATCCCTAATTTTTATGTTTTAGATCTCAATTTATGAATTGAAGTGTGATCAAATATATGAGGGTGAAAATTTGGTGTCTCAGTTAGAATTCATTGTTTTCCCATACTTAGCCAATTTTTTAATGTGGCAAGAAGAGCAAAGTGAGCATTTTGATGGTGTTATATCTTTAACAAGTGATGGTGTTATATGTTTTTTTTAATTTTTTAGTATATTTTATTTATGCTAAACTTGATATCATGCATTGAATCATGCCAAAAGATATATTTCTTAAAATTTGGCCTCCCAAGTAGGGTTTTGACATAGTTAGCTCTGTGACAGAGGATTTTGAGTAATGGAAATATATCTCACACATGCAAAGGCTTCAAGAAAATCATGTCACATGCTTGTATTACTATGTGAGAAGATCATATGGTCTAAATTTTATATCATTCATCAAAGCGTAGAATAAGTTATTAAGATTCAAAAATGACTACTCAGGCATATTGAAAGGGTCCCCATAGTCATTTTTACACAAGTTAAGTTCAATCAAGATCTAAGGTGCACATTGTTCTAAGAAGTCAATAAGTATTGAGATGAGGATAGGTACATAATGTTTAACAATTGAGAAAAGGTATAGGATAAGGATCCAATAGTGAGTGGGTGTTCATATAGATTGATCGAATGGTGAGTGTTGATCACTAAAGAGCTAATTCATCCATAGAGATCAATGATGCACATTGAGTCAGAGTTTATAGAAATCATAATATTAGGTCATAGTGACTGAGGTTTAACATTTTGATTTGGTAAACTATGTGTTAAAGTCTGGATAAGATCGATGGTGTGAGATTTATCCAAAGCTAAGAGGACATGAGATGCGAGCATTGTGTTTGAAGGTTAACTGTGACTGTTTCCATTTAAATATTTGAATTTAACATATGGAAAACTAGAGATCTATATTTTTTCCATATCTTTTGATAGAAGTCAAATTTGATCATGCAGTAAAAAACAAAGTGATAGAGGACTCCAATATGCATCTGGCTATATAGATTTGAATAACTAAAACTAAGTACAGTCAAACATATTGATCATAAAAATTGATTATGTGTTTTTTCTTATTCTACAAGTGACTTGAGAAGGATGTTTGATCTTGTGTTGATGTTATTTTGATGTCTCATGATGAATTGGATATTGGGGAGTGTTTTAGACTCTATGAGTATGCTTTGTGAGTATTTTAAAGGAGTGATCAATATATCTTGAGTATGAATAATGCTTAAAAAGTTTATTGTATGTTTGATAATGTTATTCATATGTATAAGGTTTGTGCTTAAGTTGTTTGAGCATATGCAAAATTGAGCTAAGATGATTAAGATCATTTCAAGATGTTAAAGGGGACATAAGGAGTGGACCTATGTATTTTAAAGTGGTGATTTTTTCTTTTTTTGTCTGATGAATTGATAAATAATGGAATGGGTTAACATGAGACCTATAAGGGCTACAAGGGCCTTATTAAAAGGTGTAGTTTCTTAAGGGTGACCCATAGATGTTATGGCTAGCCTATGAAGTTTGTATTGAGATATGTCTTCATATGATAGTGTTTTACTTAAATTTTGATTTTATCTATTTATATAATAAGGGTAAAATAGAAAGAGGGGTAAAATATTTTGGCATTCCTGATGGGACCCTAGGATCATCTAGGTTCCCTTTTCTTCCTTTATTATATGCTCATACAATGAAACTAATTTTTTTATTTTGGGTATAAAATTAACTACATACATTGGTTTCTTTCATGTTTAGCTCACTTATTTAAATTAAATCAAAGTAATCAATCTTAGCTTCACCTCTTTATCACACACATACCAAACCACTTATCAATCAACACATCTTAACACCTGACATAAGGCCCAACTAGGATTTCATCACCTAACAAGAAACCTTCACCCTTTGGCTATATTGGACTTCACTATCAAGAAGAAAAACCAAAACTCAACTCTATGGTTGGGTCTAAACTCTAAAAATTAATGTATATTGGCTAAACACCCAATACCCTTATCACTATGATGTGTGAAGTGAGGGGGTAGGCCCCAATATCAAGCCATGTACTGGCTTTCAATACATATTTTTGAGAGCCATAACTAACCTAAAACCTACCATAAACTTCTTTTCTAATACCCGATATACAAGAGAAGTCTTCAAACATTATTTCTAACTTAAGGCATAAGCCAAAAGAGAGACTAAAAAGAACCCTAGGAGGTAACATACTTTAGTGTATGTTTTACCTTTTTGACTTTTTCTTGTCTGTTCTTTGCTTTAAGTTGTAAAAACATACCTTCAACTCACCTTATCAATCTTATCCAAGCCATAAAACCCACCCAACCTATCAACTCAACCAAACCTATCAAACCAACTAACCTCATCAAACCAATTGATTAGCTCAAAAAATCAAGATCAATCCATCATTGAACCTCTTTTTTCACCCATATTTGTGCATACCAATAATAAAAACCCTCAACATAATGAGGCCCATCCATTAGATTTGGTTCTTGTCAACCTATAACTAAGGAAACCATAATCCAACCCTTAACCAAGCCACTTTTCAACCAAGTGGAACCTTCTCAACTTTCCTTTGAAATCATAATCAAGGAACCAATTAACCAACCTCTTCCACTTACCCATTTAAAACTAACCAGCTAAAATTTTCCACTCACCCATGTAGAACCAACTAACCAACCTCTTCCACTTACCCATGTAGAACTAACCAACTGACCTCTTCCACTTACCCATATATAACTAACCTACCTACCTCTTCCACTCACCCATGTGGAATCAACCATCCAACCTCTTTCACTTACCCATGTGGAACCAACAACCAACCATTTGCACCTACCTATGTCGAACCAACCAACTAACCTTTTCCACTCACCTATGTGGAACCAACCAACCAACCTCTTCCACTTACCCATGTGAAACAAACCATCCAAACTTTTCCACTCACCCATGTGGAACCAACCAACTGACCTCTTCCACTTATCCATGTGTAAACAACCAATCAACCTTTTACACATACCCATGTGGAACCAAACAATCAACCTTTTCCACTCACCCATGAGGAACCAACCAACCCACCATTTCCACTTACCCAGGTGGAACCAACCTACTAGCCTTTTCCACTCACCCATGTGGAACCAACCAACCTACCTCTTCCACTTACCAATTTTGTGGAACCCACCATCAACCCTAACTTACCAACCATCAACCCAACCTTAACAACCATTAACCCTACCTCACCTACCATTAACCTAACTTTACCTACCATTAATCCTCCCTCACCTACTATCAACCAAACCAAACATACCATTAACCCAACCAAACTTACCATCTACCTAACCTCACCTCACCAACCAAACCAAATTAAAAAAAAACAACCCAACCAACAAACCAACTCAACCATTTATCTTACCTCTCTCAACCAATTAAAATAACCTATACACAAAATAAATCAACCACAATTAACATACCTTTTAAACCAACCATAACAAACCTATATACAAACCCAAACCAAGATAAACCCATCAAACCTACCAAACCTACCCTAACCTACCAAAATCAGGTCCAACAACATTTTCCTATCCTTGGTGAAATAGAGGAAATCCCACTTGAACCACCACTTACAAACTTGACCTACTAACCAATAACAACCCTTTATAATGTAAATGATGTCATATTTACCTCTCCTAAACCCTCTTATTAACCAACACCTTCACCTTGGGATCATTTTTCCACCTCGACCATCCATGGAAAGACCAAACTACAGGATCTTTCCCTCCATAAGGCTTTGACCATTTATCAACCCAAACCATACCTTAATAATTGACCGAACTAACCTTTGGAATTTTTACCTCAACCTATCAAACAAGCCTATCAACCAACCAACCCTAAAATTTTGGAGATTACCTTTCTCCTTCACTCAACCAAACTTATTGGAGAATCACCTTCTCCCCTTACCTAGTAGAGTCACCTTCTCTACCAACCTACCTAACCTTTGGAGATTACCCTTCTCCACAAACCTATTTTAAATTAAAATTCTCCCTAGCCATTATTAAGTACATTTTCCATCAACCTAACCTAAACCAAGTCATATACCAAATTGGGGAAACCCATTTAGACACCATCCAACCTATTTGAAAGTCACATTTTACCCCAACCATTAGATATTACACTTCTCCACTAAACTATCACCTTACCAACCTCACCTTTTTTTCAATCCAAATATTTTACACATCTAATCAAGTGTCAAAAAGTAGCTAGGGGACATCTACCCTCCTGATTGATATCAAATATTTATGCAATCATGGATTTGCGACATATAAGAACCTCAACCTCCCTAAATGATTTTGTATTTGTGCACCTGTTCTTTGGTTAAACTAAGTTCCTTATCATCTTGTGTGTAGCTTAATCTCATCCCTTGTTCTCAATCACCTTCATCTCCTTATCTTTAAGGAAAACTAATTAAAAATAGGATCATGTGATTATCCATCACAAACTTAGCTTAATCTTAATTATAAATACCATGGCTCTACCCATGACATGATCCTCATAGTACTTTCCAACCTTTTTAAGATGGATTCCCATGGTCATTATCACTTAACCACCTCTTTTACCCATCATCAACCTCCTTGTGATATGAATTTGCCTCCATAAATAAACACCTTAGTCCTATATAAACAATACATGTCTAAACCATCATGTAAACAACTTGGGATACCAAAATGTCACTTGGGTCAATACCTCTAACATGCAGACTGCTCCTTTTAAGGACAACTATCCAAAATCTAAATTGCTTAAAAAGGTAAACTGCACCCTTGAAGGTTATCTATCAAACATGAATAAATCCAAACATAGACCATTCCCTTGAAGGATGGCTAATTCAACTTTGTCAAAAGTAATCATTTGAAGCTTCCCACATCGATCAGCTTCTCAAACCTATTAAATAGATCAATAATAGACCCTATATCAAAATTAAACACCAATCAATCCTTAGAAAGCTATAATTAGCTTTCACAAAGGCACAAATAAACTTCCCACATCAATTAGTATACATTTATCATATGAAATGGACTTTTCTATCATGTTTCTTAGGTCACCTATAGAAGGGGCAAGCCATCCCCATAATAAGGTTACCCTACCTATCACCCACTACCTATTATCCATCTTCCCTTTTGTCCTCCATAAATTAACGTATTTTTAATCTTACTTGACACCATGTGATAAAGCTACCTTTTTTTAACCATCAAAATAATAACAAAGAAAAATCATAAGCCTACCTATCTTTCCATCATGGTCTTTGTCAATTAAAGCATTGATCCTCATCCTTATAATTTCATGACCACTTAGTAAGATGTCTCTTCCTCCTTTTGATTCATTAAAACCAACCCATCAAACTAACCAATGAATTAACCAAACCATCAAACCTTGGAGAGAACCTTCTTAGCCAAACAAAACCCAACCTTTGGAGATTAACCTTTTCCAACCTACACTTACCTTAACCATGAACCATTGGAGATAAACTTCTCCATCAACCCTAACCATTAGAGATTACACTTATCGACCAAAAATTTTACCCAACCAAACCAAGTGGTACATTAAAATGGGATAACCTATTTGAACACCATTAACAAACCTTCAAAGAGTACCTATTATCCATAAACCAACTAACCATATGACCACATCCACCTTGACATTGGCCATTTTTTTACCTAAACTATTGCATATTTAGAAATGACCTTGCCTTGGTCCTTTTTGACCATACTGACCAACCTTGACATGTTGAACATTTGAATTTGCACCACCTCATGCACAACCAGACCATTTATGTTTTCAAAGGAGTAATTCCTACCTCAAATACCTATAAGAACATTGATCTTATTTATAAGCCTTGATAAGAATAACTTTCTTAGTTATGACTAACGATGTGGCCCAATTACCCCATCACCAATCCTTCTAGAATCAACCTTATTTTTACCAACATTGGCAATTTAGTCTCTGCATGATTTTGGCTATCATACTTAGTTACATTTTATGTGTATGTTTGTAACTCAAAGGCCCCAACTTTTTAAACCAACCTTGTGACTCACCATAAACCATTTATCAAACCTATACCTGATTCAATTTTGCCTCATCGACTCTCAATTTGAGGGGGATCACCTCCTCCCATACTCAAGGAAACCAAACCTTTGATCCATAATATATTTTTCTTTTTTAGTTTAATTATATAGACTACAAAAAAGGAGGAAAATGTACACATCATAAACCCACACATGATTGTTTTGAATGTAGAAATACCCTTGGATGCCTACCTTGGCCAAAATTCACCAACTAACCCACCTTTAATATAAACCATTCACCTTTGAAATTTAACCCAACCTAACATTTTTAAACCCACCTTAAGCCACCATATTTGAATACTTGATTACCAATGGTCACCTTAACCATTGATGGTTATCTTGACCCTTGATGGTTAGCTTGACTATCGACGGTTAGCTTGACCATCAATGGTTAGGTTCTTAGCATCTAAACTTACCAACTTGATCTATGTGTGAGATAACACATCAAAATCTTATCTAAATGTTCACCTTCTCCATTTTATAACACATCATAAACCTTGATATCATCAACCAAACCTCCTAGGGAAACATATACCTCCATATCTCTTTTCCTATAAAAGGAAGGGAGTAGGAGGTGAAAAGTCAGGGAAGAAAATGGACAATCAATGATCTTAGACTTCTTCATAAAGATTTTATTTTTTAGGTCTTCCCTCTAGCCAACCAAATAGTAGAAAAGAGACCTAACACTCTACTAAAATTACTTTACAAACATAGGTACCATTCCTCTACCAAAATTCCTCTATGCTTCATCGGCATATTCAACCAAATTCAAAGCTAAGTATTTATTTTCATGCATCCATTTAATTTATTCCATTTTAACACCTCTACCTAAATCAAACCTTTCCCCTAGATAATTTTTATATCCTCTCTTACCCTCATGACCATTAACCAACCTCCAATAACCCATAGAACCTTTCTATAACCAACCCATAACCTATTCTATCTATAACCAATAAGTTTTCCAAACTCATGTGATTGTTGATGATCACCCTAACTATCAATGATAACCCTAACCACTGATGGTCACCTCAATTAATGATTATCACCTTAATTTTTGATGGTCACTATGTGAACTTTTTTTTACTAAAAACCATAAACCTATTAACCAACCATGAACCTCAACCAAAACCCTATTTTCTTATCCCCTATCATCCCAATGACTAGAAACAACTTGACCTGACCTAAACATTTATTTAATTATTTAGCATTCACTTAAATGTTATTTTGTTATAACACTAGCATTCATTTGAAAAGTATTTATTTCTTTTCATCTAGTACTTTCATGTTATGCAACCTTTATTTTCAACATTAACTTGTATCAAAAGGTGGATTGATAGCCTTCTAGATAGCTCATGCTTATTGGATCTAGCTTGCTAGGCAATCCAACCATCTACTTAACTAACCAGCACTTTTCTTGTTCTATCTTATTATAGGTCATTTTTCCAAGCCAAAGAAGAGTATCTATAACCATCTTGATTATGAATTACACACCATATCCAGGTTATAATAACCTCTAGCCCTCTTTTAGTTTGATCTTTCTTATATAAATATATAAAATAGAAATTTGAGTAAAACATATAGATGCTTTAAGGGTTAAGGCATGCCTAATGGCTGACCAAGGTGTTGATTATCAAGAATGCTCTATAAATAGTGAAATCAAAGGTGGTTATTTCTATAATTTGTGTGAGATACTATAGAGAGATTTGAGAGAGGCTCATATGTTTGATTTGGAGGGTGGAGTCATATACTGCTCAGTGGATGAGTTGAAGAGTAGATCAATTTGAGGACTATTTGTATGACATGTTGGTCATACTTCTATTGGTAAAATAGTGTTTTTACTATTTAAGTATGAGCAAAGGTGAAGAGTGTTAATTAGTGGTCCATCAAGAGGTGTTTAAGACATAAATGTAGAGGTGGATGTGTTTATGGGTGTTGTTTTGGTACCTCAACATTTAAGGTGGTTACAACCTCCTTGTAAGATTAAACTTGATAAAATGTCTAATTATTATTATAGCTCGATTAGACAAGTGTGGCAGCACCTTATGGGATTGTATTCTCACTAAATAGGATTGTAGTTACTTGGTCATTTGTATATGGTCTAAATTATTTCTTGTTACTATAGGATAGTAGTCCAATTTCAAGTTCTAGTGGGTTTTATTCCCCAAGAGGGTTTCCAACATATGTCATGTGTTATGTGACTAATCTTACATTTTTTCTCTTGGTCATTGCTATGAATGATGTTTATGATTTATCAATGTTTATGGTAATTGATTAAGTGTTTATAAAGATCTGAATTAAAGTTGGATTATTTGGGCTCATTGATTCACCCCTAGTGATTGTACCTCTAACAATACTACTTGGTTTAAGCATTTATAATTATATGTTAGCAAAATGGTTCCTTCTGAATATGCCTTCAACTTGTATATATTTATATGTTAAAATAATAATCCCTTAAGGGTTGTTTGAGTTATTTTATTATCCTTAATCTTGTGACATCAAGTCTTGGTGGTATGTCCTCTTGTATGCAACAACTTTTTATTTTGTAGTTTTTCATTTTATACTTATAGATGACATCCTTATATTAAGGATTGATTATGTTATATTATAGTGGTATATTTAGGTGATTTCATCTATGAGCATGTTTAAATTTAAGTTATTTTAAATCTCCTTATTTTGAGGAGGGTTACCCATGTGGTTTGAAAAATAAGGCTATCTTAGCCATGGCTAGAATGTGTGTGTGTGTGGGATAATGTTATTCAACTAGCCTCAAATTATTAGATTTTTTTGTATGAGATGATTATGAGGTTTTTTTTCTTATTTGTTAGCTATGAGTTGCATCTGGTGTTCCTTGATATATATATTTTTACATTCTTAATCTTGTGAACACTTATTTATTAATCAATTAAGTGTATATATTCATTTCACACACACACACACACACACACACACACACACACACACACACACACACACACACACACACACACACATGTCATTATCTATGCCATGCCATGATATCAAGTGCTGGAAATATATGATGTAGCACACTATGTTATGGCTTGTGGGAAACTCATTTCATGACATTATTTTAGTTGTTCATACTCTCACATTAATGTATAGATCAGGATTAGTGGATGTCCTTGTCACATGATAATACCTTTGCTAATATTGGATGTTAATACAAACATATTCAATTTTAGTAGTGTAAGCATGAAACTTTAGTCAACTAGCAAGTTAATAAATGGGTTATTCTTAACTTGTGATTATATGAGATCAATCATGATTTTATAGTTGTTAGCATGACTTATGGGTTGAATATTGAAGTCTAAATATTTTTCCAATTTATAAATTACTATTGGTATGCATGGATTGACCATGTGTAAGTAATATGTTATGTGATAACTGGGTATTCATTAATATAGCCCATGACTGGCCTAAATTTGTGTTATTATAATTAGCCTAATGGTTGAATTGTCATTCTAATAATCCATTATTATTATGGTTAAATCATTAACTTGTTATTAATTCAATGATTTTAATTATCTATGAGTGAGAGGACCTTATGGCTGGGGATCAACTTACAAAATCCTAACATGATATAACTACTATTTATGGTTAATTTTGACAATTGGTGGTTATCCTATATCGAGTAATAATACCAATGGATAAGTCTTTGTTTGTATAACGGGATGGTTAAAGATATTATATTCATTCAATAGGTTCACTATTTCCTTGTGAACATTATTGTTCATTTTAGTTAAAGGTATATGATTATCAAATGCATATGGTAAATATTGTAATGTTATCATAATCTAAAGATTAGCTTAATGGTACCATTGGTTCTCATTTTAGGACTTATTATACCCATTTATGGTACCTCATTTTTATCATAATTATATATTAATAAGACTCATTGTTATGATAAATCTTACCCTAGGTCACTAACCTTGTTAAGGATACCTAAGGGCTTAAGAGAACCTTCTTGCCTCATGAGTTACCAAATCATAACTGTATAGGGTATTGGATGCTTATATTGGTCTGAGTATCCCTAGGTGGTCTGATGGGGAAACCAAGTACCTTCTAAAGGTTCAAAGTTTATTAGTGTGGATCTGTACACTAATATCCATCGAATGGTGCATCATCTTTTAGGCAACCCCTTTCTCTATGGAATCCTCTAGAAATGGTCATCCTTACATAATTATATCATTAACCCAATCCATTTATGGATTTTCTACTCATTTGGTGTAATACCAAAATTATTACATCATTCATGATAATATTGTGTATTAGGTTATACATGCGGTTCTACTATGTACTCTGCTAGCAATTCCCAAATTTTTTGGGATTTTTTTTCACTTTCCTATCCCAATGTATTGATCTTGTCCCAAGATAATAATATAAAATCAGTTTACAAAAATTATTTTATCATATGGACATGTAACCATAGGTATCAAGATCAATTATCATTTTTTTCCTATTCATAATGTTCTTTTCCCATCCAAAATTATCAAATCAATTGCTAGAAAGTAGTTTTTCATAGGAATAGGATCAACCTAGAGGGGTAAAAATTAACTTTTATTCTTTCTCTTGATGATGTTTTACCATACCATAAATAATTATAATATCCATAAATTAATAAATTATAGACAATCTACATAGCTTTATGTCAGAAACTCAATTTATATAAACAAGGGAAATACAACAAATAAGCTAATTATTTCTCTACCGTTTTGCATTTGTTGATTACACTTATAAAAATTGCATGTTAAATTCTTCCTCTTGAAATTTATTTTGTGCTTATTTTATTACTTCATTTAGAAATTATATTTAATTATTTTATATCTAAACTAAGGGTTTTTGTTTCATTAATCCAATTTTAGATATAACATATTGGTGAACCTGCATCTTTTTCAAACTTCACTTATAGCCTTTTGCCTTAGGTTTTGTATATGGTAATTCATTGTTGAAATAGTTATTATTCATTTATTTCTTTTCATATAAGGATTTTTAAGTAATAACATATTGGTGAACTTGTATCTTATTCAAACTTACATTATGGCCTTCTCCCTTAGGATTTATATGTTGGGATTTATTATTGGAATAGTTCTTATTCCTTTCTTTATTAGGGTTTAGAAGTAATAAAATGCCTACATATATTAGAAACCCTAACAATATTCATCCTTTGTATTTTTTAATCTATGTCAACTATATGACCTATGTTTCCTCTAATGAATTTACTAAAATGTCTATCTCTATTGCAAACCTAATAGTCATCATCCCTTATATTTTTTATTTTATATAAATTATATACCCTATGTATAATCTAATGAATTCACTAATTATTTTTATTATATGATAAATAATGTTAATGTTGTATATTAATAATCTAATTGTGGAGTAAATTATCATAATTATGATTATGAAGAAGCATATATGGAGTAATAGGAATACAATACCACTTTTGATATAGAAGATCCTATGTCCCCTACTTCATATTTAGAAACCTCTCTTAACTATACATTATAAAAAGAGGAAGATAATTTTAATGTACATATTCATACTCCTCCCATGTTTCATAAATAATAATAAAATTAATATTTATTTTAAAATACACTCTATTTGTCTTTACAATTTACTATTGTAATGCATCACATTTATTTCTATATAACAAACTTGTATAAGAACATAAAACAATGCATAAATTAATGTCATGATAACATGAATCTTATATGCATAGATAATTATCATGATATAGATGATGCCAATAATTAAAAAGTTGAAAATATTAATTTTTCACTCTTTTTAGATGATGTAAATGTTAAAAAAGTGGAATGTGCTTCTCCTTTACCAAATGATGCAATTTTTACAAAAGGGGATTGTGTTTCTCCTTTACTACATGATCCAAATGTTATAAATGTATAGTTTTATTCTCGATTACTTTCTCTATCTAATTCAAATATTTAAAAAATACGTTGTGATTCTCCTTTTCTCTCTAGACAATGTAAATCTTACAAAAGTCATATGTAATTCTCTTTTTATCTTTATATATGATGTAAATGTTAAAAAAATTGAATGTGATTCTCATTTTCTATAAACAATAAGTGTTATTCCTCTATCTCTCTCTCAACATAATTAAATATACATGAACATAATAATTATTTTTCTCCTTTAAAAAATTCTTGTAATAGTCAATTTATACATGTAAATCTTTATGACATTCAAACTGATATAATCATTTTTTTACAAACATGATGTGATATGAATGATTCTCTATGCAATATTTATAAATTATGAAATGATGTGGGCTTAGTTTTCAATAATATTCATAATAATTCCATTATACCTATATTTAAAATAGATGGTAGATTACAATACTTGAGTACACCCCCTCTAATATTAACTATTGCTACTAGCCACATCGTATCTCTAATGAATCCTATAGAAAATTTTAAAAATTAAGTGTTCAATATTAATCTTAAATATTATCATGTCATGCTAATATTACATATCAACCTCTTACATGAAAATATATGAGTATATTTACGAAATATATTTTTTCATAACTATTCTTCCTTTATTTCATGGTAATGGAAATATTGTAAACCATTAAACAAAATATGCATGTTATTTTGGTCATTGAGCCAAAGATAAATTCAAATTAATAGGCCTTTCCATAGGATTCTAATAACATATGCTTCTGATTTATTCTATAGTACTCTTAATGGTTCTCTCCCTACCTTAAATAAGTTACAAGACTTATTCTTATCAAATTATCATAAACATGAAATTCATTAAGTAACGTTGGAACATTTTCAACATTTAAATCAAGGTGATGATGAGTCCATTAGATATTACACTATGATTCAATAATGTTTTACACTCTTTTATATATTGACATTTATATTTGGAAATATAATTAATATTCAATAAGGGCCTTCTTTTTCTACTAAAAGAAAGAGTATAACATAATCCTTACATTTATTTTAATAATTTATATATGGATGTGAATTGATACACATTTGAGTTAGTAAGCCATAATGTATAATCTAATGTATCTTATCTATACATAAAAACTATTATAAAATATTCTTACAAAGGGAAATAATTGACAAAGAAGTCCATAAGCCATCACCCATTCTTTATTGAGAATAATATCTCATTTCAAGGAACAATTAGTGAAAATCTTACAAAAAGTGAAATAATCAACTTAAATAATAGATCCTACAACAAAATCATCTATTTATACTAAGATATAACCATTTCAGTTTGATTGCCTTAAAGATTGACCACATGATATTATGCATATACTATTGGATAGGTAATTGATTACTCTTTATATCAATCATTATCATCCACCACATAGATTTGAGAAGATAAAAGGTCAACCATTATTCTCTTGCAATTGTATTGATGCATGTTGTGATAATGATTGTTATTCTTTATGAAAAATACTACATAAATTGATAATATAGGAGTCATTACATTTGAGAAAGATAAATTAAGAAGGTCTTTATCTCCTACTCATTCTAGTATTTTTTATAATAATATTGATACATCCCATGACATTCCTAGTAAGGAATGAATGGTTTATAAGAATTTGTAGAAAGAAACCACTAGAAAATACCTTCTTCTAGTTCAAATTCTACCACAACCAAACTATCCCAATATATTCCTACTCATGAACCATTGGTCATTCAAACTCTCAATATAGGTCATACTAAAATAGTCATAGTCATCAATATTATAAAATTCTATGAAAAAAATATGAAAACAAAAATTGAAATCAAGTATCTATGGAACAACCAAAAGTACAAGTTAGCAGAGTAGCACAATAGTCAGAAGTGGAACTATTTTGAATTTTTAAATAACTAATCTGCCAGCTAGATTACAATAACTTCATATTTTTACAATATGTTTTTCAAATTGGTTTTGATTGAAAAATGTCACATAATAAAAATTAAATGATACTAACATACAAAAATTACTATCAATAAAATATATATCATACAATCATAATTTCAACAATAATCAATCTAAAAAACTCTTAAATCATAAATGTGAAAATTCAAAGCATATAACAATATGCATGTAAAAAATTCTAATATATACAAAATAGTATCACACACACACACATAGGTATGTATGTATATGTATATGTGTGTGTGTGTCCACACACACACACACACACACACATGCACACACACACACACACACACACACACACACACACACACACACACACACACATACATACATACATATATATATATATATATATATATATATATATATATATATATATATATATATATATATATATATATATATATATATATATATATATATATAGACACACACACACACACACACACACACACACACACACACACACACACACACACACACACACACACACACACACACACACACACACACAAATAATCATGATTAAAATACAAATTTCAAGTAATTATGGAGGCATCCTCATCATCTAAAATATAATTACTAATAGGTATTATGGCCTATGAATTTGAGGCCCCATCTCATCCTATTTCTCCATGTGATAATGACCATGACCTATATTATCTAATATGATTCTCAAGTATCCTAAGCCAAACCATGAAACATCTATGATCATAATGTAAAGCATAAAATAGACTAATAAAATAACTAAAAATATTAAAATCATGAATCAATATAGGTCATATATCAAGCTCCACCTAAAATTCATAAAGTTCACTAGCCAAAAAACTAACCATGCACAGATTAAAAAAAGTGCATTTTCCCTTATTCTGGTCAAATCATTCCATCAATCCACTACCCACTATGTCATAGAGAAGACTTCATGTCAAAGTATGAATGGTTTCATGTACTAATATGCATCACCTAAAATATCAAGTGATGATAATACATTATTATTATTGAACTCTGAAAAAATATAAATTAACACACATACACATAATTGTATAGATGCTCATGCTTATATATAGTAGTCATAATGATTATAGTAAATTGAGAATTTCCCTAAATCAATTTTGATGTAGGATGAGGTGAAGGTTACAGTGGTGCTCCTTCTCCACCTCCACCTCCTTCATTCCACCTGTTACACCTCCATTCACTCCACTCTATATCAGGGGCACAATGTCAATATAATTTGATATAGTTGAAAATAATGGATCACATTGTGAATTAATACACAACTATATGTAAGTTATTATACATCCTAAATCATCACTCTATATCATTATAACAATAAGATCTTGTTCCATCATCATAAGGTGGGTAAAATACACACATGTGGGTACTAACATTGAACCTATTCTAATAGCAGGTCTAATACTTCATGTATATGGATAGGTCACTAGAGGCACATCCTAAATTAATAAAAATTATCAAGTCACTTATTCATATATGAATCTCTCATATACACTAGGGAACCAATATTCTATCCACATACTAAATGGTATATGTCACAACTCTTAGACATCCTCATGAGATCTCTCATATCTCATATATGGCTTCCACCAAATCATAGTAGATGCTAGCCTATCCAAAATCACGCTATACTCCATAGTGCTTAACCCCATTTATTGTGGCACAACCCACTAAGATGAAAATATATCAAGATGAGAAAAATATTCCAAGAGATGTCAAACAAATGCACCAAATTAATGTGCTCATATTCCCATGTATGCAATAATGTCATTGCTCTAAGATCACATGCATGACCTCTAACTTAAATATGTATAACTCTCAATATAAATGGGTTAGAATAATACATCCCTATTAATATATAATATGCCTCTCCTAAATGCACCAATATATATATAGTACATACAATATGAGATAGTTATAACTCTGCCATCTACTAATATAACTAAAACAAATATACAACACATAAATTTCTAGTGTAGAACATCAAACCATATAATATATTCTAACAAGATGGTACTACCCTTATTATAAATTTTTTTCTACCTAGTATGTATTTATGACCTGACCACATATATCATATAACTTCCACATCCATCACCATGGCTCTCTCTCTAAAAAAGGGAAGCAGTAAAGCACACTACACATCCTCTAGTTTCATAGTCACCCATTGGAAACCAAAAATTACATGTAACAGGATTCCACCACTCCATTAATTTATTCATCAAATATATATTATATGGAATTTATCCCAATCCTAATATGTACTAAAATAACCTCCTATAATGTCTTTTAGTCCAAGTCATCATCTATCCCCAACTCTAGAAATATACTCATGTGTCACACATTAAAACTTGCATGCATGTATAGCACATTATAAAAAAAAAAAAGATAAGGTCTATTAGTTTCAAATACAATTTAATGTAATATACTTGTAAAAATATACAATAAAAAGAGTCAGTAGAAAAAAGTAACATTGACCAAAATAGGTTAAAAAATCACATTCTAAATTTCCCACTCTAAAAAATGGAAAATGGTCAAAAAATCAAAAATTAAAAATTAAACCAAAAATGATCAAAAATAATACAATATACTATGAAAATTTATTATTTTTATACATACTAAATCATTTGTATTTTGTTTTTAAATCATTATATAAGTTCTTGAATCAATGTCAATGCAACTCATTGTCTAGCCATATCATAAACTCAAAGCTCAATTCACATAATTCAGTAGTGAAAATGAAATTAAAAGAAAAATTTTCATCCTATTATTTATTTTATTTTATTTTTTATAATATCATTTATTATGCTTATTGGGTAGTTTATTTAATTCATTAAGAAAAAATCTTGTGAGTAATATCTCAAGTTCTATTTATTGAAAATGTGTTATGTTAATTGAATTTGGACACACATTAAATATTATCTTGAATCATGACACTAATTAATTATTAACTCAAACCATACAAATGTGCTAATAAATAAATCCAAAAGAGAAATCCTTAGCTAAATTTGAAGCACTTAAGATAAACTAAGTTTGTCATAGACAAGTGTAAAAATATAGATTACATGTGTTAAATTCATAAAAGGAGCATCATTTCAAACAATGATATACCTAATAAGGAGAACTAAGTGCATCTTGAGATTCCTTAGCACAATATTGTATTCATAGTAAGTGGTTAGCCATTAACTATGGAGTGGTTGGATCAGCTCAACCCACTTTCCCCCTTATTTTATCACTAAACCTAGACATGTCGAAAGTGAAGTTATTATTTCTAAATGAAGGAGAATTTTTTTTGGATTTATGTACATGGAAATAAATTTATATTTCACATGAGGATATATTTCAATAAGGTGCAATGACCTTTTCAAAAATAGTGAATAATAACTTCACAAGATGAATTTGGAAACAATAGACACCTTCATCAAATGAACGCATTGAGAGATTAATCTAGTTATCTATGCATATCCATACATTCTTGTTCTTTATTTTAGTGACTTTTACAATTAAAAATACAAACACTATTGATGTTGGAAATCATATTTAGCAATTGATTGTGATTATCTCCTATTCTAATCTATACTTTGCTATGACTAAAATGATTTACATAAAAATATCTTTCAAATCTAATATGTGATATTCTAACCATTGTAAAATAATAAAATTTATCTAAATCACTATATATTTCAATCTAATCAATTCACTCTTGTCATTCATTATCTCCAAATGGAAACAAACATGTGGAAAAAAACTACAAAATTACTATGAAACTAATGTAATACAGATAATTGACTAGTTATTACATGACAATGCAACCTCAAATGTTCATATATTGGTAAAATGTTTCATGCCATATGTCATGCACATGAAATCCTATAAAAAAAACTCTAGACTATAGATTTCAAAATGATACACATAACAATTTCAAAGAATACAAAAAGGATCAAAAATTCAATTGTTGGTACAAATTATGAGGGCACCACTTACATGGATGAAGTATAAATTAATGTAATTTTAGGCACATGATAAAAATTCCTAAAAAAGTTTCAATAAAAATTTTCAAATTTACATCTACATATAATTATAGATTCTACATTTATCAGTAGGGGCTTGATACATTTTCATGCACACTATAATATTTTCATATTCAAGGGGCATGATAAAAATTCATACCATATTTTAAACACTATTTATTACGTTTTATCTATGGACATGCTAGGGGCATGGATGTTATCCATATTATTTTAATCATTCATATAGTAACTAAGGAGCAAAGTGAAAATATAATTAAAATCCATTTATATCGGTCTATTTAGTTAATATGTGTAGTGCATACCTTAGAGATTATGTGCCCTCTATCACTATAGCCCATGAATCCATTTTGGATTCCAACCCATTCCAAGTATTAGTGTCACAAAGATAAAAAATATAAATCTATGTTTCTATGTCCCTCAATGGGATTTATTTATTTTATTCATATAAAATTAAAATTGAGGCTTGATCACCCTCAATTTTCATGTTTTTAATAGAAGTGAAAAATTTTCCTAATAACATTATTACTTGAGTCAACACATTGAGGTTTTTACCAAATTGACCACTTAAAAGCCTATTTATTTCCATGGGTATGAATTTAATATATGCTTCAAGTTTCTTCCTCTTCTCCACAGTGATCAAGTTAACTCTTAACCCTCAACATTCCTATTTTTCCATGGCATGCATACACATTTAGTTCTTGAAATAATATTTTAAATATTTCATTTATAGATATTATTTTTCTTCACTTGAATAACAATGATATCTAATCACACATATATTATTTTTTAAGAACATTTTAGATTAGTGTGGCACATGACAAGTCTACTCAACAATCATATACACAAATTTGTATTCTCATTTTCCCTTTCATCTAGTAGTTTTAGTTTCACCAATCCTAGTTTTACAATGTATTATATCCATTTTTATTATATGGATCTTAGATAAGGTATAGTGGTACTTTTATTTTGTGCTTTACCCTTTAATTTATTATTTTATATGACTTTATGATCACATTTTCATATCCTATTTACTTAAAACACATTTTAAAATAGATATTTATAAACACTTTTATTGGTTCAAGATAATTATGAGCCTAAGATATGATATAATAAAAATAATATATATTGTCTTATATCATGTCCCCTTCCAAACAATATTTTCCTTTGATATCTTAATTTCCTTTTTGACATGTTTCCCCTTTATATTCTTTAATTTTGAGTCCCCTTTAAGGTCTTTTGTGTGTCACTAAATTTTTCATTCAAATTATAAAAATTTCAGATTCAAAAATAGTTGTAGGGAGGAATTTAGGATATGAACTCTCACATTTAAATATCTATATAAATTTATAGATTATTTTCACTGAATTATATGAGCTATATTTGAAGTATTGTTATATTTTCATGATGGTTTCAATAGTAAGCTTTGAGAAATCACATATAGATATGCATATCACAATTTCACACACATACATAAGTGGGAGAAATACATTTGAGTTTGATCCCACTTTGAAGCATTGAAACTATAGTGAAACACTTGATATGTCAATAGGGGTTGGTCAAGGTTAGTCCAACTCAATGCCTTTTACCCAATTCCCCCCATTTTATATTTCAGGGGTTTATCGAATAAAATAGGGTTTGATATCTGAAGTACATGTATACACGTGAAAAGGTTAAAAAGTCAAAAAAAGACATCACTAATTTAAAAAAAATACCTAGGAAAGATTCATAAACACATTATCACAAGGTAAAGATCAAATTGCATTCATGTCTTGCTTCTTTTGATTTTGTCGCAAGTTAAAAATAGTAAATTAGTTACCAAATAACATTTTTTCATAGGAATAGGATTGACCCATATGTTTTTTTTATATTTATCTTGTTCCAAGGCAAAAATATAAAATTAATTTCTAGAAATAACTATTTCAGAGGGATAGGATCAACCAATATAGGTTAAAATTGAATGTCCTATTATCCTTCTCCTAAAGATATTATCCAAGACTATAAATAGACACCGAACCCACAAATGAACAAATTATAGTCACTATTACAAAATCAGTCTACATACATCAAAGAAGTAAGAAAAATAAGTTAAGTCTTTCCCTAACCTATTTATTTTTTATTATTCTTATCAAACTTACATTTTAAACACTTCTTGTCTAACTATGTTTTGTGCTTATTCTATCAATTCATAGTCAAATTATATTCTATTGGTTTTTATCTATTTTAAGGGCTATTGTTTCACTAATATAATTTTAGATAAAGCACATGATAGTAAAATGGTTCAAATCATATGACTGATTTAATTTTGAAAATTCATGATTTCTTAGTAAAATACAAAACTTTTAATTTTAGACATATCATATAGAAACTATGTTTGAAATATATAATTCTTGTCTAGGACACATGCATACCTTTCTTATGGTTTAGAGGTGCCTAGGTAATATAGATAGCTACTTTAGCATATAATATAGTTTTATTTTACATGACTAAAAAAACATGGAAGGATTTGATACATAGACAACATGAATGTGTGAGATAATGGATTATTATAGTTATAAATGTGTGCATAAGTTATGTAGGGTTAAGGTAGGTAAAAATTAACATTACCTAGTGTTTAATACCATATTTTAGTATCTATAGTTACAAATATCTATGCATAACTTAGAGAATGATCAATTAGTTATGTGTCACATATTATTTTAAAAAATCCATCAATATGACTAGTGTTACAATTAATGACTACAATACTATCAAATTAAAAATGATGGTTACAAGAATCTTAAAATTGATTACATTAAGATTTTAAAAGTACAAGAATTTTTATATGCATTCAAGTAGACTGAGATTGAAAGATCACATTGCATTGACATTATTTCATTCATCACTTACTAATACATCAAACATACCAATGAATATATTGTGAACATATTTTGAATGTAATGATTTGATAATTATTTAAGAATTTAGTATAGAATTTTGAGGGGCATGATCTATTAGTCTCAACCTACGTTAAATATCTTGTGAAGTCATGTACTTTCTGTATATTAAATGTGTCACTTTGATATAATTTCACACTCGTAAAATATATATGCACTCAAGTGTTTTGGATTTATTTTTATTTTCCTTTAAAAAAATTTATGCATAATTGAAATAATAAACTTATTACATACAAGATGTCTATTAATTTCCTCTTTTATGAGTGGGTTTGCAACGTGACTGCAAGAATCTCAATTAAGATTGGACAACTATATATGATATTTATTTTAATTTTTAGGTTTACTAAAGTTGGTTAGATTGATCAATCCTATTATTTACATGTCCTAATTAATTCATACAGTGATCAAGTGATTATTTATTGGATTCTACTAATCTCTAAAAGGATGGGTGGGTTTACAAGGTGATTTAAATAATCTCAAAAATGATTTCATAAATCAAATGTTAAAATTATTTAACATTTTAGGTATAATAAATTGGATTATAATTTGTTGATATTATCATTCACAATTCCATATGCATAATTTTTATAATTATGAGCTAATTACATACCAAATCTCTAGTTATTTCCATTAATATGACTAAGTATCCAAGGTGACTACAAAAATCTAAATTACAACTAAAAAATAAGATATCAGATGTAATTTACTTTGTATGTTCCCTCAATTAGATCATGACAAATATATCTCATTATTTTTAAGTCCCTATGTATATACATATATATATAAACCATGAACCAAATATATAAACTTTAACACCCACAATAATTTCATTAATCTCCAATAATTTTGTATATATTTTCTCTTTATAAAATAATGGCCCAAAAAATTAAAATGTGAAGAGAAAAAAATAAAAAAGAAGAGGCCAAATAATAAGAGGTAGACACACTAAGTGCTGATGAGCATAATACAAAGGATAATAGGGAGAAAAAGAGGAAGATATGGATGAAGAAGAGGATAAGGACAAGGATGAAGAGGAGGATGAGTATGATGAATAAGATGAAGATGTAGAGGAATAATGTGTCTAACTTATATCATTTAACTCTTGTATCTTTAAATATAAATCCCAAGATTAGAAGGAAAAAGAGTCATGGAAATAATAATTATAGGATGGTGATGCATTATTTAAATTTATAAAATATGATGAAAATGTTATAAAATTATATATGATCCTAATTAATCATATTTATAATTCTTATATAATTATGGTTTAATTTAATATTTTAAGGCACATTTTTTAGAACGATATCTTTTGTTTATTATAATATGTAAAATTATATGACTATGTTAATACTATTGACATATGGATTAAATGGTTATTTTCATTTATGAATCATTGGGAGTTTTGATAGTTGTAATTTATTATACATTATAAATTAGATTATTATTTTTTGAGATGAAACTATTATCGTTTTAAAAAGTATAATTATTTGATATATCGATTTTATGAAATATTCACATGGTCTATAATTATGGATTTTTATAAAGTTAAAAATGTGATGGATTGTAAAAAGGATGGTGATAATGTCTAGTTAAATTATATTTATTGAATTGTAATCATTTTAGGATTAATTTATGTCTCTTGGTTTTAGGATTAATATGTATTTCATTTTTTGTTTTGTTTGTTTTTTGTTTTAAAAAAAATTATTTTTTTACACAACCATATTATGTTATTATTTTTTTTGCACTTATTAATTTTTTTGGTTTTTAAGTTTTTTTAAATGTAATTTTAAAAATTAAAAATTAAAAATAACTCAATTCATGAGATATATATATATATATATATATATATATATATATATATATATATATATATATATATATATATATATATATATATATATATATAAACCATAAAATTGTTTGTTTATTTTTATTTGATTACACTAAAGATTTATGATTTAACATATTTTATATGCAAGGTCCATCATAAGGTGTAATGTTAAGTAATATGTTCATTGTTAAAATATTTTATCAAGCTTCAACATTACAATGAAACATTTTAATTTTTAAAGTAATCTAGAATGTATGTATTATGACTATGTAGTTTGTTTTAAATTTTGATCTTCAACAATGATTAAATTATGGTAGATTTTTTGGGTAATTTGGGATCAAATGTTTTCAAGTGACATTTGACCCGTAAGCCCTAATAAGAAAATTGTACATGGTTTAAGTTTCCCCTCAGATCTAGTCTCATGTATTTTTAAAGGAATCACATTTTTTATTATTATTTTTAAATTAATAAAAAAAGTATTGAACTCTAGGCAAATATAAATTTATGTATCTTAGGATTAGAAATTTTATGAAGGAGGTGCAATACAAATGTTATTAGAGTAAAAGTACTGTATTTTTAATTGTTTGAAAGTCAAAGGAGATAAAATATGGACAAGGTTTTTTTATAAAACAATGGGTAACATTTTATACAACTCACTCAAAAAACATCATCTAAGGTATATTTCTAGTGTTTAAATATCAAAATCCATTATTATGTTTTAAAGTACATGATAAATTAAAGGAAATAGTATAAAATAAAACCTACACTAATATAAAATGATTTTTTTTTTTTAAAAATGTAAGACATCCTATAACTTATATGTCTTTAGAAAATTAATTATTAAGAAAGCCTATGAAAAAATAATATAAATTAAAAAAATGTTAAAAAATCACATTAATATTAAATATTTTAATGAAGCATAATAACACTATATAAAATTCGCCTTATTTTTGTGTAGCAAGCTTATGTTTGGTATTGATAAACTATAAGAAAGGGTGAAGATCCCTATTACAAAATGTCCCAGGGGTATCAAAATAGCCAATAGCCATAAATAGCATATCAATAACAAAAAAATAATAGACTAACAAAAGATCATAAAAGGACCAAAACCTAGACACAACAAAAATAGTAAGACTAGTTAAGTAGATCTTTCCAATCTTCCTTGAGGAAACCCAATAGTTCCTCCTTGTTGGCAGCCTTATCTTCGATGTCTATTTCCTCACTTGAAACAACCTAAATTATAGATAGGGAAGTAGTAGCTTGATGGATTACTTTCATGCATAGGGTGGTCAACACTTTCATTTTGTTCTCAAGAGAACACAACCCATTCTTAACCTCGGCCAAATCCTTTTTATTTTGAATATAATTGTCACAAATTTTTACACTAACAACTTATTTCTTATGATAATCCATAGAATCATTATCCTCCTTATCAAAATAATAGGAGTTATTTAACTCCTCAAATTATTTGGTTCCCTCCTTTTCCCCCCATTGGTCAGGAGTGGATTTGACCTTTTTGATCTCAACTTCATCCTCTAGATCGAAGGCCAAGGAATAGTCAATGATTATTAACAATAGGGTTTTACCACCTACCAATCTACTATATCTTATAGTGCTCAACCTCCTAAAAATTCTCCCCTAGACTTATATGCCAAAATCTTTATCAACATTGTCCTCCCCTTATTCATGGTGCTCAAAATGCTCCTTGTCCATAGCCAAATTTACTTATTTCTCATCCCCAACAGTGATCTTAAATTTTTTTCTTACCCAAATTTTTGGGAAAATATTATTCTCAAGTTCCTTCTTTACTCTTATTATCACTCATGTGTGATAGGTTGTTATTAAATTCACACAAACCTTTGACCACCATTTTTTATGATTAGTTAGGGGACCTAGTCACAACACCCTTAGGAGTCAAACAAGTGGTTTCCTATAGAAGAGGGGACTTGGAGCCTATCTTTATGTGGGGTCATTAAATTGGGGTATTAATGAATAGATCCTTGGGCTTATGGGAAAATCTAAAGGGGCCTGAGAAATCTTTTAGAATAGAGATAGAGGCCTTATTTTTAAAAGGGCTCCCAAAATTGACACTCAAAGTAATGTTATCATCTGAATCATTGTCATGGGCCTCATCAACCAAAAGTGATTTAATGGGTTTAGGTAAGAAAAGAACTAGGTGAAAATGATAGAGACAAAAAATTAGGCCTTGGTGGAGTGGGATGATAGTGACAATAAGGTTACTTTCTTGTGCACTTTTAGTAATTTTGATAGAAGATTCAAGAGATGATAATAGTTAAAATGGAAAATTTAAAGTCACTTTATGATGAAAATGGTTTAATAGAGAAAAGTGATAATGATTGTATCACTTAAATCTACCCTCTATGGTAATATATTTCATAATAAGAAAATATACCTTGTCCCAGGGGTTGATGAGGCTCTCCATATCAAAGCTACCTTACATTCGTACTAGTGACTCACTTTCTCTGAAGAACCTTTTCATTCCTTCAGGTTCCTATAATTTGTTTTTTTTTTTAGTATTTTGATCTCACATCATAGACTTGTAACCTTTGTAATAGTCTCTTCCCTTAATTCAAATCTAATTTGACCAACCCAAACCTTATGATGCACATCCCAAGATATAACAAACTAGGCTGAGAGATTTTCATCAAAGCCATTAAAACATTATAGGAGTGGTGAAATGCTTCCCTCATAATAAATACTCCATATCATGGTGTCCAATTTAGTCTCAACACATGACAAAGACTTATTTCAGACCTTATCTCCACCCATGGTTAATATCTTCCCGAAATTGAGGAGAGGATTTCTCAAAGCAAATTTCAGCACCCAAGGCTAATGTGGTTTGATGCAGAAAATTCTAGAAACAATGGTGTGGCTATCATAATTTAACCAATATTTATGACCACTTGAACACTTAAGCTTAACCTTCAAATAATTCATGTTAATTAATTAGTAATTATGTGCATATTAAAGCTTATGTCAGCTATCAATTGGAGAATGCACCACTGAGAATTGGAGCAACGTCATGTGACATCTAGGTAAATGTCTTAAGCTTTCACCAACATGAATTTCAATGATGTGGCACTTCCCATATATTAAAGTGTACTCATGCATCATATTACTCATATTTATGACCACACCTATAAACTCCTCTATTTGGCATATGTCTATCATAAAACTCCTAATTAGAATATATATTAAAATATATTCTAACCAATAATTTTTTATATAGGTCATTGAGTTGAATAAGGTTGGGCTTCCAATTGGAGATGATCTCTAACATTGGTAGTAGATTTTTTAGGTTCCTATAGCACCTTAGAGGGAAAATATTGATTCCAAAATTAGCCATTTCATCCACCACTTTGTTTCCCTCTTTGTAGATATGCTTAACCTCAAATCCCTCAAAACCAAGGAGTTTCTTTATGTCTTGTATAATGTCATCAATCTTCCAACCCACCCTATATTTCTCTTTAAAAACATCAATGATAATTTTAGAATCACCTTTGATTAAGAGGTATTTAATTCTAATGATAAGAGCCACCTTGAGACCCCAAAGGAGGGCCATAGCTTTAACAATAATATTAGAGTTTTCACCAGTTCCACCAACATAGGCTGGTATAATCTCTCCCTTATCAGATCTTAGTGCACCACCCCACTTGCCTATCCTAGGTAAACTTTGGATACCCCATTGAAATTGAGATTCATCCATCTGGTAGAAGTGGGATCCTATTTGGTAGAAGCATGAACAACCCTCTTAGATTTATTAGTTCTACAAATATGGGACAGGATGCTCGATCGATTGATGTTTTTTCTTCTAATTTTTTAGGGTGAAATTTTGCATCTTTCAAAGTGATACAAGAGATATTTTCCTATATAAATTTAGCAAACTTATATAAGACCTCCTTGGGGTCTTTAGCTATATCTCTAAATGACCTATTATTATGCTCCTTCCAGACTTCCTATGTCAAGATGGGGGGTATCTAAACCCATATTTATTTTCATAAAGGGTGGAAAAAGGGGGACAACCAACATCTAATGGCATTTGAGAGATCATGATTCATGTTCTAGAATACTCCCATGTTTTTCAAATCAAATATCCACACCTCCCAAGAGAACTCACAATGTAATAAAAGGTGGGACACTGATTCTTCCTCTTTTTTACATAGTACATAATAGTTAAGAATTTATAATCCTATGATACAAAGATTATCCATAGTAAGATATTATTTTGAGTAATTGACCACCATAAATGATTGATTTTGGGAATAAGGTTGTGATTCTAGACCCTTTTCCAAAAGTTTGAGTCCTCGTTAGGCTTAAGGAGTTGATTATAAGTCAATTTGACTGTAAAAATTCCCATTTTATCATGTGCTCAAATTAATTTATCCCTTGAGGGGAATATAGGAATTCTAAAATCTTAGAGAAGGAGTTGTAATTCCTTAGCAATCTGGAGAAGGTCATTCTAGTCTTGATAGCAATCTGATAGCTATTTCTAGTGACTATTAATAGGTAAAATATAATCAATAGCTAATATTCAAAAGTGAGCAATGGCTCTATCAAGAAGACTTTATAAATTTTGTATCTTATAGAGGGGGATGACCTTTAGCTAGGCATCTTCCCAAAATCTGATGTTTTTACCATCCCCCAGTTTCCACTTAATGCACTATTATAGTATAGTTTTGCATTTATTACATTGTTCCAAATCACCAAACTCTAGGGATACCAGTGCTGTGAAGGAAAGCATTAGGTTTATTGTTAGATAGGTACTTATCTCTCATAATACTACCCCACTCCTTATTTCTACTCATGAAATTCTACCCAATTTCAAATAAGAGGGATTTGTTGGTCAGGTGAATTTTTCTAATTCCCAGTCCTCCTTGTAATTTTGGTTTGTAGACTATATCCCAACTATCTAGGGTAATTCTCTTTTGCTCTCCTATCCTAGTACATATGAAATTTCTCTGAATTCTTTCAAATTTTTCTCAAATATATTTGGGGATTTTAAAGAGGGAAAGGAAATAAATAGGAATTCCCTAAAGGGAGGCCTTCAGAAGTTGATATTTTCTAGTTTGACTCAATAGCTTTCTTTTCGACCCTACCAAATTCCTTTGAATTCTTTCAATGATATAATTACAATATAAGGTGCGAACATCTTTAACAACTAAGGGTAGGCTGAGATAAGTACCTAGGAGCTCACCACTTTAATAGCCAAGAATCCCCATGATTTTCTATTGAATGTCTAAAGAGGTGTTTAAAAAGTAAACTAGGCTCTTATCATAGTTAATACATTAGATAGAATCATCCTCATAATCCTTCATAAATTTCATCTATTTATTATCTTCCACCATCAAGGCTATTCCAAAGATGGTAGTGTCATCATAAAATTAGTGTAAGGCAACAAGATCCACTATTGAAGTAGGTTTAATACCTTTGATTTTATGGGATCCCAATAACTTCATAAGACTTCTTCTAATAACCTCAGCCATAAGAATGAATAGGTAGGGGGACAAAGGGTCACCTTACCTAAGCTTGTTAGTTATGTCAATGACATTCATTAAGATAACCTACAACAAGTGACAAGTATTAATTTCTTATGAAGTGTTCTCTTAATATTTTTTCCTGTATACATATACATATGCATACATGTGTGTGTGTGTGTGTGTAATTTAATCAAAATTTTGTTAAAACTATGAGGCATTAATTTGGTTTAATGCAATATCAAGGTAACCTCTAGAACCTTACATACATATTAAAATCTAGCTAAAAATGAGTAATGTCATCTAATGTCAAAAAATAAATATTTGCATAACAGACTTGCCTCTATGGTGAAAGGTGTTTGTTAACCAAGTTTATTACCCTTGTTTTGTAATTTCCTTTGGCTAAGTTCAACATCTCTTGTCTATTTTAAATTCATTATGAAGGACTCATGAAGAACCCAGTTGTTTTTTATTCTTCTAAAGCTTTGTTTTAGCCTTGTTCAAGTGTTTTTCACCCTTTTTGCCTAATTGTTATGTCTCTTGGAACAGTTCCTTTGTTTTTAGGTTTTTGTCGAAGCCTAGGAATTCTTATGGACTTTTTGTCTTAGAAAAAAATTCCAAAGTAATTATCTCTTTGCCTTTTCCTAAAGGAATCCTTTATTTTGGCCTTTTTGTTTTCAACTTTTTGTCTCAAACAAAAAGTTCGAAAGTTTTCTCTTCTTTTGTTTTTCCCCTTCAAAGATTTCCCTTTGAAACTTTTTCAAAGGGTCTCTCTCTCTTTAAATTTGCCTTCAAAATTATTTCAAAGGGTATTTTCTAGCTCTAAACTTCCCTTCAAAACATTTTTGAAGGGTCACTTTCCTTCCAAAGTGCCCTTTAGAAAGTTTTGAAGGGTCACTTTTCTTCCAAAGTGCCCTTTAGAACTTTTTCGAAGGGCCACTTTCTTCTAAAGTGCCCTTCAAAACTCTTTTTAAGGGATAATTTCTTATAAATTTCCCTTCAAAACTTTTCCAAAGGGCCACTTTCTTCTAAAGTGCCCTTTAGAAAGTTTTAAAGGGTCACTTTATATTCCAAGTGCCCTTTAGAAAGTTTTTAAGGGCCACTTTATTTTCCAATTGCCCTTCAAAAAGTTTTGAAGGGTCACCTTATTTATAAAGTGCCCTTCAAAAATTTCTGAAGGGTCACTTTATATCCTAAGTTCCCTTTGAAAAGTTTTGAAGGGTCAATTTCCTTCCAAATTAACCTTCGAAGAGTTTCGAAAGGTCACTTTCAAGCCCAAAGGAAAGAGTAGGAAGAAAAGATGGATAACAAATCTGAACAAATTCCTTCAGATAAATTTTTTAAAATAATTTCTTTGATATAAAAACCTAAAGGAAAGATCTTGCAAAAGGGTCAAAAGAAATATTCCTACATAAATTGTGCTGATGAAGTGATAGGGTGAGGGACATCAAAATCAACATCATTAACTAGTCATTGAGATTCATATCCCATGATGGCCCGAGGGATGTCAAATATAATGGTGAGTAACTAGCCATTAGAATTGATCAAATTTGAAAATCATAAAAACTTAAGGCTTGAAAATCCTAAAGTAGTCACCTTCCAAAATCCCAAAGTAATCACTTTCCAAGAACCTGAAGCAGAATGAAAGGGGCCTAAGGATATGAAAGTTATCAAGCTTGAATAACTTGAAAATATCTTGGTAGTGTAAACCAATATTCCATAAAGACTTTACTTATAAAATTTATAAGTCAAGTAGCCAAGAAAGCCCAAATTACATTGTGATGTGCAAATTGGGTTTTCAAGACTACTTAAATTATAAAGCTTGATCCAGTGGCTGATCCATGACAAGTAGATCAATGGTACAAATAAATAATATAGATAATTATAGATGGCCAATGGAAATATCAATCAATAAGCATACAAAATCCTAGTAATACCTATGTAAGGCAAAATAAAATGAAAGTGACTCTTTTCCAAGCCATTGCACATATCGATGAGCCAATGGGAAGTTGTTAGGCATCGACAAAAATTTATAATAGGTGGATCCATTGATATTAACCATTTTAACACCATCTCAAAATATCTTTACTCTATTGAGCATCCATTGGAGAAGCATCTTCAATAGGGAAAGCCAAGGGCATTCAAGAGGGTGACATGTATCAATCAGAGTAACCTAATGAGCATCAATGGCAAAGTCAATTGTAGCTGAAGATGAAGATTTCCAATAGAATTGATCCTCTCCTTGGTTCCAAAATCTTTCATCTCTCTCTTCCTTCTTGCTATATATACAGCCCCTTGGCTAGTAAAAGAGGAGACCACATAGTGTATGGCGAAGCCCTGTTGGAATGATTCAAATTTTGCCTTTGAGCATTTAGCATGTGATGATTTTCCTTCAATATTGTTTTGGGTTTTTGGTTTGAGTGTGTAAGAGATGTATAATGGCATCATGTGATGATTTTACATCCTTCTGCCCACTTTATCCTTCATACTTGAACAATACTTCTTAGTCTAATTAGTCACACAGTGTGTATCCAAGTGTATTAAATTGTTGCATGTGTATTATTTTCTTGAATGTGAAAAGTTTGCATTTTAGCTCATTTACCTTGTGTAATTTTTTACACATCTCACCCCTGTGTTGAAATATTTTTGTTAGAATCTTTAGAGTTTGTGAATGGTTTGTGCTTTTGTTGTATTTTGAACTAAAATTTGACATTCATGTGGAAAATACTTTTGGTGTATCACCACTCTTAGAATAGGATTTAATTTTATATAAATTTCTAACTCTTTTCCCTTTAAAAAAGTTGGTTTATTAGATATTTTCTTGTAGATACATATACATGGAGCTATCCCTTTCATTCTAGGGGTCCATTTCCTCCATAGGCATACCCACAGGCCTAGAAATGTTCCAACATTGCCCAAATCTGGGAGAGGACTGAACACTCTCTTTTAGGGTGCAAGATTTTGAGACAATAGTACCCACATTATTTTTAAAAATTATTGACCACTCATATTCTATATTTGCCACTTGGTCAGTAAGGAACCAACACATCCCTATCACCACCCTCTATCTCAATGAGGCAACTACACCAATACGTGTAATGTAATAAAAGTATGGAAATATAATTTTATTTATTCATCAACATCAAATATCAACAATTTATGAAGTATATATTTATAATTGAACCTAAAATGGACTCCTTCAACCCATTCATTTATTATACATTTCACATTATCACAACATTGTAAAGGTTTATAGTCAAAAAATTTAAGCATGATGAAAAATAGCCCCACCAATTTATATTTCAATCTCTAATTGTCACTTGTCATCATATCATAGAATAGGAGGCTTGGTGTTAAAATGTTAAAAACAAATTCATGACTATGTGAAATAACACCACATAACATAAAGGTTAAAAAATGAGGAGATAACTATGTTTAGGAAGCACGATCGTAGGTGTTAAAATGATATATTTCATTTCAATAGAAAGGAAATTAATGAAAATAATAAAATTAAATATTTATAGCATATCAATATTGTACGTTTGACAAATACCAATTAGGGAGATACCCTTCAATTTTGGACCTTCACGCTACTAAAAGGCATTCATTTGCCATCTCATTATGCCATTATTATTATCTTGTAGTTCAACCCTTATACTTTTGATGACCCAAACCACCTATGAACTTTTAAAATATTAAAAAATTATATATATCATTCAGTATAAATTATAGATATATACCTATTTTTTATTCTTCCATACATTATTTGCCATAGAGTGCTACTAGCATCAATGTTATTTTTGAAATACTTATTCAATGTCTAATACTCAAAATTCATCCAAATCATAAACTATTCAAAATCTATGGGTTGGCCTATTTATCTTATTGACCCTTATCATGAGATATTTTCTAAAGGTGTGGTATAAATAAAAGTCTAATCCTTTTCATTGTACATTTAAAAAATACCAAGCAAACAACTACCAAGGATCATCTAATCAATCACATAGCTCAGTCATTTTGTCCAATTCATCCTTATTTCATTATCAATCATAGGAGTAGTCATATAAAAGTTCTAAAGCATTTTAATATTAGCCCATGAGTGGTATTTATCAAATTTTAAGATAGATAATTTCATGAATCTACATAAATCATATTACACACTCTTTCACACACATTCCCACACATAGGGGATAAATAAATAAGTTTTAGGCCCTCTTTGGAGTACTAGCTATGTGGGTAGTGCTCATTTATAGAGGGGTATTTGCGGTTATCTCGACATTGTGATTCCACTAACTCATTTTTGGCAAACACATCCCCAAGGTGAATAAGGATGAAGGTTTGGGGTTTGATGCATAAGCAAATATTTAAAACCTATGCTCCAAATCTCAATATATCAGTAGAAAGGTGACAAAAATATCATAAAAATTAAGTTTATCACAACACAATCCAATTCATATTTAACATTAGATAGTATAATTACATAACATATAGTAGTATTGATGGTAGTGTCCCAACATTGATGATAGTTTCCATAGATGTAAAAACATCATTTCTTAAATCTTATGACTGTATCAGAGTCCTGATGTAAAACACTTTTGCTTTTGCACAACTCATATCCTCTTATGATTTTAAATATAGCTAAGTATCATTTCTCCTTGGCATTAAAATCAATATAACATATTTCAAATTTGGTACAATCTATATTTATCACATTTCAATATTTTAATTATGAATATTCACTTATCTTTACGTTTTAATTAATTATGTTGGTATAGAGTAGTTTTATATTATCCTTATGTATAGGATATTGTATCCCCATAACCCTTAACATAACATATTTTCCAAAAAAGGTAAAATGTTTGGTTAACCCGACCTATGAGTCTCCTTGTTGCATCAACATAGTATAACTAATTATTTTTGCCTTTTTTTCCCAAATATATATTTTTTTTCTTTCACCCCTCATGGATGATATATATTTTATTGATGTTTATGATGAAGAAACTATCCAACTTTATATATAATTGTAAGTGAAACTAAACTACTCCTATCTTCCAAATTTTATAAGTACTCCTCTCAACTCTTTGGATAGTGATATCTACCATCCTATAACCAGGTCCATGTCATCACCATCTAAAGAGGTGTGTTGATAAATCTTAATTAATATAATAAACCTACTCCTTTATCTCCCACATTCCCTCTATATGGTGTGTATGCATTTTCAATCTAAAACACCTAGGATTTATGATTATGAATCCCTAAAATATCAAATCATTACTATGATCAATTTAAAAGAAGAGTTAGACACAAAAAATTAGTATTTCATTTCAAATATCACATTATTTGAAAATAAAATTACATACCTGAAGAATCCAAAATATGATAGAGTTAATAATGTGTTTGAATCTTGATCTAGAAATTTTATACCCAACTAGGTTTCATATCAAAATGAAAAGATGAAATATAAAACATCTAAGACAAGTGACTAAAATATTATACCAAAGACTACTAAAACTTCAAGTGAAATTAGAAGAGAATTTATCCAAAAAAAATCATTAAACAACCTCCTCTATATCCTATAAGGAGATTTAAATACTATTGTGTATATTATAGAATACAAGGGAAGCATAATATTTTTTTTATTAAAGAACACAATACAATGTCTCAAATATATTAGTGATCCTATCATCAGTACCTCCATTAAGAAACCCACTCACATAATGAATACATCTCCGAAATCATGAGTGAAAAAAGAACAATTATGGGTACCAAAGGATAATTCAGACCAAACCAAGTTAAAAATGTAAAACTCAATGCAATAAAATAATGAAAAGGAAAAACTATGACAATAAATATTACAAAAATATAAATATGAAAAGGAAAAATTACAAAAGGCAATTTTAAAAATAAAATAAAGAATAGAAGTTAAAATATCAAAATCAATATAACCAAAAACCATTCAAAAAATATCATTTATAACAAAAGAGATTTTAAATCAAGACATGCCTACAAAATCAAAGCATACAAATATGGTTGCTAAGGATCCAAACAACATATATATTTCATGCATACATGAAAAAAATTTAAGGTAAATAATAAAAATTTTATGCTTTCATCCTTAAATACAAAAGTCAAGACACACATTACATCTTTTCCTAGTTTTCAATCAGAGATACATTACTCATCTCTAGCACATTATAAGATACAACATTTGATAATGAGGAACATACTTTCAAGAAGGAAGATAAAATCTATGGTGAAATTGATTTTTCACACATAAATGCTCAACATGGTATATCAAAAGTTTAAAAACAATCTAAGAAGTTACATATTTCCTATACTAATAATTAAAATGATGATTATGATCCCAATAATACAAAATATTGGTATGATCTGGATGATATTGATTATGCAACATATGAATATGACACATGATGTAGGAGCATAATGAATTTGAACAAGTTGGATATTTTACGTATGTATTAGTAAGTGTATTAAAGTCTATAAGATTCATTTAGGTCTTAATAGATCTTCTATAGTACTTAGGATAACTTATGCATCATCTTACAAAACTCAATTGGTGGTTTCCTTCCAATTTCACATTTGAATTTTCAAATTGGATAGGCTATAAAATTATAAGTAAAGGTCAAATTTATAGAGAATGTGATAATTTTCATGATTCTATAGGTTTATCCACATAGTATATGATCATTTTAGAGCATAGATGGTCATATTTATCATCTAGTAACTATATGTACTTGAAAAAATATTGTTTATTGTATGTATCTCAAAAAAGGCAGGTCAATAAAGCAAATTTTAGAGCATGGTTCCACAATAAAATTGGTAAAATTAACCAATAGAGGATAAATAAGTTACATAAATTCTAGGAAATATCCAAAGGAGAATAACTACTAAAACACTTTGAAAATGTTCATACTCGGGTTACCAAAGTGTGCATTTTTACATATGATAATCTCTATATATGAAAAAGACTATATTTTGGAATTTTTTTTTAAGATAATAAAGTGTTTTTTTGTGTAATAAGTGAATATAAACTATTTAATATCATGTTTAAACTATATTAGAACTCATTTAATCAAATAAATTGAATCCAAGGGCATACATACCTCTTTCTTATTACACAGGTCCCATTTTGTTCAAAAACCCTATTTCTTAGTCCTTATTTGGTTAATTAAAATTGTACATGGTTTAAATTTTCATCCAATTTTTAGTTTAAATAAATAGTATTTAGTCTTTATTAACCATGCTTAATTAGTTTTAAGGTTCTTAGAACTCAAAAAAACCCTAGTTATAGGGTCAAGTTCACTAAAAGAGTCATAAAACCATTTATAACCATTTAAAAATTACAAAAATTTGTGAAAATGTTACCAATAAGACTTAATAATATATTAAAGTGGTTTTAATTAATTTTGATTCATATGTATTCCATACTAGTTGATTGTGTGTAGTCAAAACTCAAAATTATGAGTTTCTTTGATAGTAAATTGGGAAATCTGTCTAGTTTCCTCAAAATTGAGTTTTAAGAAGACAAGTAAGAATTAATTAATGTTTTAAATGATTATTAAAACCTTTTAGAAGTACAATTTAGAGTTATAAATCCATATTTTAGTATTTGACCTATTTGGGAACAATTAGTTCTCTTGTCAGAATAGGGTATCGCATTGTTTGCTATACTATTTTTCAAAACCAATAACTATATTGGTTTTATAATTGGGATAGGTCATTAATGGTTTTTTAAGACTTGTTTTAATCCCTTAAATATATAATTGTTTTAAATTTTATCTTCCTTAATTGAATAAGGACTAAGAATACATGACTGCCATATAGGTTAGTTTGAGTCAAGAGCAAAGTTTGGCAAGTTCACTAATTGATTGAGAGTTGTATAAGAGTATAAATCTGAGTGTGTATCAACACACATGATACAATGACTATATAGAGGCATATCCTTGATGAGATTCATGTCCTTCAGTAAAAATTATACCTTTTATATAGGTATTTTTATAATCATGATATTATGCTAAAAACCCCAAAAAATCAAACATTCAATAAATTAAAAAAATCAAATAATTCAAAAATACAAAACAATATTCAACATTCCCATGTTTAATAGCTCCTTTTAATCCATGTTATTTTATTCATGTAATTATATATCATATAATTTCATTTCATTAGATAGGATATCATTTCAATATTCATGTACCTCAATTGAACAAGGACTAAGAATACATTACTATCATATACGTCAGTTTGAGTCAAGAGTAAAGTTCAACAAGTTAATTGATTTATTGAGGGCTACATAAGAGTATAAATCTAAGAGTGTATCATATTTTCTATCATAAAAAAATATTATTCAAAATCATAAGGTCTAGGGTTAAATGAAGAAGGCAAAAATGACAACAAGGGCTAGAGCAAGAGGAAGATCAAGGACACTAGTAACAAATGCATTGTTACTTGAAGAGATTAGAAGTATCAACACCATAATGGAGGTAACTAAAATAGAAAAAGGAGAGGAATATATTTTGGATATGTAAGTGATAAATAAGATGAAGGATCTAAATAATAACCCTTAGCAATAGAGTTGGAAGGACCTAAAGGGAGGCTTGTGAATGCAATAGTGGGAGCAACCTCCAAACAAAAGGTAGATGTGCCTATGTATGATGGAAACCTTAATTTTTAAGATTTCATTGATTGGATTAGTGCCTTAAATAAATGTTTTGAATATGAAAATGTTGAATAAGAAGAAAGGAAAGTGAAATTTTTAGTGACAAAGTTAAAAGGTCATGCCTCCCTATGGTGGGATGGTGTGCAAACATAGAGAAGGAAAGGAAAAGGAAAAATCACCAGTTAGGATAGAATGGTGTCAAAATTTAAGGGAAAATCAATTCCTAATTATTATCAAAACAACCTCTTAAAACCAATTCATAATCTAAAACAAAAATACATGATGATAAAAGAGTACACAGAGGAGTTCTATAGGCTAACTATAAGGGTTGGTCACATAGAAGAAGACATGGAAAATGTATCAAGGTATTTAAATGGTCTAAAATTTGTAATAAAATATGATATCACTCTTCTTATGCCTAAAACATTTGAGGAGGCATACCAATATGACTTTAAAGTGGAATAAAAGCTTGCAAGAAGGCAACCTACACATGTTAGAAGAAGAAGTAGACCTTATAGGGGTAGAGGGAATCAAAGAGGAAGGAATAAACCTCAATATCATCAAGGATAAAACAATATCTTCCAAATACTAGCATCACCATCAAGAGGTAAATCTTATTTTAGAGGAATAAGTCTTTTCTATAGAGGTAGAAGTGGAGAATTTAGTGGTAGGTGTTTCAAGTGTGGAAAATATGGGCATAGATCATATGAATGTCCATAACATCCATCTACCAGTCAAGGAAGCTCTTATATCAATCAAGAAGAAGAGGATCAAAGTGTAATCACTCCTATCCAATAATATGTTCTATAAGAAGGAGAACCATTATTGATAAAGATAATATTACTAAAATCAACCAAAGAGTTTAAGGAACCACCTCAAAGGAAAACATTTTTATAAACTAGATGAAAATAAAAAGGTAAATGTTTCCAATTAATCATTAATAGTGGAAACACTGATAATTTGGTGTCTATAGAAATGGTAAGAAAGTTGAAATTGAAAAAATCTATCCTACTCCTTAAAAAGTTTCTTAGATTCAAAAAGGTCATCAAATTATATTTAATGAATAGTGTAATGTAGAATTTCATACTGGGAGTTAAAAAGCTACTATCAAATGTGATATAATGAAAATTCATGTTTTACATGTCCTCTTAGGAATACCATGAAAATATGATAGACAAACTATATATGATGGCAAGATTAACACTTATAGATTTGTGAAGGATGGTAAAAATGATGCTCTCACACTTATCAAAGAAAGTTATGTAGTTTTAAAGGAGGACACAAAGTTACTACTGGTGAGTGGGAAAGAGTTTCTACATCAAGTGAAGAAAGAAGAGGTGAGCTATGCTCTCATTAGTAAGCTTAAAATTATTTTCACTTCTACTAAGATGATGAATTACCTTTAGAGATTAGATATTTGTTAAGTGAATTCATGGATATTGTGGTAGATGATATACCAAATGAATTACCTCATAAAATAAATATAAGTCATCATATAGATATGATTCTTGGTGATAATTTGCTTTAAAATGTTGCATATTGAATGAATCCTAAGGAAAATGTTGATATTAAGAAGTAGGTGAAATAATTATTGGACAAAGGATTAGTGAGAGAAATTTTAAGTCCATGTGTAGTTCTTACATTATTATCTCTAAAGAATAATGGTGGTTAGAGAATGTGCATGGATTAAAGAGACATCAATAAGATCACAATAAGGTATAAACTTCATTTTCTCATAATTGATGATTTTTTTGGATTGTATTAGTGGTTTTAGATACTGCTCTAAGATATATCTCAAAATTGGATATCATAAAATAAAAATTAAAGAAGGGGATGAATGGAAGACAACTTTCAAAACTAATGATGGTTTGTATGAATGGTTGGTAATGCCATTTGTATTAAGCAATTCTCCCATTACCTTTAATAGGCTGATGAATGAGTACTTAAGACATTCATAGGTAAATTTTTTTTGGTGTACCTTGATGATATTATGGTTTTTAGTAGATCTAAAGAAGAGTATCTTAAGAATTTGAGGATGGTTTTAAGGAAGCAGTAATAATAAAGGTTGTTGTTAAACCTTACAAAATGTACTTTCTTGAAAATTAAACTAATATATTTTGGATTTATGATATCACAAAAGGATTAAGGTAAAGGAAATAGAGGAATGGCCTACACCCAAGAGTCCATTTGAGGTAAGGAGTTTTCATGGGCTTGCTAGTTTTTATATAAAATCCATAAGGAATTTTAGTATCATTTGTGTACCTATAGTAGAAACTATTAATGGTAACAAGTAGACACTCAAGTGGAATGATGAAGCTAATAATTTTTATTTTATTTTGAAGAAAAAAATTACAGAGTAATACTTATTTGCCTTACCTAATTTCATTAAATCATTTCAAGTTGAATGTGATGCAAGTAGGATAGCCATTGTAGTAGTTCTAAGCCAATAAGGTAAACCAATTGCTTATTTAAATGAAAATATAAATGAAGCCAAAAAAAATTATTCATCCTATGATAATTATTTATATGCCATTGTGTAAGAATTAAATAAGTGGATTCATTATATAATGCCTAAGGAGTTTGTTTTATTCACTAATAATCATGCTTCGTAGTTAATAACTAGTCAACACAAGATAAATAAAAGATATGCAAAGTGGGTATAATTTTTACAAAATTTTTATTTTATGATTAAGCATAAAATTTTAAAAACTAATAATGTTGTATACTCCTTGAGAATAAAAAATCTAATTTTACAGGAAATGCAAGTAAAGATTACAGGATTTGATGATCTCAAGAACTTATACCAAGAGGATTTAGATTTCAAAGAAGCCTATGAGGTATGTAAAGATACCAATAGTCAAAATAGAATTAATTGGATCAATTGTATGATTAAATAAGGTCTCTTATAAAAATTCAAATAATTTTGTATCTCAAAAGGATTTATGAGAGAGAATATCATCAAAGAAAAGCATTTTGGGAGTCTTACAGGTCATTTTGGACAAGATAAGACACTAGATCAAGTAAGTGCCTTCTATTATAGAAAAAATATAAAAAATGATGTGAATAAATATTTTAAAATTTTTAATACTTTTCAATATTATAAGGTAATAAATCAAAACACAATCCTATACAAGCCCCTACCTATTCTTGATAGACCATGGGCTAATAAGTGTGGATTTTTTTCTTGGGCTACCAATAACACAAAAAGGTAATGATTCCATTTTATTGGTAATTTATATATTATCTAAAATGTCTCACTTCATTCCTTTTTGTAAGTTGAGTGATTCAACTCATATAGATGGTTTGTTCTTTAAATAGATAGTCAGTTTATATGGATTACCTCTATATTATTTCAGATAGAGACACTAGATTTGTGAACCATTTTTGGAAAAATCTTGGCACAAAGTTTAATTTTATTTCTTCCTATCACCCTCAAGTTGATGGAAAAATATAATTGGTGAATATAAGCCTTGGAAACATCTTAAGATGTTTGATGAGTGAATAACCCTAGTAATGGGATCAAGTACTTGTACAAGCAGAATATGTTTATAATGACTCCCCAAACAAGAGTATACGTAGAATTAATTTTCAAATTGTTTATGGTATGAATCTTATGGGAATTTATGAGCTAAAAAATTTATGTCAAAAATAAATTAGTGTAGAAAGGGAGGAATTTGTAGCAGCCATGTAAGAGTTGCAAGAACAAGTGAAACAAATAATTGAAACAAGTAAAGGTAAGTACAAGAAAGGATAAAATTTTAATACGAAATAGATGAAATTTTAATTTGGAGATAATATATTATATAATTTTATAAAATAAATATTTCAAATGGGAGATTTCAATAAATTGAAATTGAAAAAGATAGGGCCATGCAAAGTTCGTAGGAAGTTTTATTCCAATGCATATGAGATAGAACTTTCAAAAGACACTAGTATTTATATTATAATTAAATTTTATGATATTTATACATATAGGTAATTATAAAATTATGTAAAACCATCTTTTTATGTGATTTATCAAACCATTCCTTGGGAACAACAACTACCAAGGAAGCCACAAGATCAACCAGTGAGGACTATAGACAAGAAAGTAGTCAAAAAGACAAGAGGAAAAGAGTATTTTTAGTAACTCATAAAGTGTAAAGATAATCCTATTGAATATTAACTTTGATTATTTCCAATTATATCAAAAATTATGTTACTGATATTGAACAACACATAAAACAAGTACATAGTTGACTTATTTCGCACCTTGGTGGATTGATGCAAGAGCATCATGGATTTGAAAAAGTTTGATATTGTAAACATGTATTGGTAATTTTATTAGGGTATAAAATATTAATTTAGGTATTAAAATGAATTTTATATTTATTTGGAGATGATTCATTACCTTAGAGAACTCAATTGGTGGTTTCCCACCAATTTCACATTTGAATTTTCAAATTGGCTAAGTTGTAAAATCATAGGTAAAAATCAAATTTCTAGTGAGTGTGGTAAGTTTCATGATTATAAAATTTTATCCACGTATTATATGATCATTATATATCATATATGTTCATATTTATCATTTAGTTACTATATGTTTCTAAAAAATATTATTTGTTGTATGTATTCTCAAAAAATGCAGGTCAGTAGAGCAAATTTTAGAGCATGGTTACACATATTCAACTTGGATCAATGAACCATTTAAGGATAAAAAAATTTAACTAAATTATAATATATATCAAATGTATAATAAATCCTAAAATACTTTGAAAATGTGCATGCTTAGTTTACACACAATGTGTATCTTTATGTATGATAGTATGTGTATATGAAAAGGACTATATTTTGGCATATTTTGTAAGAGAATATAGTGTTTTTAAATATAAAAAGTGTAAATAAATTATTTAACACCATCATTTAATTTTATTATAACTCATTAAATAAAATAATTTGAATCCAAGGTCATACATACCTCTTTCCTATTGCCGAGACCCTATTTTGTTCAAAAACACTGTTTCTAAGTCCTTATTTGGTTGATGAAAACTATTCATCATTTAAATTTTATTATCAAATAATTTTAATATATTAAAATATATTCTCATACAAGTTTTATTCTATATATATATTCATGATGAACCATGCTTAATTAGTTCTCCAGTTCTTAGAACTCGAAAAAATCCTAGTTGTATGGTCAATATCACAAAAAGAGTCATACAACCATTTCTAACCCTTTAAAATTATAAAATTTTGTTAAAATATTTATAATAATATATTAAAATGGTTTTAATTCATGTTAATGTGCATTCATGTTGTACCATTCGACTATGTGCAGTCAAAACTCAAAATTCTAAGTTTCCTTAACAATGAATTAGAAAATTTGTCTAGTTTCCTCAAAATAAAGTTTTAAGAAGACAAGGGTTCATTCCTATTTTAAATGATTATTAAAACATATTATAAGTATCATTTGGATTTATAAATCTATATTTTAGGATTTGACCTATTTGGGAAATAATTAGGTCTCTTGGCAAAATAGGGTATTGAACTGTTTGCTAAAGTAATTTTTAAAACCAACAACTAGATTGGTATTGTAATTTTGATAGGTCATTCATAGTTTTTTTAGAAATTTTTTAAGCCCTCAAATATCTAATTTTTTAATTTTTCATGTTCCTAAATTTAACAAGTACTAAGAATACATGACTATCATATAGGTTAGTTTGAGTTAAGAGTAAAATTTGGCAAGTCAATTGATTGATTAAGGGTTACATAAGAGTATACATCTGAGTGTGTTTCAACACACATGGTACAATGCCTATATAGAGGCATCTCCTTTATGAGATTAATGTATTTTAGTAACACTTATACCTTTTAAACAAGTATTTTTATAATCATAATACTATGATAAAAACCAAAAAAAATAAAACATTCAATAAAATAAATGAATCAAATAATTCAAAAATACAAAACAATATTCAACATTCCCATGTTTACTAGGTCCTTGGCACACATGATATTTTATTCATGTAATTAGATAGCATATCATTTCATTTATATAGACATATTTTTCATTAATATTTGAGTGTGATATAGTTATACCATAGACACATGATATATGCACATACCGATATTGGACCTATCCTCTACCCATGTCATATAGTATGTTGTGGACATCTACTTCATTGATCATGATTGATAAATGTTTTATATCCTTTATGATCATTTATAAAATATAATTTTTGATTTTATATACTAATTCTTACGCATGTATATATTCATGCTCATATTTTTCACATTGTACTTGATATGCTATTTTACATGACATTTTTTTCTAACACATATATGAAGGGATTAGTATGATATTATTATGTTTGTTTACTATAATTAATTTTATTTCATTTCTTTTTTAACATTTGAACATGTTCCTTGCCTCTTAGAACACATGCTATTGTACGTTGTTTTGACATTTGAATATGTCATTCTATGTTGATTAGATGTTTTAATACGTCATTTCATATTGATTGTACAACATTTAAACATGACCCTTGTATGAGGTATCATTGGACCATTTGTTTTTTATTACATTATGTGCTAATGTCCATGTGCTTTTTTAATTTTTAAGCTTGTATGTTACATTCTAGATGTTGTCATGATCTATATCATGCATAATAGAGTCTGACGTGATCACATACTGAAATCTTAATATATATATATATATATATATATATATATACACTTAAAAATGTTACTCCTACATTATACATGACTCATAAATATATTATATAGTTACCTTATCCTTTTAAGGTCAGGTACCTACCATATTATTTTTCCCTCACCTCAAAAACGGGGCATATCAGTGGGGCATGTCATAAAGGCATGAACTCTACATTTACATAGTTTCCATATTTTAATCAAGGCATGATATAAACACATAATCTCCACACTTAGTTATAATTATATACATATTTAATTATGGTCATGTTGAAAATAATTGACCTCCACACTTTCACAATTTGTAGTATAGTTACATGATTTAGATATATACTTGGCTCAGAATCCTATGTATTGGACCAATTTTTTATATATTTAAAACAATGTTTTTGATTTTTTTCACAAATATAATCAAATTTTGACACATTATAGGTGAATATTCCATACTATTTCAACAATAATTACAAAATTTACCAGTTATATCTCCAGATTACAATGACCAGGAAGTACCATTTTACACCTGGAAATATTTTAATCAAACATTTTATGTTTGTAGTAGTTATTTCTTCTTATAGGTGAAATTTATTTAATAATTAAACCTATAAATATTTATATGTTATGTTGATTAAATCACCCAACATCATTATATTTATGATATGATTTGATTAAATCATTCACCCTTACCACATTACATATTCACACTTGAGTTGTGCGATTGAGATTTAGTGATCTTAGTGGCCATCTCAAAACTCATACTTATAATTTATTAGTAGAATAATAACATACAATATCCTTATTCAAATATTCAAGTTTCAATTTTGAACCTCTCTCTGATATAATGCCTCATAAAGAAGCATCTTTACCAAATTAAATCACCAAGGGGAAACATAGTTATGTCAACATATAGGTGTAATCCTTCTTTTATCTATTTATTTTCATGTATTTTAGCTATTTAAAATTTAATATTATATGCATTGGTTTATACTATAAAATTTTATTGGTTATATTTCATTAAATATAAAAAAACTCAAATAAGGCTCAAGAACACGCAAGGTGTGTTGTACACACCTAGGTGCACATTTATTTCATTTATCCTAGAAATTCCATCCTTGTGCATTAATAGATTAAAGGGATAAGATGTGGGTTGGGAGGAGGGAGGGTGAGTAATTTATATACTAAAACTAAATATTTATATTATCTTAGTATTGTACATTTGAAAATTACTAATCGAGGCTCTACACTTCATTTTTAGACTTTTCTATTATCGAAAGGCTCACATCTACCATCTCATTATTCATAAATAATTATATTATAGCATGAAACTTATCATTATGATGAATTAAACCACTTGTAAATCATATAGATCTTTTAAATTGGTATATATATCCTCACTATCAATTACATATCTGTATGTAATTTTAGTCTTATGGACACTACCAGCCATAGAGGGACATTAGTGTCTAGTACTCAAAAGTCATCAAAATTTCAAGATATTGAAAACATATGGGTTGGATATTTACATTATTGAACCCCACTATGATATATTTTAAAAATTTGGTATAAATAAAATTCTAAGCCTTATCATTTTTCATCTAGAAAATACCAAATAAGCACCTACCAAGGCTCATTTAATAAATTACACAACTGATTTATTTCTATATTTATCCCTTTTTATTTAATAATCATTGGAGTGGTTATATAGAAGTTTTAAAACATTCAAATAGTAACCCATGAGTGGTATTTGTCAATTTTGAAGCTTGATCATTATGTACATCTACATATAACATATTACACATTTATTTACACACAATCCCACACATAGGAGAAAAATACATCAGTCTAAGGCCCTCCATGTAGTATTTAATATATAGATAGTGTTCATTGATAGAGGGGTATTTGAGTTCAGCTCATCACAATGAGCCCACTAACACATTTTTATAAAACACATACCAAGGGTGAATAAGTGTGAATATCAAAGGTTTGATACATAAGTATATATATAGAACCTATGTTCTAGATCTAAATACATTAATAGAAATGAGATAGAAAAACTAGAACAATAAATTTGGTCACATATAAATCTAGTGCATATCCTATACTGGAAAAGAGGGTTGCATAATGGAAAATAGTATCCCAAGGTTGATGGTAGTGTCTATGGCTCTAGAAACATCATTTCAATAATTTGATGATTATCTTAAAATCTTGATCTTGCACACTTACACATATGCACAACTTAGATCCTCCTATGCAATAATGCTTATCTAGCTAAGCATCAGTTCACCTTGGTATTAAAATAAATATAAGATATTTCAAATTTGGTAATTTTCATTTTTATCACATCTCAATAGTTTAATTTAAAATATTCATGTATTTAATTTTACATTAATTTTCATATTATAAAATATTTTTATAAATCCTTGTGTATGGGATATTATATAAACTTAACCCTTAACACAAAATATTTTCCAAAAAGGATTAAACAATTACAAAGGATCACATTTATGATGGAAGGATAATTGGGCATCTTAGTGACCCCCATAAAAGTATGGAACAAAGACATGTGTCTAGCTTCCAATAAACTTCCAATCGTACATGAATAAGTATGTCACATCAGCCCATAAATGTATAATTAAAGTTTATGGACATCACCTCCCATCAAATCATAAAAATTTCCATGATTATTCACTGAATTCCATAAAATATTTGGGTATGTACACAAAATTGGTGGATAGTTATATAGACATTTCCTTAAATGAATATGGAATATGAAAATAATTTTTATGAATTACATCCATAATGTGTATGTATTATTTGAAATTTAGGCTCAGGTTTATGAGATATAACATGTGAATTATATAACATATAAACATTATAATTCATATGTGCTTTTAATTTTAGGAACATGTATGCATTGCCTATGGTAAAAAATAAAAATAAAACCAACCCAATTGATGATTCCATATCATTTTCACTTTGTTCTCCTTATCTATACTTTAACATGATCTTCTTTTACCTTTGGAAAGCCCAAACCTTACTAGATATTTTTTGGAAATTTGAAAACCTTGACAAATTTATAATGCCTCCACAGAGAGGAGGTAAGGGATTAAAAATAAACCTAATAATAATAATAAATTTTGGAATTTTTTTGTTATTTTCATTAATTAATTTGTAAGTTATATGTTTTAAATATCCCTCTAAATTGCAAGTGTCCAACATGTTAACCTTCCTCCTAACCCTCTATTTAACCCTTTGTGTAACCCTCTTATCTCTCCTACAGTTCCACAAGATCCCTTAGGAAGTCAGGAGGATCTAGTTTCACACATAGTGGAAAACAAAATTTAAATTAAATAAATAATTAGGAGAATGAGGGACCCCATTTCCACCAACACCCATCACACCTATCTGGCCAATACATTAGATTTGATATTAGGTCAAGTTGACTCAATAACAATGCAAATTGATAGATGTGAATCATATAGGGATAGGTGTAGGGTGTATTATGATATAAATTTATTAGTACATGATGTGAAGAACAAATAAATATCAAAATATAAAATTTTTTCCTTATTCATTGACCCAACCTCCAATACACCATTTTCACTAACTGTTAAACATTTCACAATCCATCGATGCCAACATAATTTTATTAAATCCAATTTGTAGGACTAATGGTGGATGGTGTTTGATTATCCAATTTGTAATAACCATGAGGTCCCATTGTATTTTTTTAAGAAAATATAATGTGAGTTTATCCTCAAAGAGATTCCAAATTATTTTGACTATGGTGAGTTTTAGGGCTAAGGGAAAGGTTATGTGTAGGATGGACTAGGTGCACGTCATGTGCCTAATCACTATGTAAGGATCCCTACCCAAAATCCACTTCATCCCAAAATTCTATCTATGGTGAAGGATTTCATGGAGATTGACACTCTGCATGTGCATAGTGCGCTTATTATTACACTCGTTCAACATATACATAGGATTTCAAATATTAAGGATGCAGATACTCAACCTAGTGTGAGTACCCAAACCCACCCCTATAAATATTTTTGTTCTATATTCAATGAAACTTTGGATGACAATGATAATGCTTCATATGAATTAGATGATATAATCTTGTGTGATGATTTTTTAGAATGCACGTTTGGTGTGCACACATGAACATCTACATGCATAAAGGTATGTTTTATATAAATTTCATGTTAAATTTAAGTTATATTTGTAAATTTAAAATTTAACAAATATTTTACACATAAATTGAATAATATATATGTAATTTTTTATGTTTTAGGTGGAGATAATGCCTTCATTGTCATGTTCCATAGCTACATTATTTGATCTTACTCAGCCTATGTTTACATTTACATAGCCATCTAATGGGTCATCCACTATTGCATATGTCTATGTTAGTACAACACCATTTACATATATAGAGGTAAAATTTTGAGTTAATCTTATACTCTATGTACATTTCATCTTTGTATATTTGTCTTATATTTAAGTTAAATTTATCTATCAAGGATCTCAAAATTCAAGTACACTACAATTAAATACACTCCTTGTTTAATAAAGGAGAAAAATTTGCCATATATCTTCAATAGTTTCCATAAAACTAAATGATGTTGTTTATTCAATTAATGACAAGGGTAGAAACTTATCCATCATTATGAGCTAATAAAAACATAGGCATTATTATTGTAATATCATCTCAAATGCACTCATAGAGGTACATATTAACTGGTAATTTTGAATTATAAAAATAAATTTATTTTAAGAATTTTACTACATACTTGGGAAAATATAACTTATGTGAATGTATTATGTATACAGGGTTTTCATATTCAACTTCTGATAGCCCAATTAAGATGATTACTATGGCACCTCCTCATGTTTCTTCCTTAATTCACATTCCTATTCATGTAATTAAACCTATCACTGACCCAATTGAGCATCAAAAGTAAAGTAAGCAGGACCATGAGCTTGTAGTAAGTGCATGTTAAAATGATTTTTGTATTCTAGTTTAATATTAATCTCTTAATATAATATGTTAATTTTCTAATAATATTTGTATTTGAATAGGTTTGGTTGTAATTTAGATGTGAGCATAGGACCTAGGGTTGATCCTTGGAGCAATCCAAGGTATTCAAGGGATCTCCATCTACAAGCAGGGCATCCCAGGGAGAGCCTTATTAGAGGAAGGCAAATATATGGATTCAATTTGATGATTAGGATGTATTAGATGATGTAAATTTCTTTTTATGGATATATGGAAATGTAGGCATTTTTGGCATTGTATGTGTATATGACATTCACTTGACAATAGATATTATGTTATTAGATGATGTAATTTTTTGTATGCCTAACAATGTATGTATTATTCACATTGTATGCCTATATGGCATTTACTTGACATTATATTAAGTTCTTATTTTATATGCCTTATGGTTTTTTTTTTTTTTTTGAATCTACATAGATTCTAAATTTCACCATATAATGGATTATGATTTTATATGAGGTATCAAAGGCAAGTAAAATATTAAAAATTATTTATGAGAAATGTTTTTTTTACTTCTATTATCAAATTAAGTGTAATGTTTGATCATTGATCCACATTTAAGATTGAAATATTAATTATAATTTGAATTAATGTTAGAGGATGTCAAGATTTTTATGATATCAAACATAACACTATGTTTAGAATCCATGATAATATTACTTTATCTAGTTTCAAAGTACTTATACCCATTTATTCAAGCTATGTAACTATCTAGTTTTTTATCCCAAAAATTTCATTGGAGTGACTTCCAAATTTATGAATTTAAAACCACTATATATTATTGGAGTACTTATTTTGATCATTTCACATTGTCATTTTATTACTAGAGTATAATTCTATTATGTCTTTTGTATAATACCTATGGATTTCAACTTTCTTCAACATCTCCTAGTCCGATTTATGGATCTTAACCTCAACTTGCATTATAAAAGATATATCCCCACTTTAAAATGTTTTATTGATCCATATACAAATTCAACCTTCATCATCTATCTCTCTTTTATCAATAACTTAGAATCTTGTATTTTAGGCTTTACACATAACCTATAGATTGATGTATTTGCTATAACATCAGTTATAGAGGTTAATAGTTGTTAAAAACATAGTGAAAAATTCACACATAGACTACCTTACCTTATCAAAAGGTTTCAAACCATAAATATATTTTATTCACTTAATAGTATTTTATCCTTTCTACTAGCTTTTATATCTCTATTATTACTTTGAAGACTTCAACTCAAACTAGAACCTCATACAATGACTTTAGGCATTCATTCTATATTCCTCATGTCAAGACAGTATATGTCTAACACAAGACTATAATTTTATCATGAATAATATCATTATATTTTGGATTTAATTAGTTGTTTATAATACTTGGGATGTTTAAATGTAAATTATAAAACTATCTTTATCCATTTTTCATATTTGATATCAAAACTCCATGTTTGCAAGTATGTATTCAGGTTTTTTATACATAGTTGGGTAAAAGGTTATCATATACATATTTTTGGCAGAATGGTATCCAAATAATGTTTTCAAGGTTTGAATAATTTTTTCAATTACATAATATAGGTGAGGTTAATCTTTGAAAGTATCTAAGAAGCAAATTGTCTTATTTTGCATCCTCTCAAATATGATAAGACAAGGTTTTGTTTGAACCATTTGATAAGAGGATATTTATTACATAGTTACATAATTATGAAATTATATGATGAAGTGGAAGAGTAAAATTAAATTTTATACACCCTACTACAATTTTAAATATCTTTCAAAGTTATATATATTACAAGTTATTCTCAATTTTCATGTTTTTAGGTCTGTAATTACAAGATCGTGTGATAGTCAAGTGAATAAATTGTCATTTTATCATCATTTAATTTTGAAACAATATAAATTATTATTGGATAATTTTTATAGTTTTGGGGAAGACCTAAATAAATCATTACGTTTTTATTTAAATTGCGACTAAAGTCTTTAAACTAAAACTGCTAGCTTTTGACTAGTGTGTGGGGTTGCCTAGGTTTTTGGGAAAAAATGTTCATAACTCCAAAAATACTTATTAAATTTTTTTTAAACTTGACGATTAGTTATTATTTGGTGTTAAAAATATTATAATTTTTTTTCTAAGTCTTAATAATCTCTAAATGATAAAATATATATAACCAAACTTTTGTAGGTGTATAGAGTTAAGCCTAAATAAAGCTTTCAATTACTAAAAGTCCCATAATTTAAAAATTATCATAGAAAGGAATTGAATTTTTTTATTATGATGTATAATGATTTATATAAGGTAATTAATGTGATTTAATGATTTATAACCTATATATGAGAGATAAATAATCATAACACAGTCAATAGGTCTAGATAGACATAAAAACAAAAAAGGTTTAGGAGAGTGTTCTCATTAGTATTTGTAACTTGAAGATAAATAAGGGTTAAAATTTGATTTATTAAATCATTTAAATTTAAATAAAAACCCTAAAATATTGAATTTTGATTCATGACCTTTGCATTTTGCATTATGGCTAATAGAGTAATTTTTAGTATTAAGAACAAACATTAATAAAAGACAAAATTTAACAAAAGAACCAATTGCTGAAAATGATGGAATTTTTAAAGGTATAGTAAAGAGGAAGGGAGAGACAATTTGAGGATAAATCATAGGTAATTAAGGTTGGTCATAGATTATAAAATGTAAGCATATTTTTGTTATACTAGATTTAAATCTAAAAGGACATAGTTGGATGTGTTTCTTGAAAGATAAAATAAGAAAAAACTTGGATAAAAAGGTAAAGGAACTTGTAATTAAAGATATTTCAAGTCAGAAATGATCTCATTAGCCTTTAAAGGACAAATCAAATAAGATAATATATTTGACAGGGCAAATTAAATTGTATAAAATTAAGAAGACAATTTAAGAAAGCTTCTTCATTCAAACAAGTAGTTGGACAAAAAATAGAAGATGAAAAATTATAGTTTCAAAGACCTAATGGAAATCCTTAAATATTCCTAAATATTATAATATTAGCCACAAAGAGAGTAAGCAGTCATAAATTGAACATAGTGAGTAATTATGTGTAAAAGGGATATTTGTAAGTGGATTTAGGCCACTTACATCACATTCCCTATTTAATGTGAAAAACGGTAAAATAAAATGTCTTTGTGTAAGACTATATTTTACATATGATTTTATAGATACAAATGTTTCATATCTCTGCAAATGTAACTTTTTGGTAGTGAAAAGGTAACTTATCGAGCTCGAATAAGAATTTATGCCTCCAAGACATCCAAGTGAAAATCCATCACTTTGAGCATGTCTATATAGATAAATTACACATGTTACCCTAACCATGATGTTACAACACACTTAGAAGGACATTTTAACTAGTGTTAAAGAGTGAAAAAACACTAATAAGATGAGAACTCAAAGTTGAAGCTATATTTAGAGAGCTTCATTTTCAATGCTTCTTAGCTAAAAAATGGCACAAACAACACATATAAAGGGGAATAAAATGTACAATACTCATTTATTGTCCTCTCATCATTTTGGATCAACAAAATCATTGAATAAATAATATTTTCAAATTTTATCAAAAACTAATGATTTATATCTTACGAGAACCCATTGAGACTCAATATATTTGAGTGCATGCCCTAAAGGGTACATTGGGAAAGGGGTGGGTAGACCATTAGTGCTTCAAAATATTTTTTTCCCTTCTTGATACTTACTAAAAATACAAATAGCTCCTAAAACCATTCCCATAAGCTGTTACTCCTTATTTTCATACTCCTCTAGTCTTTTCCCACTTTTCATCCTTATTTTCCTCACCTCATGTCCCTTTTGATAGTTGGTTGTACTAGGTCAAATGGGTCGACCCTGTATAATTTTTAACTTATGTTTACTATACTAGGTTGACTGGGTCGACACTATACTCTTTTGGGTAAAATTCATTTGGGGTCTAGGTTGTCTCTTGGACAACCTAGCCTATGACCTAGTGATTTTTTGTCCTTGATTGAAGTAGGTCGACTGAGTTGACCCTATGAGGTGAAATTTTCAAAAGGGATTAGGGTTAAATATGCTTATATATACAAGATAATTTGGTCATTATTTCATATGCAATCAAAATTTATTATTCACTTGCACTTCTTCACAATCTTCTCTTCTACCATTCTACTTGAGGAGTCTTAGCTTAGGGTTTTTACTTGGAGAATATAATCTTGTGGATAAGTCTTAGATGATTTAGCATTTATTAATGATCCTTACAAACCACAATATCCTCTTGTAAAGCCCCATTGGCCAAGGGAGAGATTAAGTCTCAATGGGTTCACATTCAGGTAAGTATTCTCTAACTTTTTCCCTCTCTTTAGTAGATAGAAGTAACATAAGTATTGGATTCAAATAATATTACTCTTCATATTCCATGTATTATGGTCTTATTCATACTTAGTTTAATTAAGATTACTCTATTCATGTTTTTGATTGTTTACTAACCCCTCATATTGTGTCATAAGCTTTGGTGAGCACTAGATTAGATTTACTTTACTTGTTATTAGTATAGGTGAAATATCAAAACTCAAGACCCCCTTATGATTATTGCATGGTTATGCTTGACTAAAGGATTTGGAACTATCCCTAGATAAGTGTATTGTAGTAAGATATCCCCTAATAGGGTCTAGTGGATCCCCATATTAGTCATGCTCTTGATTAAAAAATGTGTCCCCAATCATAATTTTATGGTATGATCTATCTTTTCTAAGCTAGGATTGATTTATAGACATGATACATTTTTTATTACATACATTCTATTGAACCTAATGTGAATCTAACCCTTGTAGGATTTGTTTCACTTTTTCATTATTTTATCATTTTAATTATCATATATTTGTGATGTTGGGTTGACTATATCGACATAATTCTAAATTGTACATAGGTTTAACACAATTACATCTATATAACTCTATTTTTTACTATGCAGGTTCTTTTCTAGGTTTGGGCTACTAGGTTGACTTAGTCAACATAGTATAGATTTTTAGACTTTAAAACATCAAATTTAGACACTAGGTTGACCCAGTCAACCCTCTACATTTTAGGCACTTAGTAATAGGTTTTTACAAAGTTTGATCAACCCAGTCAACATAATTTGTAGGATTTACAAGAATTTATCAAGGTCCTTCAATAGCAAACTCAATTCTCTCCATCTTCTAACCCACAAAAGTTCCTTTCTATCTTTTACTCTCTTTCCTTATAGTCTTATTTTTTATAGTTTGTAGTCTTTAAAACTTGCCCTATATAATCAACTAGGTTGACCCTATCAACGTAGTTCTATATTCTTGTAGTTTGGAAAGCTAGGTTGACTCTATCAACATGGTTCACATTCAAAATTTTTGCTTTCATAGTACAAAGGTGACCCTATCAACCATATTTTTTATTATTTGCATATAGTATTGACTAAATCAACATTGTATTGTGTTTCAAAGTTTTAATTAACCCGTATATGCTAGTGATTAGCTCACACTTTCATTTTTTGTTGCTTGCATGCTTAGAATAGATCACATAGTGTAATTAGGTGGTTGTAAATATACCATTTAGTTTCACTATTTTATATTTTATGCACACACAACCAAACCAAAAAATCTTAAAATGTATTTTAACAATTATCTACCCAAGGCCTACCTACTTGAATTTCATCACCAATGGGCAAGCCAACTTGGTTTTCTAGCCAAGTATAAACATGTGATTAATGGTATATTTTAGATAATAACCAGACACCCTTATCATTGTGGTGTGTGAAGTGAGGGGGTAGACCCCAATACCAATTTTTTACCATTACAAATACATATCCCTTTCAACCCAAATATCTTGAAACTATCCTTAGATTGCTCTCTGGTTCCTTACTTATAGCCAATTTCCTATCACATCTAAAATTATATTATAATAATCTAATAACATTTAGGTTAACCACTTAGTTATATTTTATTTTCCAATTTGTTTTTTTTTTTTTACTCAATTGTGTGTTGTATTGCAAAAACTTGTATTATACAACATTGGTGCAAGGTTTTGTGCTATGTGCCTCAATTGGATCAACCTTATTGATTAATTTATTGTGTGTTTCCCTTTAGTTCTTTTTTTTCAAAATACTTGCAAAAATTCATTCTTGTTTTAGAACACAGTCATTTCTATCGACATTGTCTCTTATAGACTATCTATTTTTTCTTATCTATTGTGCTAGGTAGACCCAATCAATCTTGTACACTTTTTCGTCCCTTATCTATTGTGTTAGGTTAACCCAATTGACCCTGTATAATTTTTTAAACCTTATTCTCTATGCTATATTGACCCATTCGATTGTCTACAATTTTTATAGCTTCACTATTTATCATTCTATTCATTTATATCAATTCATCATGAATTTTCCTATCAAAATCTTCTTTGATAACTCAAATCCATTTAGATACTATATGGGATGTTCGTTACTCCCTCTCTTTTCCTCCCAAGATCACCATCACTTTTGAGGCACCTCTTCCCCTTCTTCATCCATGACCTATAATATGGTGCAAATCACACCTCAAGATGAAGTTGATGGGTCTGATCCTTTCTATACCTACCAAGATGTTTCTCATTTTCAAAACCTTTAAACTAATGTGGTATCAATTGACACAAGTTTAATCAATAATCCCACTAATAATCCATCTTCTAATAAACCTCTCCCTAATACTAATTTAGGGAATGATCCTACCAACACTAACCCACATCCTAATATAACTGAACTTCTTACCCAAGTTATCCAACAAATGAACATAATGTAAAACTCTAACACCAACCAAATGATACAACTTCAACATCATGTGATTAATATGGCTAATCAACCTCTAAGTATTCATCCTCAAGCCAATCCCAATTACATTCCTCCACCTCTTAGGTATGCCTTAGGTAATGTTATTTGTCAACCAATAATGAATAATAAGATGCTTCAAAATATTTAAAATGAGCCTTTATATCCCTTCATTATGTACATTGATATTAGTAACATATCTCCAACTATCAAATGTGATTCAACTAAAGACCTTGCCTTATTTTTCAAATCCTTTGAAAACCTTTAAAAAGAGTGGATCCAAACTAATACCTTCATCACTACTAAAACCTTAGTCAAAACCTTTATTAGTATGTATTATAATGGTATAACCAATTATCCCAATGTTCTATTTGTCAAATTGAAGATTTGGTCAATCCTTTAGTTAAAGAGTTTCAACACAATGATTTTCCTAAAAAAAATCTTAGCCACTTCATCAATGCTAAGCATTCTCCCACTGAATCAGCTCATGACTTGATCAAATAATGGAACTCATTGGCCCACAAATATAACCATAACATGACTGATGATAACTTGTTCAAACTCTTTATAACCACTTTAATTCCTTCTCTTCAATATAAGGTTTGAACCTTTGTTCCCCAAACACTTAATGAAGCTCTTGACTAAGATACACATCAAGACTTTTTCATGAAGTAATTTGAAACTAATCCTAAAATTTTAAAATGATATTTTCAAACATATACCAATTTTATCACTAGTAATACTCCATAAACCAAATTAGGAGTTGCCAAAACCGACATCCCTTCATCTTCTCACACACCACTTTCTATGCAAAAAATGAAACAACTCTTACCACCCTCTAAACTTTTCACCTATCTTAACAATCTTCCTAAGTGGTATGACCATAATCAATTTTGTTGGTTCCATGATAAAATTGGTCATTCCCATGAATCTTGTAGAGGGATCACTAAATTTTTTATCTCTTATATGCTTGGTGATTCATTTAATCATGAAGCCAAGATCAACCTTCATTGTCAAGAGTACACTGTTGCTTCTAAAAAATAATAGGCTTCCAAAGTTTCTACTTTAAATAACCAAAAAATATTTTTCTAGTGCTAATAATCAATAAAACACAAAGGATGTATATGTCATTGATGTCAACTATGACCAATATTATAATAATTCTCAATATGTTAACACCACCAAGGTCAACTACCATTGTAAGCTGGGTCACAAAGATTCCATTACCAAACCCAAAAATCCATCCTTAGAATAAAAACCTCTCAAAGATACTACAACTACTAATCTATCTTTTGAAGCCCATGAGGAACCACTTATTTTGAACCTCCAACCACATCTATTCCTTCAAAATCTACTTTACCTTTTAAACCTCTTTTTGAATCTTCTTCTAAATCTCATTGGAATTTTCTTGATTAACTCAAATTTATGCCTTGTAAGATTCCACTTATGGAGTTGGTTCATACTTAACCCTATAATCATAAGTTCCTTATGCAATAACTCCAAGAATTTAAAGATCCATCTTCTATAGATGAAGTACCACCTTCTATTTAATCTCAACCTACCAACATCACTACCATTAAAAATATGTGTCCTTATTCCAAGCCTTCTATTGAATTTCTTGAAGATGACATGATCAATGATGAAATTATTTTTCATGCTAATGATTTACCACTCTTTATTAAAATAGCCATTAATACTACCCTCATTCATAAAGTTTTAGTGATGAAGGATCTGGTATTAATGTGACATCTTTATGGCTTATCCAAAAACTCAGTTATAAGAAGGATCATCTCAAGAAAACCCATCTTACTTGTCATGGTTTTGATTATAAAAATCAAAATCCACTTGGTCATATTTGGCTTCTATTAACCATCAGACCTAAGATTTTTCAAACTAATATTATGGTCCTTGACTTACCCTTATCTTATAATACACTTCTTTGTCACCCTTGGACTCATAGAATGAGGGTCATTTCTTCTTCTGATAGCCAATGCATTAAATTCTTACATAATGGGAAATGATACAAGCATGAAGCTGATCCCAAAACATGAAGTATTCAAATTCCTAATCCCAAATCTCAATATCGTATTCATACCATCCATAAGATCAATAATTATCCTTTATCTAAGTTTATCAACATGAAACCTGATTTAAAATCCACTCTTGTAGATTACGATGATGATGAACCTAATTATTTCCAACATACTTTCAATACTACCAAGCTACCTCCATACATTTTGTAGTGGATTCCTCCTTTATTACCTAGGGACTGTATTATTCCTCTTATTGATGAGATTACTAAATTTATCCCTCTATGTAATTATTAGGATCCTTCTTTACTTGAATATTCCTTCACTTGTAATGATTTTGGAGTGGCCAAATTATTTCAAGATCTTCTCATCATGTCTACTTATATATTTAGTAATATTAGGATTTCTCCTTCTAAAACCCCCTAATTCTCAAGCATGTATAATTTATCCAACATATGATAATAATTACATAATGGTCCAAGCTCAATATAGAGACTTGGATGATCAACATTATAAAAAAACCTTATCTCAAATTCATGCTTTTAATCAAGATGTCCATACCATTTCTATAGATCATGACTTAGATCTTGTGGATCATGTGCCTACTGCTAATTCTCCTCTTATTGATACTTCTTAGGTGGTAGAGCAAATTATACCTTTTGAATCTCTTAAAAATCAAAACTCCCCTTTACCACTTATTGATCTAATCATTGCATTTGATTCTTCCCCCATTACCAAAACCAACAACACTCCAATCCTTTTTGGTCCATTTACTTCTCCTACTCCTGAGATTACACTATATGCCAAGGAAATTGATGTCCATTAGATACATTCTGAGTATGATCACCATGGTAATCAAATTCTAGATTTAAAATTAGATGTTGAGTATTATGGTTCTCTTCATACCTTTCCTAGTGATGAAACTATTCTTGAACTACTTCATGCTCGAGAACCTCAACTTCCTTGGAAAAATCATAAAATTGGGAATTTAAAAAAAATAACCCTTGTTCAAATAACTTAACTGATATCATTGATCCTAACACTAATCTAATTTCTTCCTTACTTAATGCACCATATCATTTCCAAGATGGAAATTCCATGCTTATTGAAGAAACCACTTGCATTGGATATGGTACTCCATCTTATCCTCAAGCAATTATAATTTCTCGTGAACTCTCACTTGTTGAACATGATAATTTTAGCTATTCTTTGATAAGTATCATGATGTTTGTTCATGGTCCTATGAGGACATGCCTAATATTGATCCTATCATTGTAGTGCATTACATCATTACTTATCCTACTTCCAAACTTGTGCATCAAAAGCAAAATAAATTTCCACCTGAGGTTTCTACTTTATGTCACAAGGAAATCAACAAATTGCTCAATGCTAAATTTATCAAACTAGTGGACTATTTTGAATGGGTTTACAACATAGTGCCCATCCAAAAAAAGGTCACTATGGTCATTCACATTTGTATTGATTTCCATAATATTAACTGCATTAATCCCAAGGACAAATTCCCTTTACCTTTAATGTATGCTATCATTGATTCCGTAGATCATTATGAAATGTTATCTCTTATGGATGGCTTCTTAGGTTATAATCAGATTCACATTACCCCTGAGGACCAATATAAGACCACTTTAACCATAGAATAGGGGACCTATGACTATTTAAAAATGCCTTTTGGTCTCAAAAATTCTGGAGACACTTACCAACAAGAGATGACTCACATATTTCATGATCTTATCAACAAGATCATTGAAACCTATGTGTATGACCTCATTACTAAATCCAAAAGTCATAAGACTCATCTATCATATCTTGTTATCATCTTTGAACATATTCTTAAATATCAAGTTAGAATCAATCCTTACAAATTTGTCTTTGGTGTCACATCTAAAAAAATATTAGGATTCCTAGTCTCTCTCTATGACATCTATGTTGACCTCACTAAGATTATGTCTATCATCAACATGCCCATTCCTCATTCCATTGTCAACATTTATACTTATTTAGGCAAACTTGGGGTAATTAGATGATTCATCCCTTAAATGGCCTATTACATCCACTCCATCAATTCTCTTCTTAATAAAGGTAATGCTTTAAAATGGATGAACTCATGTCAAAAATCCTTTGATAACATGAAAGCATCATCGCTTCACCCACACATACTTCATCCTCCAACCAACAATCGACCCTTGATTCTATATACTTCTTTCATGTCTATATTGATTGGGGTAATGTTTGCCCAACAAGATGATACTAGAAGAGAGTATGCCATTTATTACATTAGTTGAGGCTTCATTGATTATAAAAAATGTGTACCAAGGTCTAATGTGATTGCCTTGCCATCTATTTTGTAGCTGAAAAGATTCACCGCTACATGCTTAACCAGACTACTTATGTCATCATTCCTTCTAGTCCCCTTCATGACTTCTTCTCCAAATACTTCATTCTTGGAGATATAATTCACAAATGGATGGTCCTTCTGATAGAATTTGATCTTTGCATCATCACTAAAAAAAAATTCAAATGGCAAGTTATAGTTGATCAACTTGTTATAGCTCTTGTGCTAGCTACCAATCACCTTCAAGATAGTCTTTCAAATGATAAAATCCTCTATATTGAAGGTCTTTATCAATATATTTATCTTAAATATTATTTTCATAACTTTATCATAAATCTTGAAGCAAATAATTTCAATGAATCCTCTATTCCCTCTAATACTACTAAACCTAAAGTGGTTATCAAAGAGCTTCCTAAAATTAATGTAGACTTACATGAGGATACTTGGACCCTTCACTTTTATGGAGCTAAATGACTTCAAAGAGTTGGGGTAGGTTGCATTCTTACAATTCCTCTTGGCAAAATCATTCTTTTATCTTTTCTCTTCAACTTTGAATTGTTGAATATGAAGATCTAATCTTAAGCATGAGAGATGATATTGATTTATATATTCAATACCTACATGTTTTAGGTGATTCTTAGCTTATTTACCATCAAATCAATGGTGATTACCAATGCAAAATTTAAAATCTCATTACCTATCATCAAATTACAACCAATCTTGCTAAGTATTTCATCTCTTTCACCATTGACCCTATCTCTCGTGATCAAAATTACATTTATAATTCCCTCACTTCTTCAAATTCTCTCTCATACACACCAAGTTCTTTCTGATCCTAATTTTCTTATACAAATAAGAAATTCTCTATCTTCTGCTCAACCACCAGATTCACTTATTTACCACATCAAGGCTATTAACATTTGATAAATCCCATGGTATAAAGAAATCATTCAATTTTTAGAACATAAAACTTATCCTCCTGACTTAGACTCTCACAAAAATACATGCATTTGTAAATAATATTTTAAGTATATATTTTGACATAACATCTTTTATTATCATAATGCTCAGTGTACTTTGCTCTATTTTATTTTACAAGATGAGGTCCCTCCTCTTCTTGAGAAAGCACATGGGGAAATTTTTAGTGGCCATTGTATAAGACTTGCTATAGACCACATATGCCTATTTATGGGTTACTTTTTCCCTACTCTTGAAAATGATGCTATCAAATTCATAAAAAAATGTACTCCCTACCAACTTCATGATGATCTAATTCATTCACCTCCAGTCGAGATTCAAATTATCGAATCTCCTAGGCCATTCTCCATGTGGGGTTATATCTCATTGGAAAATTACCTCACTCTTAAGATGGGCATGTTTTTATCATCACTACTACCAAATATTTTACCAAATGGGTTGAATCCATGCCCCTTTTTAATGTCACTGGTAACACCATTTAAAAATTTATCCTTAATCAAATCATTTGACACTTTCGTGTTCCCCATACTATTATTTATGACAATGGTGGTAACTTCAAAAACAAATATGTCAAACAACTTTATGCTAAATTCAAGATCAATAAAAAAGTTTCTACACCTTATCATCTGTAATGCAAAGGTCAAGTTAAGGATACTAATAAAATTATCAACAAAATTATTTAAAATAAAATTCATAAAACCCACTCGAATTGGTACATTTACCTCTATCTTGATCTTTAGGCCTATCATACTAGCATACATACTGCCACTAGGCCAATGCCTTTCTCTCTAGTCTATGGTTCTAATTCAATTCTCCCATTAGAATTTGAGCTTCCCTCTCTCTATATATCTCTTTATGGTATAATTTTTGATGAAAAATTATATAATGCTCACTTTCATGCCCTTGATCTCCTTGATGAACACCATCTTTTTGCCTTGCAACATAATCACCAATACAAGGCTTGTATTGCCAAACAATATAACAAACGAGTGAAATTTTTCACATTTAATGTTGGTGATATTTTATTGAAATTAAAATACACCCATGTTAAAGAAGGTAAATACACCCAAAAATGTTGGGGGACCTATTTAGTCAAAGATATTCTTGGTCCAATCACCTACCACCTTCAAACCAATGAAGGCCATATTTTGAAAGATCCCACCAATTCACAGTTCCTCAAAAATTACTTTGCTTAGACATTTCCTTCTCTTCATGTTTTCAATATACATCTATCTAACACTTTTTTTAGGTCACTTTCATGGATCTCTCCCTCTATAGTAATTCTCTCTTTTCAAAAATCTTTATTCCTTCTTGTTTGGTCTTTTAGTTTCCCTTTTCTTTCATGAGTTGCATTATAAAACCATGGATAGGACCCAATCTTCCTCATGATGTATCATAGTCTTATTTATTTCCATGTTCTTTTTACACACTTTTCAGCACCTCTTGGGTTTCTCTTTTGTGAGTTGCATTGTAAACCATAGATAAGACCCGAAATTCCTCACAAATACCATCTTTTTCTTATCTCATTTAGTTTTCAAATACTTTATGGCACCCTTGTAGGTTTATGTTTTATGAGTTTCAATGTAAGACCATAGATAGGACCCAGCCTTCCTCATAAAATTACCATCTTTTCATTCCTTTTATAAGAATGTGTTTTTTATCCTTGTTCTCAACTTTGGCTTTTGCTTCTTTTGATAGATGGAATTTTCACAACAATAAATGTTAGCATGTTTTCCTACATTTACTTCATTTTTATTCTAATAAATCACACTTTAATATCATTATATCCCTTTTCAAACATTTGTCACATTTTTTAATGATTTGAATTAATTCAAATTGTTCCATGTGTCATTCCTCTTAGTTTTACTTCCTTAAACTCCAAATTAGATAAAACAATGTTGAAGTCAAGATAGTACTTTTATTTCACCTAGATTTATGAGACTCTTAGACCCCATGCTCTTTGAAGTTCTCCCTCTTAGTAACCAAGTCCCAAGTATTCAAATTAAAGTCATATTTAGCATTCATGTTTGATTTTCCAAATCTGTATGGAATAGGAATATAAAAATCCATAAATAAATTTAAAAGCCAACTCATTTGAAATAAAAGGAAATGATATACAAAAGGAAACATACAAATTTCAAAAGTCAAAATCACACCAAAAGATGTGATTACAAGCACATCTCCTATTTCTAATCGAAGCTCAAACTCCATAGTTGGCCTCACATAGAGCCGAGGTCCATTAGGGTGTAGTAGGCTAGTATATTCAAATAGGATCTACATACTGCATTTGTTGATCTAAGACTTATGTGGCTAAGAGAAATTCTTTAGATTCCTTAAGGTTGAAAGTCTTCTTGTTTTGAAAAACTAAATTTGAGTGTCTTGATTTCGATAAAGAATTCTTCTACATTGGTTCTTCCTTCATTCTCCCCTTCACCCATTTCATTTCCCTCTTGATAGGTAAATTTTGATTCCAAATTTGTGTTCCTATAGTCATATAAAATTGCTAAATTTGTAGTTTGAGTGTGGCTTGTGACACCTAATCCATTGGTCCTTCTTACATGCTCTAGTGACCCTTTAACACACATTTTTTCTCATTATTAGTCATTTATATCCTTACAAATGGTCATTCCACCTTGGCTATGCTATATTTCCTAGGCCAATTGTCATCCCCTGATCTTGAGCCTATAGGACAAGAGTGTCATACCTAGACTATAGCACCAAACCCTAGGGTGTCCTATTTTTGGTGCTCCTATCCATTTGTATTTTGATATCTAATATTTATTTTCATCTAATTCACATCCTTCATTATGTCAGTTTATCATGAATACATCTAACCCATGAAAAATAGTTCCTTATAAAATCCTGTACAAAGTTCAATTACAAAGGGAGGTGATAAATCTTACAAATCAAGCAAGAATAAAAGTAAACTACTAAGGTAAAACTTCCCTATTATTTTCATATAGTCACCCAACATATCTAAAAACATATTCAAACCCTCATACCAATCCTTACCCACCTCAAGAACTCTCAATTTGTAATTTTTGCATATGCATCACACTTTTGCATAAACCACACTAGGTGAGAGAACTACATATGGATTGATCCCTCTTTGGAGTATTGGTATGTATAAAATGTGACCACACAAGGGGTTTAGATTACACATTTAGTGCATATTACACACTAACCCCTCCATTTCTCTAAGTTATTCAAATCCCATTTTATCAAGCATGATGGAGGGTTAGGGTTTGAAGGTTAAATCATCTGTATCGAGAGCTTTATCGACATTCAACATTCAAGATTTCATAGGTAGGCTCACACAATGATCCAAAACTCAATATATTTAGTTGAGATATAATTCAAGCAACAATAATAACATAATTTTAATAATGTTATCTCTAAGAAGAGATGTTTTATTAATCAAATTTGTAGATCCAAACATATGCCTATCTCTGAGAAGAGATGTCTCATTTGCTTTTCAAGTTACATCTTCATTTATAAATATTTTAAAGGTAGGAGGAGGATTTTTAATTTCACCAATATCTAATGAGATTAAGTGGTTCGAGTTCCATGATTCATAACAATACAAAATTTGAGTAATTTCAATTTTTATAAACTTGCTATTTTTAGATTGCACTGCTAAAATTAAAATTTGGGGAACTTACATTGGTTTTCAAGGGTAAAAACCCAATAAGTAAATCTCAGTGCCATCTCATGGCATTCCACTCATTCGTATCTTTCTAATGGTTCAAATGGGGAGTCAAACAGAGTTATAGTGTAAAATTTATGGCTCCCAAAAGTTCTACCACCAATTAGGGTAGAACCATCACCTGAATTGTCACCTACAATGTTGCATAGATCATTCCTCCCTCCTTGACATTAAATGGTCCCCATTGCATCAATATTTTTCATCAAGTGTGGTAGTTGTGTTTTTATTTGATTCTTGATGCATACTTATAATTGACTATGCTTTGTAGAGCTGTGCTTTGTGGAGCTTTGTAGGGCTCGATTGTTTACCATTTATGTTTGACCATCATTTTTTGGATGGAATGCCATGAAATTATTCATATTGGTATCTATTTTATTCTATTATTGTGTTTTTTATATATTCAAGGTTACAACATCATCCCTTTTAGATTTATATGGCTTAACCATCATGAGAATGAATTTCTTGACACTAATCAAGGAGACAGATGTAGAAGGTGGTACCTCTGGTACCCTGTATCACTATGTTTCAAGAGTGAGGGTGATCCTTTGAGTTCTTGATTCATATATTCCATATTGATCACACATGAATGGTTGATCAAAGAGTACATCACAAACATCCAGATTGACAACATCACATAAGACCTCATCTTGGAAAGGTTTTATTGCATATGAAAGAAGACATTGGTGGGTAACATGAAGGTTTCTCCCTAGACTCAACCATCAAATAATGTATGGATTTAGGTGACACTTCATGGACAAATTTAGTCTTTTCACAACATCATCATAGATTAAATTCTTTTGACTCCCACTATCAAGAATAAAATGCAAAGGCTTAACATTGACCCATAACTTAGAGTGAAACAACTTTTCCTTGTCATTTGGCCTCTCCTCATGGGTCTATGATGAAATAATGATGGAATTAGGATTAGAATCTATAATATCTTATTCACCCTCTTCAACTGTAGAGTGTGTATGAGGTAGAGCAGTAGATGTTAAGGATTATGACTCAGAAAGTAGGGACTTGATGGCTCAATATTCTTTTTTGGAGTGAGTTCTAGATTTATGGTAATCACACCATTTCCCAGTCTTCCCTTACTTTTGATTCCAATTTTGGCCTCATTTTTTTACCTTATTTGTCACTTTTCCATTTTAAAGGTTGACTCTTCATATTCATTCTTCCATGCTTCTGCTCAATCTTCACCATGGACTTGTATGACTCACTAAGGGTTTTCAAATTGAAGAGTTCCATCCCCCCATATATACCATTGTAGTTCACCGTGATATTTGGTAACCTTGTGTTTCTCACTTTATTAGATGCCCAATCTCATAAATAGAGAATGAAAAATGTTAATATAATATTGAATAGACTATTCCTTACCTTGGTGGAGTTGTTTCCACTCTATATACAGATCATCATGTGCTCCAATGGGGTGGTATTCTTCTTTTATAGCTTCTATGAAATCATCCCAGGTAGGTTCCACCTCAAGGCCAATATCATCCATATTAAATATTTTCTTGTACACTTCCCACTAATTTTTTATAGGCAATGATGCTTTCAAAAGAGAAAAAGTGATCTTCTCTTTATCGGTGAATTTATTTATAGAAAAATAGGAAGATAATTGATCCAACCAATTTTCTACTACATTAGCATTGATTTTTCTTTCAAATGTAGGGATATCAAAATTACCATGAACCTTGAAGGGTGTTGGGGCACTAAAAGGATGTGGGTGTGTAAATGAGGAGCCAAAATTTCCCATCAAGATTTTTTAGAGAATTTTGATGAATTGTTGTAACATATACACTTTCTATTATTAGAGGGTTTCACTCAACATTTCCTAAAAAGGATCCGATGTCTTGATGTTTTCTACCATTTTAGATCATTTGGAGTGAATAGGTAGATATTCTGTTAGATATTGTATTTTCTACCTAAGCTTCTTGTAATCTTTCCTCATCCTCAAGATCATACACTCTTAAGACAAACTGCTCTAATACCACTTATCCAAAACTCAGGAGCTTTGGTTGAAAGATAATTCAAGAAACAATAATAACACAATTGTAATAATTTTATCTCTAAGAAGAGATGTTTTATTGATCAAATTTGTAGATCCAAACATATGCTTATCTCTAAGAAGAGATGTCTCATTTCCTTTTTCAGTTACATCTTCATTTATACACATTTTAAAGGTAGGAGGAGGATGTGTAAGGTCACAAATATCAAGGGAGATTAAGTGGTTTGACTTCCATGATTCGAAACAATATAGAATTAAAGGAATTACTATTTTTAGAAACTTACTATTTTTAGACTACATTAATAAAATGAAAACTTATGGCACTTCTATTTGGTTTTCAAGGGTAAAAACCCATTGAGTAGATCTTGGTTCTATCTCATGGTGTTCCCCTCATTCTTAGCTTTCTAATGGTTCAAATGGGGAGTCAAACGGAGATATGGTGCAAAAGTTATGGCTCTCAAAAGTTTTTCCACCAATTGGGGTAGAATCATCACCTAAATTATTGCCTAAAATATTGCTCGGATCATTCTTCCCTCTTTGATAAGCAATGGTACACATTGCATTAAGATTTCTCATCAAGTTTGGAAGTTGTGTTTTGATTTTTTTCCATATGCATACTTGGAATGGAATGTGCTTTGTGGAGTTATGTAGGGGCCGATTGTTTACCATTCCTATTTGACCATCTGTCTATGGATGGAAGGCCATGAAATTATTCATCTTGGTATCTCTTTACTTTTATTGTTGTTTTATTTGTGTATTCAGGGCTGAAACATCAGCCATTTTCTATTTCTATGGCTTGACCACCATGAGAATGAATTTCTTAGCACTAATCAGGGAGATAGATGTAGAGGTGGTACCTCTGGTACCCTATAACACCATGTTCCAAGAGTGAGGGTGATCCTTCTATTTCTTGAATCATAGATTCCATATTGATCATATATGAGTGGCTTACTAAAGATTACATCAAAAACATCTAGATTGACCACATCACATAAGACCTTATCTTAGAAAGTTTTTATTGCATATGAGAGAAGAGATTTGTGGGTGACATGGAGGTTTCTCCCTAGACTCAACCATCCAATACTATATGGCTTTAGGAGAGGCTTCATGGAAAAATTTAGGATTTTCACAACATTAGTAGAGATTAAATGTTTTTGACTCTCACTATCAAGAATGAAATGCAGAGGCTTACCTTTCACCCATAACTTAGAGTGAAACAAGATTTCCTTGTCATCTAGCCTCTCCTCATGGGTCTATGATTAAGCAATGATGTCATTGGGCTCAACATCTACAATCTCTTCTTCATACTCTTTGACTATAGTGTGTGTATGATGTAGAATAGTAGATATTGAGAATTGTGACTTAGAAAGTAGGGAATTGATGACTTGACATTCTTCTTTGGAGTGAGTTTCATATTTGTGGTAATCACACCATTTCCAAATCTTCCCTTCCTTTTGCTTCCAATTTTGGCCTTGTGTTTAATCTTCTTTGTCACTTTTCCATTTTGAAGGATCACTCTTCATATTCATTCTTCTATGCTTCTGCTCAATCTTCACCATGAACTTGTACACCTCATCTAGGGTTTCTAAATTGAAGAGTTCCATTACAGCCCCCATATATACCATTGTAATCCACCCTAATATTTGATAACCTTTTGTTTTTCACTTTCTTAGATGTCTAATCTCATAGATAAAGAATGAAAAATGTCATTGTTATCTTGAACATGTTATTCTTTACCTCAGTGAAGTTGTTACCACTCTATATACAGATCATCATGTGATTCAATAGGGTATTATTCTTCCTTTACAGCTTCTATGAAATCATCCCAGGTAAGTTTCACCTTAAGGCCAATATCATTTGTATTAAATTTCTTATTATACACTTTGCATCAATTTTTGATAGATAATGATGCTTTTAAAAGAGAAAAAGTGATCTTCTCTTTATTGATGAATTTATTTACAAAAAAATAGGAAGACAATTGATCCAACCAATTATATACTACATCAGCATTGATTTTGTCTTCAAATGTAGGGATATCAAAATTCATCTAAATCTTAAAGGGTGTTGGGATAATGAAAGGACATGGGGGTACATATGAGGAGCCAAAATTTCCCATCAAGATTTATTAGAGAATTATGGTGAATTTTTGTAGCATCTACACTTGATACTATTGGAGGGATTCATTCACTATTTCCTTGAAAGGATCATATGTCTTATTGTTTTCCACCATTTGAGATCATTTGGAGTGAATAGGTGGATAGTCTACTAGATCTTATATTTTCCACCCAAGCTTCCTATAGTCTGAACTCATCCTTGGGATCATACACTCTTAAGACAAAATGCTCAAATACCATTGATCCAAAACTTAGGAGCTTTGATTGAAAGACAATTCAAGAAACAAGAATAACACAATTGTATTAATGCTATCTCTAAGAAGAGGTATTTTATTGATCAAATTTGTAGATCTAAACATACGCCTATCTCTAAGAAGAGATGTCTCATTTCATTTTTAGGTTACATCTTCATTTATACAAATTTTTAAGGTAGGAGAAGGATGTGGAAGGTCACCAATATTGAGGGAGATTAAGTGGTTTGACTTCCATGATTCACAATAATATAATATTCAAGGAATTACTATTTTTAAAAACTTACTATTTTTTGACTACACTACTAAAATTGAAATTTGTGGCACTTCCATTTAGTTTTCAAGGGTTAAAACCCACTTAGTGAATCTCAATGCCATCTCACATCTTTTTCTTCATTCTTAGCTTTCTAACATTTCATATAGGGAGTTAAACAGAGCTATGGTGCAAAAGTTATGGATCCTAAAAGTTCTAAAACCAATTGGGGTAGAACCATCACCTGAATTATCCCCTAAAATGTTGCTCAAATCACACAAGAACAACATAAATAACCCAAAAAGTTAAAATCTCTATGACTAGTTTGGACAATAGTGATAGGGGTGAACAACAAAACTAGACCCCAAAGTGTCTTATTTTTGTTGGTCCTATCATTTCACCAAAAAAAATATAGATTTTGATTTTTGACACTGTCCCAATCCTGTATATCTAGTTTTAGACAATTTATCAACCGTATTAACCTATTTCAAGATAAGTTATATTTTCACCTTATTTATTGTTATCTTTAAAAAGACAAAAAAGATAGATAAATTATACAAATCAAGACTATAATTATTTAAATATTATTTACTAATTTATTAATCCAAACCTTTACCTAAAATAGGAATAAAACTCCATTATTCCCAAAAATGTTAAATCATTTATGGAACCTGACTTACTTCATTTGGGCATAAAAACCCTAGAAACCCTAAGGAAAATTCCTTATTAATTTTTTAGTATTTTTCTAATTTTTTCTTGTAGATTTAAATCATAATTTCATATTTAATCTTTAAATTTACCTTAACAATTTTAAAAATCATTTCTTTCAAACGCTAGTTGAATTTACTAGGTCCTTTTATTCTTAACATATCACCTTACATGTTTGTGAACTTCGTATCCTTTTTATGCATATTCCAGTTTTCTATTTTTAAGACTTTACATTTACTTTATTTATTAATTTCCTTCCATCAAATTTTTCTTATTGCAACTTATTGTAAAAAATTCAATCCATTTTTTATTTGTTTTCCTACTTTAACAATGGCCCAATATACCAATTTTGATGAAACTGATAAGAGGGAACTTCAAGACCTTTTAACTAAACATCCTGATATATAATATGATATGATTAAAATACTACAAGAATAATAAAAATCAAATAATAGTCAATCCTTTCAAACCACAGAACAATTAGTTATAAATGACACTACGAGGACAACTATGTCTCAACAACCCCCTATAATAGGCCAACCTTCTTATTTGTCACCACCAATTAGGGCTAGTACATCTTTATCTCCTAATGTGGCTACCCTTATGTTATAAATAAATTCTAATCAATCTAAGGTGCTACATCTTGAACAAGGTACCTATAGACCAACATAAGCTTTGGATTATTTTGCTTTACTTCATAAACCATTGGCATGCCATATTGTTTCTACACCCTTACCACCAAGTTTTGTTTAACCCAAACTCACTCTATATGATGGAAAGGGTGATCTAGAGACACACTTGATACATTTTCATGTATCATGCTTGGACTATGTGCTAAATGACTAGTTACTAACTGTGTTATTTCCATAGAATCTAAAGGATTATACTTTACAATAGTTTTATAGTCTATCACATTAGTCGGTTAAATCATTTGATCCTTTAGCTGACATGTTCCTAGATCATTTTAACATTAACATAGGTGACAAGGTTTCTTATGCCCAAATTTCACAATAGAAACAAAGGTCAAATGATCATCTCATAGATTATGTTCTTTGATATAAGACTCTCTTGGCTAAAATGACTAGCCCCATAACTAATCAGGAATTACATGATCTCTTCAAATAGAGTCTTCTGCTAGCTTTGCATGAGTCAATAATTTTTAAAATGTTCTCTTCCTTCATTGAGTTATGTCATACTCTAAAGGAAAGATAAGTCAAATTAATTTGAATGGGCAAACTTAAGTACACAAGCATATCAAAAATAACAAACAAGAGTAAAAACAAAGTCTCATACAAAGTTAATGTTAATTACAACAAAATTCAAAATCAACCTATAGTTAATGCAACTTTATATCCCCCTCAAGGAGTGGTTTTATCATCACATCTTTGATGAGCCTTTACCAATCTACTAGTATCTCTAGCCAGAGTCTTATAATATCTATTGGAATGCAATATCATATCTCTTCCTCTTATTATTTAAGTATAATAAATCCTCTTCTATGTGGATATGATTAGATTGAATTTTATGATTTTCATAGGGTACTAGGCCACATAACAAAGATATGCATTAGTTTGTGACACAATATACAAGACTTGATAGATGGCAACCTTATTGATCTTGACACTCCAATTGAGCCTCCTTAGGCAAAGCAAACACAAGACAAAGCTTTAAAAAATTTCACAAATCCTTTCTCACAACATTATAAACAAGATACAAGGGATACATCAAGTGTTTACCATGCATATCATGCACACCCTCCACTAGATACATACTAGGCACCTTTAGTTGAGTCACATCCTTTCAGAGACATGATTGGCGTGTATAATTATATAGTTCTAGCTAAACCTTTCATATCCTTTTTAGAGTAGGAGATAATTGAGGATGATTTAGATTACTATAAAATCTTTATCAGAGCCTGCATTGATCACCATCTCATTCATAGTGCTTTTATAGATAATGGATCTAGTGTGAACATGTGCACTATGACATTACTTTAGTATTTGGGATATTCAGTGCGAGATGTTACCCTGATGGATATAGTTATTATAAAATTTATTAGAAACATAAACATTTCATTGGGTGAGATTGTACTTCCTCTATAGGTTGGTATAATGCATGTGTCCACACCATTTACTATTATTCCTAGTGTAGGAGTCTTTGATACGTTACTTAGTTGACCATAGATTTAGAAACTTCACATAGTTCCTTCTACAGTTCATAGATGCATTAAATTCATTAATTCTAACTAGGTTATTATAGTTTTTGAAGTTCTATATGAGCTACCAATCCCCATTTTAGATCCATCTACTACTTTATAGTCACCATTTTTAGCTCCTCCACTAGTTATAATTCTTCCTCTAGTTCATACTCATCTGCAATCAAGGCCTTCCTCACCATCACAAAGAGTTCATATAATTCCACAAAGGTATCTTTTAAAGAAACCATAGTTTTAAGACTCTATATAGTTTCTAGCTATAGTATTCACACCCAGGGTAATATCATTAAGGTCTCATGCTTCTACACACAGAGCACATTTTTAGAGAGCTTCTTATACTACCAAATGGGTCCTTAAGAGCCCCATAATTGCATCCACTTATCAGAGTTAGAGGGGGACACCATAGTTGACTTCCACTATATAGATTTTAGAACACTTACAACATGTACAACTTTTAGATTCATATTCTTAGCCCTTCCATCATGCTTCATGATCATGCATGATCCCTCTCCTTAATACAAGACAATAGTATTGGGATTCTCTTATGAGACTCATCGATTAGTATCATAATTTATTAGCTTACTTGTACATAGTTTTCTTATGCTTACTTATACATAGCTTATTTTCAATTTCTTGTACATAATTGCTCAGCTTACTTATACATAGCTTATTTTTAATTAGTTTTACATAGTTTCTTTTTGTTTGATTGTACATAGATTATTTCAAAAATACCAAAAATGATACAAAATTTCAAAATCCAAACAAACATTCAAATAAATAAATAAAACACCAAAAAAAATATTTCAACTATATCCATCATCCATGCTTTGCATATTTAATACCATGCTAGAGTTACATTTTACTATTCTATTCTATTTTTTTGTTGATTTATCTAGATTAACATGCTTCACTTGATCTTATTTGAGTGTTTGCAGTGATATCCAAATCCTTGATTTCTTCACTCTACCCATTGAGGGGGAATCCTAATTCATATATTTGAGATATACATGATATATCTACCCACTTGGGGCATCTTCTACATGACTACACCATCCAAATTATGTCATTCCTACACCACACACTCTAGTTATCACGTTGATGTACACTACTCACTAGCTTACATAGATTACTCTATAGATACTCACTAGTATATAGCATTTGTGTATTTCATAGCATCTACCTAGTCTTGTATTACATGTTTTACATACTTTCACTTCTTGATTTGATTAGTTAGATGCGATAGTATTTATACCATTTAAATGCCTTCCTTTCTTTCTTTGAGTAGCTAGATATGATTGCATTTTTTAGTTCCTATTTTGTACTCTTGTATGTGCCTTATGACATTTTCCAATATCATTTACTTGTACTCTTCTATGTGATTGTACTCTTCTATGTTATATCATGTATTTCATAGCATAACATACTTGCAGTGCTTTTTCTTCTAAAGGCAGTCATTACAGGTTTTTCATTCCTACCCTCAGAAGATGGGAGAAAAATTAGGGGTTTTGTCATAGACATCAAATCCTTCTATCAATAACAAATTAGTTTTTAGAACACTCAAAACAATATTCAGATTCAAACTAGGAAGAACGAACTAGGAACACAATGATGAATATAGAACAATGATCAAAAATAGTAAAGGACAAGAGAACCATACTTAGACTGTAGTGATGGATAACAAAATGTCATGTTTTTAGCGCTCTTGTCCAAATAGTAGAACACCTAGATTTTTTAGAAATAAATAGAAATGTAAGTGCAATTATAATTTTTTTATCTATAGTTTAGTTCAAATTGGATAGTTTTAGTACAATTTTTCTCAGTGTATCTAGATATAGGGGGAATCATGCATGAAATGATGGCTTTCACTTCTATTTTTAGATTGGGTAGTTGGTACAACTTCCAAATCAGAATCCATGTTATAGACACCAGTGATTGAGGGAAATGGGTGTGACACATTTTCATTCTTTCTTTCCAGTTCATCATATTACCCATGTATTCCTGGTAGTTGTGTGCCTTATTCCTTATGTAGGTGGTTGGCATCATTTTAGAGTGGCTTTCATATAATCCTAGTTCTCAATTTTAGAGTGGATTTCATACAAGCCTAGTCTCCACCTTTTGGAGTGGCCAAGATTGGCCTAGTTCTCAGTACACATTCATCTATCCATACCACATTATTAGATTATAGAGAATTCATAGGCCTTAGGATCCATATCATATGACACACATTCATACCAGTATTAGTTCATAGCTTCACATAGTAGGAAATGATGAAGCCAAAAGACTAGATAGCCTTTGTATTCTTGATCCACCTACTTAGAGGGATTAGACACACAGTCCAAAAATTGATTAACACATGCATGATCACATAGATTCACTTAGTGGGAAATGATGAAGCCAAAGGGCCAACCTTTATATTCTTGAGCCACTCTTAGGGAATTGAGCACTCAGCTCCATTTACAATATTATTTTTGGTACAACACATACCTAACATTAATCAGCCTCACTCAACATCACACATCTTCATGGGATTCAACCTTGTAGGTAAGTTTAGGTATGATTTCTAATTTTCCTTTATCCTAGTATTTTGTTTTGCTACATCACTAAAATAAAGGGGGGGGGAAATGTATTCATATAAACTACCTAAATTGGTAGTTTGAGTGTGGCTTGTGATAACCAATTCATTGGTCCTTCTTGCATGCTTTAGTGACCCTTTGACACACCATTTTGCTCATTATTAATCATTTGTATCCTTCCAAATGGTCATTCCACCTCATCTAATCTATATTTTCCAAGCCAATTCTGATCACCCAAGTCTTGACCCTATATGATAGGAGTGTCATACCTAGATTATTGTTCCAAAATCTATGGTGTCTCATTTTCAATGTTCTTATCTATTTGCATTTTGAGCCCTAATGATTATTTTCATCTAATTCCTTTCCTTCATTATGTCAGCCTAGTACAAATACATCTAACCCATGACCAATAGTTCCCTATAAAATGCTATCCAAATTTCATTTACAAAGGAAGGTGACAAATCTTACAAAGCAAAAAATAATAAAAGAAAACTAATAAGTCAAAACTTCCATACTCTCTACATACAATCACCTAACATAGCTATAAATATATTCAAACCCTCATACCAGTGCCTAACCACCTCAATCACTCTCAATTTCTTATTTTTAAATCTATATTACACTATTTCATAAAGCACACTAGGTGGGAGAACTACATATGGCTTGATTCATCTTCAATGTATTGCTATGTAAGCAGTGTGCCCACACAAGGGGTATGGATTATAAGTTTAGTGCATATTACACACTAAACACTCCATTTATCTAAGTGATTCAAATCCCTTTTTATCAATTATGATGGAGGGTTAGGGTTTGAATATTAAATCATCTCTATAGTGAGCTCCATCAATATTTAGCATTCAAGATTTCTTAGGCATGCTCACACAAGAACAATGCAAAGAAATCAAAAAGTTCAGGGCTTTTTGACTAGTTTGGACAACAATAGTGTTAGACCCCAAAGTGTCCTATTTTGGTAGTCCTATCCTTTAACCAAAAGAAAGCTAGATTCTAATTTGCAACACTATCCTAGTCTTTCACAATTAATTTTAGACCCTGTATCAACCATATTAGCTTGTTTCAAGATAAGTTATATTTTCTCCTTATTTATTGTTATTTTTAGAAAGGTAAAAAATATAGATAAATTATACAAATTAGGACTTTAATTATTTTAATATTATTTATTGATTTATTAATCCATATCTTTAGGTAAAATAAGAATAAAACTCCATTATTCCTAAAACAGTTAAATCATTTCCCTTCTATATATTATTTATTCTTCACATATTATAAACATTCTATCACTACTTTGTTTTAGTTTTATCTATCCTTAGAGCAAAACATGTTTGAGAAACTATGGATTACTTTCTTTACACCATAAAACTACAGTCTTTTTTTTGCTTCCTTTTACCATTTTTCATTATTGTACTATCTTTATGTTATGGACACCTGATTCTATACCTTTTTCCATTGTTGAGTGAGGTTGGCTTGTTAAATCTCGCATGAAAATGTTGTTTTCCCTTTCATGCACCTTTTTTATTTTTGAGTGAGATAAATAATGTTACTGCTCACTCATCAATGTTGTTTTACCATTTCATTTTTTATTTTACATTGATATTTTTATTACCATCATTTTTGACATGTATCTTTTGTTTGACTTGTGAGTTTGCCTTTTTTACTCAAGGTTTACTTGTTTTATTTTTGTCATTCTTTAGTAGCCTTGGCTTTTTGATTACCTAATTTACTCTTATTTTTTTGACTTGGTCATTTAGTCTAACATATCACTTATCACCCCAACTTGCCAAGTTTCCAAGTACATCCCTTCCTCATAGCACCAATTATCTTAGATTTCCTACATTTGTTTGCTTTTGTTATTTAGTTTTGTATTTTTAGGTTTCTCAAAAATAGTCTCTGTTCCCCACACAATCAAAACTAAAAACATAGTAGACAACCATCTAATGATAAAAGTAAGTCAAGGTATTATTACACTTACTTTTCAGTTATTTCCCTTTTTAGTCATTTAATTTCAATTATTTTCTGCTTTAAAATATTGCAACTTTTTTTAGCATGAGCATTATGTGTCCCTATATTCTTTATTGAAGCACCATACCCTATTGCACCTTAGTGACATATGATGAGCTTTGAGTGGGTTATATGTACACACATAATATTTTCAACTTTTATCAAATATTGATTCTTTACATCTTGTAAGAACTCATTGTGACTTAATCTCTCTAAGTATATGCCCTAAAGGGTGCACAAGGAAAGGGGTGGGAAAACCATTGGTGATTTCCAAGTTTTTTGTCCTTTATTTCTAATTACCACCAATCCAAATATATCTTAAAACCATTCCCATAATCTATTACTCCTTAGTTGCATACTCCTCTAGTCTTTTCCCACTTTCCATCCTTCTTTTCCTCACTTTATGCCTCTTTTGATAGTTGGTTGTACTAGGTTGACAGGGTCAACCTTGTATAGTTTTCAGCTTCTTTTTACTATACTAGGTCAATTGGGTCAAACCTATACTATTTTGGGTAAAATTCATTTAAGGTCTAGGTTAGATCTTGGCTGACCTAGCTTGTGAGCTAGTGAATTTTTGTCCTTAATTATATTGGGTTGACTGAGTCAACCTTGTCAACTAAAAATTTTAGAAGGGATTAGAGTTAAATATTCCTATTTATACAAGATCATTTGGTCATTATGTCATATGCAATCAAGAGTTATTATTCACTCATGCTTATTTATAATTTGCTCTTCCACCATTCTACTTAAAGAGTATTAGGTAAGGGTTTCTACTTAGAGAATCATTCTTGTGGATAAGTCTTGGATCCTTTGGCCTTTCTTAGTGATTCTTACCAACCATAACAAACTCTTGCAAAGCTCCATTGGCCAAGGGAGAGATTGAGTCTCGATGAGTTCACATTCAAGTAAGTATTCCCTAATTTTTCTCCTCTCTTTAGTAGATAAAAGTAGCATAAATATTGGATTCAAATAATGTTACTCTTCATATTCCATGTATTAGGGTCTTACTCATACTTAGCTTAATTGATATTTTCCTATACATGTTTTTATTGTTTACTAACCCCTCATGTTGTGCCACAAGATTTGGTGAGCACTATATTAGATTTACTTTAATTTTTATTAGTATAGGTGAAATATCAAAAATTATGACCCCCTTAGGGTTATTTCATGGTTGTGCTTGATTGGAAGCTTTGGAACCCTCCCTAGCATAGTGTATTATGGTAAGAGATCCCCTAATCAGGTTTAGCAAATCCCAATATTGGTCATTCTCCCACTTAAAAAATGTCCCCAATTAGAAGTGTATGGTATGATTTATATTATTTGATCTAGTACTAATTTATATACATGATGTATTTCTTATTGCATACACTCACCACCCATTCTAGGCTCAAGAATGCCCTTCCCAACACAAGAAAAATACATATTTTTAGCCTTACTTTAGGCATGCATAAAACAAAAAATTTAAGTCATATATACAAACCATAAGTTCCCTCTTGTGCATATAAATACATATAATTAAACCTTGAATAATTTTTCTTATAAAACTAGAGACAAATCCATGGCATAAGTTACAATAAAGGGTCCTAAAATGTAATTTTTTGGTAATGAAGAGACAACTTCTTAAGCTCCAACTGACATTTATACCTCTGGGACACCCATGTGTAAATACATCACTTATAACACATATAAATAATAAATTTAAGTGTTTTATAATTGCCATGATGTCCAAGTCCACCTGAAAGTGCAATTTAACTATTGTTTAGAAGCCACAAAAAAAACTGACAATAATTATTATCAAAGTTGAAGCTATAGGTAGAGAACTCCATTTATAGTGCTTCTTGGAATAAAACTTGAACTAAAAACACATATATATGGGTGGTAATTGTCTAATGCTAGGTTATTTTCCTCACATCATGCTCATTTGATAAACTCATCACCCATTTTGGGCTCAAGAATGCCCTTCCCAACACAAGAAAAATGTAGATTTTAAGCCTAACTTCAAACACACATAAAATATAAATTCTAAGTTATATGGATGAACCATAAGATATTTCATATGCATGTTAATTCCATCTAATTTCACCCAAAATAGATTTTATATAAACTTCAAGAGAAAATTTTGGCACAAGTTGTAGAAATAGGTCCTGAAATGTAACTAGTATTTATACTTTTGAGACCCCAAGGTGCAAATCCATCGGTATAATAATTTATATATAGTAAAATTACATGTTATATAATGACCATGATGTCTAAATCCATTCGAAAGATCATTTTCACTACTGTTAATGAGTGTAAAAACAATGAAATAAATGTTGTTAAATTTGAAGCAACTATTGGAGAACTCCATTTCTAGTGCTTCTTGCCTTAAACTTGGTACTTAAAACACATTCATATGGGTGTAAAATTTACAATAATAAGTTATTATCCTTCCATCACATCTTTTTGACAAACTCAACACCTATTTTAGGCTCAAGAATGCCCATCCCAACATAAGAAAATGTATTTTTTAAGCCTAAACTAAGACATGCATAAAATAAAAACTTTAAGTCGTATAAATGAACTATAATATTTATCATATGCATGTTAAATCCTTATAATTTCACCATATATCAAGTTTGTATACATATTTTGAGCAATCCAAGGCACAAGTTTCAGTAATGGGACCTAAAATATAACTTTTTCATAGTGAAAAGACAACATTTTGAGCTCTAATTGGTATTTATACCTTTGGGACACCCAAGTACAAATACATCACGCCAAACACATATATATTAAAAATACATGTGTTCCAATGACCATGATATCAAATTCCACTCAGAAGCACATTTACACTATTGTTCAGGAGTTCATAAACACTAATAACAAATGTTATCAAAGTTAAAGTTGTAGTGGGATAACTCTATTTCTATTGCTTTTAGTATGAAAAATAGCACTAAAAACATGTATGGAGGTCTGAATAATATTTATTAATAGTTTATTGGTCTCCCATCATACCTAATCAACAAACCCACCACCCATTTTGTGTAAAAAAATGTCCTTTGTTAGGGAATAATTATCCCTCACATTAATTTGTGTATCATAATGTGAATAATTATGAGAGTAATAATTCACTATTACGTATCATTATTTTTTTAGATATATTTGGTTAGTAATTAGTTAACATAATATTGTTACAATAATATTATGATTATAGGCTAGTTATTATTTAATATATAGTCAACTATATATTGTTACTCATATAGGATTGAGAAGATATTCGATTGAGATATTGATGGAGATATGACCTCCCCAATTATAATAAATAGCTTTCCTATATAAATTTGTATTCCTATATGAGATTAATATATGTAGAATACAATTATAGTGTGAGAATATTATTATTTGAAATCTTGTCCCTGTGTTTGGCTCCTTCTTGTGTTTTATTTATGTAGATCTAAGTCGGTTCTATTGTTTGATATTAGAGTAGATTATGATCATGATTGGTATGAAAGAATATTGATTTTTGAGGTAAATTACACTACATTTTTTCCCCATGGATGATAGATTTTTTAAGACAATAAAATTCAATTTCTACAATGATTTTATATGCGTAGAGATCTTAAGACCAATATATGTATTCTACCTTCCTTTGTTTTCAATATGTTGTGTTCAAATTCATTATCATTTTAGTTATTATGCATCAAAATGATATTTGGCATGTTTTAATATTAATTTATATATTTATTGAAGACTTTTAGATGAGATAACAACTTTTTTCATCAAAGTTAGTTGTAGTGGTGGACCAATTTAATACATTGCATCATAATATCATTTTATGCACCTCAAGTTTTCTATGATTCTATCAAATTGGATAAGGGGGAAAAAAATTGTTAGTCTCTTGGTATTTAAATTCATCTTGGTCTCACAAAAAGTATTAAACTCAATATCAAAACTTGAATCTATATTTAGATTTGTTCTTTCATCAATCGTATGACCTATGTTACCTAAAAAACTCATGTTGATAGATCTATCACTCTATTGTATTAAGTATTTGATCATATTATCTTCTGATACATAGGAGTGTCAAGATTTTTTAGATGAGTTTAATATTTCCATAGAATTTTATTTCATTTTGACATTCAATCTTCTATCAAAATTAGAAGGAGAAAATTAGATAAGGTATTAAATCAAATGGCTATTCTTATGAATCAACATTCTAATCCCTTAACATACCAATGTGTACTATTGAGCTTCCTACCTATGCATATATTCCTACTCAGCATCGACATCGAGTCTGAGTATAGTCCATATAATTCTCAGATCTGCTCACATGCATTAATGTTATTTTTAGCAATTTCCATGCACCAATCATCTATGAAAGTCTGATCAAGTCAAATTCCACTCTATTATGCATCAATTTCCTATGCTCTATGTATGTATATTTGTGTATCACCTTGGCATATTAGATCAACATTAGTGTCCTTCACTATCCACCTAGGCTCATCCACTCTTCTGCTCTATTCTTCTAATCATACTAATCATAGGTCATATTTTAAATTTTGTTTTAAGTATTGTCTTGTTATTATATTAAGGTTGTTAGAAACTATTTGTAGGTTTATAATTATCATTACAATCTCTCATGAAATGTAAGTCAAAAAGAGTCTCATAAGTTTTGAATTCTCTCAAATGGTCAAAATGTCCTAGTATTAATGGCATCATATCTAAAGAATTTTTTTAGGTCTATCCATCTAATTTTTGCTTAGTTTTTTGATCTTTGAGATTCTCATGAGCCTATATCAATTATGAGTTTAGTAATTTTGTTAATTTGTAAAAAAAATCAGAAGTTTCAAAATTGAGAGTCAACAGTTATTAGTTGTCTTCCTAAGTATAATTATTGTCTATTTTTTGTCATTGAGATATCAAAAGAGTCACAATAAAAAATAAGTCAAATAAAAGTTATTTTTATATTAATAAAGTATATTGACTAAAAATAAATATGAGTAAAGTCATTTTATATGTTAAGAGTAGGTTTTATGTCAATAAAACGTGTCAAAGTCAAAGATATCATTTTGTGTAGAGATGCATTATCACTTGTACGGTGATGTCCTGAGTCATATGTCCAGACTATGGGAGGATTTCTTCTCAATAATTTCATGCATCTAAGTTTCATGAATTCATTAGATGAGTAAGAATAAACTTATTATAGGTTGGAAGATATTAGAGGATGGAGTATTTTTGCACCTCTCATTAGCCACTAATGAAGGGGCACTTCTTGTTATAGTGGCACATTTTAGATATTTTTTATATTTTCAACACTTGTTTGTATGTGTGAAATATAAGAGGTGTATTTCCTATTTTCCCACATCGTGCACTATATAAAAAAGGTTTTTAGGTGAGAAAAGATTGAAATTTGAATAGATGGTTCATGATGGTAAGTTCCCACACTATTTAGGTTGATGTGGTTACCTCAGTGAATCGTCAATGGAAGATGTTCTTATTTGAAGTTCACACATTGATTCAATTGATGTGTTATCAATAGTGAATGGTTGATAACAAGTTTAAGTGTTCCTTAACTAATTTCATTAAGTCTTATGAAACACAAATTACCATGTAAGGTCTAAAGGGTGGAATGTTAGGGAATAATTAGCCTCCACATTAATTTGTATATTGTAATGTGAATAATTACGAGAGTAATAATTCACTTTTACATATAGTTAGTTTTTTAGATATATTTGGTCATTAATTAGTTGGCATAATATTATTACAATAGCATCATGATTATAGGTTAGTTTTTATTTAATATATATTCATATATTTATTGTTACTCATATAGGATTGGGAAGATATTTCGGTGAGATATTGGTGGAGATATGATCTCCCAAATTATAGGAAATAGTTTTCCTATATAACTTTGTATTTCCATATGAGTTTAGTATATGCAGAATATAATTATAATTTGATAATATTATTATTTGAAATAGTGTATCTATGTTCATCTTCTTTTTTTATGTTTTCTCTATGTAGAACTAAACTAGTTCTATTATCTCAACTTAAGAAAAATTCATATTTTTAGTCTAATTTTAGACATGCATAAAACATAAATTTTAAGTTGTATAGATGAACCATAAGATCCTTATATTTCATGTTAAATCCATTTAATTGGACCATAAATCAATTTAATATAAAATTTTATTGAAATTTATGGTACAAGTTGCAGTAATATGTCCTAGAATACAACTTTTTGGCAATGAAGAGACAACTTATTGTGATCTAACAAGAATTTATGTCTCTAAGATATCCAAGTGAAAATTCGTCCCTTATAGGACATATAAATAGGTAAATTACACATTTTTCCATTACCATGATGTTCAAATAAACATGAAAGAACATTTTCACTAGTGTTCATGAGTATAGAAACAATAAAAAGATGAGTTGTCAAAGTTGAAGCTACAGTCAAAGAACTCTATTTTTGGTGCTTCTTGGCTAAAACTTGGAACTACCAACACCTATAAAGGGGAAGCTAATGTCTAGGACCAGGTTATTTTCCTCCCTTCATGCCTAGTTAACAAACACACCACCCATTCTAGGCTCAAGAATACCCTTCCCAACACATAAGAAAAATTTAGATTTTTAACCTAACTTTAGACATGCATAAGATGGAAATTTTAATCCATATGGATAAACCAAAAAATAACTCTTGTGCATAAAAAATACCTCTAAATTCACCCTTGATAAAATTGATATAACATTCGATAGTAATCTATGGCACAAGTTACAGTAATGGGTCCTAAAATGTAACCTTTTGGCAGTGAAGACACAAATTATTGAGTTCTAACTAGCATTTCTACATTTCAGATCCCCAGGTGTAAATACATAACTAGAATCACATCTATGTAGTCAAATTAAATGTACTCCAATTAACATGATGTCCAATTACACACAAAATTGCATTTTCACTATTGTTCAGGGGTACAAAAATATAAAGTACTTTTAATAAGCTTCTCTTAGCTTCAAGAATATAAAATTATTTACTAACAATGCCAACCACATAAAGGTGGAAGTAATTTATCACCACTAACATATAAAAAATCATTATTAGGTAATTAAAAATGAAATTTATGCATTTATTAGCTAAAAGTTCAAAAAAAATTGGTATAAATGATTACATCTAAATTTTACTAGTCAACATATCTGCATATTTCAATCCAACAAACCACTAGAATCTTGTCTAGTCTTGATAGTATCAATAATAGATTCATGGTATGACTCGAGAGCTTTCCATAGATTCCTATTTAATGGCCTCTCATGATAGATTTTTAATTTAATATTCATTTCAAGAACCAAATTTGAATAGTGCAATATCTTCTTTTGTGTTTCAAAGTCTTAAACAACCATACATATGAATTTTTGATAGTACATCATCAAATTCAAGTTATAGTGACTACCAGTGACCCAATGAGAAAGTCAATGTTTTATCCATATATGACCGAGGAAGACAATTTATCTTTCTATCTGCACACTAGCATAAGTATTAATATTTTTCCTCTTCATTTTCCTCATTTGCAATAACTATAAAAATGTGCCTTGTATTAAAAAAAATACAAATTTTAAGTACATTATCAATATATATAATGTGAATAAATAGTACATAATGATTAATATTCTCTACCTAGATTCACTAGATTTGATACATGGTCAAATTCATGTGATGATGTCATATATGTAAATTGCAATGATGGTGTAACCATATATGTGTTAATTATAATTAAAGATCTACAACTCCAATCAATCACCCACTCTTGTGACTCACACTCATTCCAAGTAGATTCCATGCATGTAGAGTAGAAACATTCCAAGAGTCTCATATGAATTGTCCAATAAAATTTATTTGAGTTATGCAATGAGTGGAGCTCACTTGAACCCATTAGAGTCAAACAATTCTCATATTTTAGAAAGTGTTCTTCCTCCATTAACCAAAAATGTCTTTGAATGGTATAATTTGATTGAGCACCATGACACATGTCATTAATACACCATTCACCCATGATTTTTGCATTAGTCAAATTAACAACCTTTTCAAATTTTAACTCCTTAACAACTCTGTTTACACATGCTCTAGCATCGTCAAGCTCCCCTTTTCCATGGATAGCCTCAGTGAAACTCAAGACATGTTCTATGCTAGTGGTAAAATGCATACTACTTAACCAATAACACATTTGTGCATTGTTGAATTTATGTATAATTTTCTAACCAAATTTAATGCTAATTAAAAGTAATGTTCCTCTGAGTCAACTATCCATAAAACTTTTGAAAATAACCTTGAAAGTATTCTATACAATGTTATCGGTCATCACTAATATATAAATGGTGTTTCCTTAATATTTTTTGGTCTTGATCGGTACTATTAGGTGCATTCATGAATGATATATTCATGAATATGGCATATCATGATGAGTTGTCATACCATGATTAAACTTTCATTTGTGGTTGAATGTGTAATTTTTATAAAAGTTAACTACTAAAATAATCAAATTAAGTGGTAATGTGTCCTTTCTTACCTTGAAATTTTAATCCAACCATCTATCCCTATTTTTTTGTGCCTTGCCTACTCATAATCAATTTTCTCCCTAATTTTGACCATAAATGATGAAGTAGGCATATATTTTTTAATAAGCTCACACATTTTAGATTTTTTCCATCTTTTACTTGATAAGCCATAGACTTATATTTATTCAAACCAACTAATTCCTATCCAATTACACTTGTACTCTCCTCATAGATACATATTTTAAATTTGACAATATATTTTAAATGATACAATTTCCATCCAAACATGATTTCTTATGAAATAATTTATCTAGTCTTTCACAATGAATAAAATCCCTGGTTGATTTAGGTGAACTTCTATGCCACACTCCTACAAATATATATTATAATAATCTTATGTTTTGAGAAAAAATATTTTAGACTTTATATATTTTCTCAAAATTCCTTCCTAAATTTAATGAATCTTATTTTAAAGTGATCTAAAATTAAGAAGATGTTTATGTTCAAGTGTCTGAAGTTGCACAACACTGTCCTGGCTAAACTACTTTATAAAATTGCTTTTGAGGATGTTCACAATGTTCATAAGACATAATTAAGATCATAATTGGTCAAGGGATAAAAAGTGTTCAAGCTTATAATGTGCCTTAGACATAAAAAAGAATATGCTTCTCAAATAGAGCAATCCAGAATGGGATGAAGATTATGTTATAATAATCTTATGTTTTGAGAAAAAATATTTTAGACTTTATATATTTTCTCAAAATTCCTTCCTAAATTTAATGAATCTTATTTTAAAGTGAAATCATATATTATAATAATATGCTATCAGTATGCAAAGTGCAATGAATATGTCAAAAAGAATCATAGTGCATTAAAAATTCAACATGTTACCTAAAACAATAAGTAGTGCATGTCTGATTTATTTTTACATAAAAAAGTTTTTCCATCTCATAAAATATTTGACTAATAGAAAATTGTGGATGTTTTTCAAAAAAAAAAAAAAATAATTGTGTTTGATTCATATCCAAGAAATGTTTCAGATGTAGTTCATGGTTATAAGAACAAACTATTCATTTTACTACTTATCTTGCATTGGGAAAAACTCTTGTATTGTCTTTCCCAAATTGTGAAAGTAAATATTTGAGAGCATCGACTATAGCTATGTCCTTTCATGTAAGTCTACCAAATAATGCCCAAATTTCTTTGGTATCATGTTCTTTAAGTATTTAGTGTCTTTTAATTGCTTTTTAATTAATGTTTTTATATTTATATCAACTGTTTCGCTTGTTTTTAAGATAAATCATTTTTTCCCCTATTTGACCACTTATTGCACAAGTTGTAATTATAAGTCAAACAACATTAAAATATTTGTTGGGTGTTTTTGGCCCTACATTATGATATCTATCATGTATATTTTTAATAATTTAATTTTTTTCATCAGCCATGTTAAATGTTTTTAGTCCTAATGTGTACATTGTAGGTCTCATCTTAATTAGTCTCATCAATGAAACAAATAATTAACATTTTGACTATCATAATCTAATTTATGAAATAAACTATGCAAAATTTCTTTATCCAATCTTCTTGAATTATGTTCAGACATTTTTTTATGCATTGGTTTTAAAATATTTTCATCGACTTCAATGAAGTCCTTATTTTTCTATGTATAATTCTTACAGGTGTTTTTAATGGTGGAATTTTTTGAGAGGGCATTTCAAAATGATTATTACTTTTGTTGTTTAGTGGTGGGATGACATTTTATTCATTGTTTCTTTATTCATTATATGTTTCCATGAAATTTTCTTCATTTTTAATTTCATCATTATTTATTTCCATGAAATTTTATTCATTGTTGGGGATAAAGCATCATGTATAGACTCATGATCAAAAAAAATAAAAAATATTATACTTTGATTGGGAAATTCCAACATTATCTAATTAATTATTATCACATTCATCATCATTGTCAATTGGCTCATTAGGATTAGTGTTTATACTTTATACGTAATGAATTACTTGATTTTGTACCTTGTGTTCTATCTTAACTCTTCTAATTTCTCCAAAATTTTATGTTTCAACTTATTTATCTTGTTTTAATGTGATCCATCATCCACTAGACAATTGATAACTTTTTTAAGGTGGGGTCAAGAAAATTACTTGAAAAATATATAGAGAATATGTAGAAATATATAGAGAATGCATGTGCAGACAAAACTCTTGATTTGGGTTAAAATAAGTCATTAAAAATTAATTATTATCTATATTATAAATAACACATATGCATTATTAATTCTATAGCTTCATCCCATATAACTATGCAACAAGACTATCATAATATTCAATTAGCCCAAAGTAAGTTGATTTATTAAACTTAGTCCCAATTAGGTTCAATTATCCCCTTCATCTGATTGATGTCCACATTAAGTTCAATTAGTTCCAAATTAGATTCATTTACTCCAAATAAGGTTCAATTTGTGATAAAATTAGGGTTTAGGGCCAACATATGTCATAAAACATGGGTTAATTTAGCCCCTTTAATTACATTTTAGATTAACATTTAGGTTTAATAGGTTCAAATTGGACATAATTACCTTCATGTTTGCATTTATGATAAAATTATGGATAATTAAACCATGTGTTTCATCGATCATAAAATTTATTGATCCATAAATTTGGTTCAGGGGCTCAATTTTGCCCAAATCACATCCTTAATTGCACTAATTAACTAATTGTATTAGTTCATGATAGAATTAAACTTAATTTTTCACCAAATCATATCTTGATCTTTTATATTAGTTGAATGGGTTAAAATTAGCCTCAAATACCTCCTTGATTAAATTAATCAATACTTGGTTCACTATATATGATGACATCAGGGTTAATCTCACTTCAAATCACATCATATACTCTATCTACATGTTCAACGGGTTCAAAATGGCCTCAATTTCCTTCATTTTTCTATTTGTGATAAAATAATAATTGAATAACTATATCAATATGAAATGCAATATGAAATAACTTAGCCCCAAATCACATTCTAGACTCATAAAACTAGGTTCAAATTGGCCCTATTTACCTTCATGAAAATGTATTTGTTTTGAAATTAGGAAACTTAGATATTATATTTTTCATAAAATTAAGGTTTAGGGTTTAGGGTTTAGTGTAATAGGTTTGTATACATATGATGAAATTAGGGTTTAGGGGAACTATATTTGTGATAAAATTAGGGTGTAGGTGAACATGTCACAAAATGTGAGCTAATTTAGCCCCTTTAATCACATCTTAGACTCATATTTAGGTTTAATAGGTTCAAATTGGCCACATTTACCTTTATGTTTACATTTATGATAAAATTAGGGTTAGTTAATCCATATGTTGCATAGATTATACAAGATATTGGGCCATAAATTTGGTTTAGGGGCTCAATTTTATCCCCCAAATTGTACCTATTAACTAATTGGATCAATTTATAAAAAAATAAACCTAATCAAACCCCAAATCATACCATGCTCTTGTAATTACATTTAAGGGGTTCAAATTGGCCTCAAATGCCTCCTTGATTGATTAATCAACTCTTTGTTTAATTATATATGATGACATTCTAGGTTTAATTTGACTCAAAATCACATCATGTATGCAATTTTAAATAGGTTAATATGGATTATTTTAACCCTAAATGCCTCCATAATTGAATCAATCAAAATTTTCATTCATTAAATGATGTTCTATTCAATTTTATTGAGCACAAACCGACATCTTTTACACTTAAAACTTATATGTAATGTTTATTTTCTTCAATCTTTGATGAAATTATAGGTGATCAACCCTCAAATAAAATTTTATAGTCATGAAATTAGGTTTAAGGGACTCAAAATAGCCCCAATTTACTTCATATTCAACCATCTTTGACTATTTTATTTATATTTTTTATGACATTGGGGTTGACATGTTAGTCTTGAATGAATTCTCAATGTCTCATGCTTGGTTTACGTTGCACATTAAATATTATAATTACATTATCACATTCAAACATTTTAATAATTTATTCACATAACCTATCAACTAAGGCCATAAATCCTATAAAAATATAATTAAATCCTTTTTGTGGTAATATATATAAAGGAAAGGTACCAGTAGTGAGCTGCATCTACTAATAGCCAAACATGATTTTTTTAAGGTGTGCTCCATTAATGGAACATGTATTGGTGTGTATAAATATTAAAGTACACTAGAAGTTGAGCATGTAGTATCATATATACTTATTTAATAGTTACTCTATAAATTTTAAAGAAACCAATCACATCTTGATAAGTAAAACTCAAGTATTGGTATTCTAATGCATAGCTTGATTCGTACTCCAAAGGTTATGTTTTGGCCATAGGTTTAAAAAATGAATTATATGACCTCACATGATCAAATTTATTATATCATAATATGTACAATGAGTCAGACCTTAAAAACTTAATTATAATAATTTAATTTGACATATTAAAATGGGTAAAATTTTTGAAGTCTAATGTGATACCCCAACACCTTAATTCACTATCTAAAGTTAGATACCTTTCCCCTATCATGATGCACTTCAATTTAAAATTGAAATTTTCATGATACACAACTATTAGGGAAAGGGTAAGTGCACACATTTGGGGTACAAAAGAGGGCCTACCCTCGGACATGACTTTTTTGAAATTTTAGAAATGCGAACTTTTGTAGATAATTTGAGATCGCTACACTCAAAATTTTAAGATGGTATAAAAACATGAATTGTATAGTTTTGAGTCTAGATTCCAAAAAACTATTTTTTTCTAAAAAATGATTAATTATAGATAGTTCAAACATAAATAACTTGAAGAGGGTCTCTTATTTTTTAAGAAAACATAGTAGATAGATGGCCATGCGGCCCACCATTTTTTGAGCATATTTAAATATTATTTAAAACCCTTTTATGAATATTTAGATAATATATTCTAATTTTCTATGATTTTTTTTTGGGTAAATATATTTTTATTATTTTTACAATTAAATAGATCCTGAAAATTGACAAAAAAATGGATAGCTAGTCGTGCAACCCACCATAACTACTTTAAAAAAAAATTAAATGTGTGTAGAATTAGGCCTAGTTTGTTACAATAAAATTTTATTTGCACTTGGATCAATGAAAAAAAAATTAGATAAACATGAATAGACATGTATAAGTGCAACATGTAGTGGCCTAAAAAAGGTGTTGTTAGAAATAATATAGTTTGAACCCTTAAATATCAATAAAAATATAAAAATCATATATTTAAAAAGAGGACAACATGCTCATCATGACAATAATAATTTTTCAATTTTTAATGTTGAAATACATAATGTATTTGATAATTGAAGTTTAAATTTGTTATTTTTTCTCAAAACTCTCAGTCTCAACTATAGATGCATAGTCACAAGCCTTTGGCTCAAAAATCCAAGCCATTTCTAAGCCTAAAGGCATAGTTTTCAATTCAAATTCAAATAATGCATACACATTGTATAATGCATACACATTATATAATGCATACATGTTATACAATTTGTTATATAATACATAAAATTTATATAATGTGTACATGTTACTTTGTTATAAGATGAAAAACATCTCCATAAGCATGTGGGATTTGCATGTGAAGCCAAATTTCAACATAAGCTTATATTTAGTATTCTATATGTTTCATGTAACAATATAAATATAAATTTATACTTTAAATTTATTTTAGTAAATATAATAAATTAGGGTCACTCAGCATCTAATAGATTTGGTCTTAAATTTGCATGCCTTACGATGTGGAAATAGTTTTTCAAAATCCAATCAGGTCAATACTTAGTCATTTTCAGGCTCTGAGTATTAAACCTAGGGATTTTAGGATATAAATTTTGTAAATGATATCCATTTTTGGTAAACATATAGTAATTTTTATCTTTTTTTTGCTTCTAGATTGATTCCTAGCATTTATAAGAGTCTTAGGTTTATCAAAATTTAAGTTTTAAAACCACTCACTTTCAAATTGATGTAAAATGGTGTTATTTGAGTAGTATAGGTCACATTGATTACTTGCACACATCAAATAACCACTTTACATGTTAATTTCACTTTATCATCATCCTTCCCTCATCCTTAATCACTTCCTACTGATCCCTCATTACCCCTAATCACTCTCTCATCATTCCTCATTGTCCCTAATCACTCCCTCATTGACTGTCTCTATTAATAATCATCTCTAATTACTCCCTTATCATCCATAATCACTCCTCCATTGACCCTCACTATCCTTCATCATCCCTAATCACTCCCTCCCCATCCTTTATCATCCTTAATCACTCTTTCTTCATCCCTCATCATACCTAATCACTTCCTCATCCCTATTTACTCCCTCCTCATCCCTCCTCATCCCTCCTCATCCCTAATGACTCCTTCATTGACCTTAATTATCTCTCATCATCTCTAATCACTCAATTTTATCATCCCTAATCACTCCATTAATTATCACCATCCCTCATCATCCCTAATCACTAATTTATCATCCCTCATAATCCCTAATCAATATTTTTTCATCCCTCATCATCACTAATGACTCCCCCATTGGCTCTCACCATCCTTCATTATTCCTTATTGAGACTCACCATCCCTTACCATCCATAATCACTCCCTCATCATCTAGCATAAGTATATACTCTAAATTAACTCTTTTTTAGGACTTGTGTTGTCAATACCCATTTGTGATATTCAATTTTTTTACTGAATGAATATGATGATCTTCCAAATTTATAGTCAATTAACATAAGTATTAACAAAAAATAGAATCTAAATTTTTAGTTCATCAAACTATCTTGTTGTGCAGCTAAATAAATTGATTTTATTTTGTTCCAATTTTGGTAATTTGGTTCAAAAGATAAAAATTAAACACAAATATCTTGTATAATTTTGTAATTCTGGGAAGATTTGAATCAGATGCAAAGTTATTTGGTGTTTCCCATTCCTATATGACATAAATCTTGGTTAGATTCACACATGCACTCCTTATGTGTTTAATGTGTCCCAAATATTTTATCTCTTGCATTAAAATGAACATTTATTCATGTTATGATAAAAATATGTTTCTACAAAATGTGAAACACTAATTCAACATGGTGTAGATGTTCATCCCATGTTTTCTAAAGATTACGATGTCATCAAGGTAGACTTAAAAAAATGACATAGATAAAGGGCCTGAGGATGTTTCTCAACATCTTGAAATGAATGAATTCATTATATTAGTTAACCTAAAAGGCATAAATAAATAGTTAATCAATCATTCCTTTGTTTTTAAGACTATATTCCAATTGTCTAGTGTTTTAACATGAAATTGATGATACCTAAACTTAATATCAATTTTGTAAAAGACTTATACACCATGGATATGGCATAAAAATGCCTTAATATTTAAATTATGATAATATTTCTTCACTTTAATATTTTTAATATTTTTTTAATTGATTCACAACTTTGGCACAAACATAATTAGGTTTCTACAAGGCAATGATTTGGGCATAATGTGTCCATTATCCATGATTTCATAGATCTACCACTTGATCTATTAATTCTTTAGAAATTATATGTTGTATAAAGAGGTTTGGGGTAAAGGTAGTTAATGGATCAAATAAATAGTATTGTTTAGTGTATAGTATGCATGAACTTATTTAGGTGATTGAAAGATATCCTTGTGTTCATCTATTTATGGTTCAAATATTTTGTATTTGTTATTATTGGATAAACCAAACTATGATATGGTGACATAAGGATGTCATTAAACATTTACTTCTTAACATTAAGATTATACTTCTTACTAGAAATGATAATAATCTTGTACTTCCTAGCACTAATGACTGAAAGCTTATGAACTAACTATGATATATGGTATTTTAGTTCATGAAAATCTATCATAACAATTTAAGGATTTAATTTATAGACTACATGTCAATGGTAAATACATGGTTAACCACATGTAAAACATCACACACCTATAATGGTGAGATGTCAAAAATGATTGCATCTTTAAAAAGTTTGATTTTGTACACCAAATAAAAATACTAGGTGATCCATTTCTCAAGTCCTATACTAGACCATACACTAACGTATGGTTATGGATGATGTATAAATTTCAATTTTAATTTTTGAAAATATGATTTAGGAGAAATTAAATTCTTCTGACTTCTATTATAAATGATGAAGTGTATTGGCTCATGATTGATCTACATTTGTGTATGAAATAATATTTTTAATTCATATAATTTATTTTTGGGGTAAGTAGAGATATTTTTAGTACCAACCATATCTTAGGTTCATAATCTATTATCTAGTTAACTTTTTATAGTTCTAGATAACTTGTACCCACTTTTTGAGATGTGAAAGAAGAGACATCATAGTGTGAAACTCTTCATTGGATTGATTATTAAAGATATAAATTAAGAAACACTTTCCAATCTTGGACTATTTATTCTAATCATTTCAAAATTATTTTCCACTCTTTGGTATGATGAATCAATCAATATACATATTAATAAAAGGCCTTAAATATAATTATTCAAATCATAAAATGTCCTCATATGGAAAGAAATTGATTGGTTTTAGGAAATCACATAGCTTGGTGATTCTCATGTATTTACTACGCATTTTTGGTGCTATGGTGGTTTAACTTGCTTCTCTTTTTCTAGTGGATTTTCAATTGTGAAATACATCATTTCTAATAGGCCCATATTTTTTCATAGGTGTTAAATATTTATGTTTCAAATTTGCCTCCACATCATTTTGATCACTATGTCTTATATTTTATGCTAGCACTCAACTCTATACTTGTAACTCGTAAAAATTATAAACCCCAGCAAAATAACACCATCAAGGTACTAGATGGAGTGATTAAGGATGAGGAGGTATGAGGATGAATTGAGTAGAGATGATGAGGGAGTCAATAGGGATGATGAGGGATTGTGAGGGTAAATGTGGGAGTGATTAGGAATGATTAATTATGGTGAGGATTAATGAGGGAGTGATTTGGGGAGATGAGGGACTTGGAATGTGTGATTAGAGATGATGAGGTATGATGAAGTAGTGATTAGGGATGATGAGGTGATGTAGAAGCATCCCTACCCAATATAAATAGTGATCTATTTTACATTTTTTGAGTATTTATAAGGTTTTAAAGGTCATAATAAGTCTATATAAGTATTTCTAAGTTTCTAGTTTTGTGTCAATTTTGAATTAGAGTTGTATTGGACTTTCTAGCCAAATATTTCATTTGAATTTTTGAACTTTCATAGAGACTTCAATCTTTTTTAAAGAAGTCTAACATTGAATTTAGTGTGGTTAGACTTTATCAAGGATTGTAGGATGTTAAAAAACATATAACTAAAATCATATTTGATAAATATGTTAGTATTTGAGTTAGTTGAGGACACTCTCACCTTATAAAATAAGTTAGAATTCAGTTGATGGTTATTTGGTAATAAGAGTTTTGTCTATGTATTATTTTGTATTCAAAATTAGATTAAAGATATTTTAAGGGGATATTATTTAAAATTATTAATGTAAATAACCCCAAAAAAGTGAATAAAGACAAGTTTTGATTATTTCTAGACAAAAAAGTAAATAGACCTTGCATCTTCTTGAGTATGTGCAAAGATAGTTGATAGTGTGTATGATCATGAAACATGATTAGTAATAAGTTATTTTTGATTTTAGTGTGAGTGGTAAGTTTAAAATAAATTTTATTTTATGGTTACTATATAATTTTTCATTTGAGTTTCAAATCTTTTGAATGATCAAATTATAAACTATATACCATGTGCTTTTACAAATTGTGCCTTGAAATCTGAGTGAAGGTCAAAGTCTTATGGAAGAGGAGATTATATTTAGTGGGATTTTATAATGTATGAGTAATTATTAAATTGAAATAAAAATTCCTTAATAGTATTTAAACATTATATGTTATTATTCTACTAAGGGCATTCTATGTTGAACAACACAACCCTATCTTTTATGAGCAAAAGTTTTGAGTATACATCTATGTGAGAAGGCATATGAATGTATTGGAGTGAAAATTAAAATGTATATGTTTGTGGTAAATTATCATATTATCATGAAATCTTATAGTCTTTCAATTATATTTCATATATTTGGATGAGTAAAAAGAAAACTAACACAGTCTTGTAATCATCAAGAAACTTAACACAATCAAAGTCATATCTCATGGAAATTAGAAAATTGAGTGTTATAGATGGAAGGAATTGATTTTTAAAGTGTTTAAACTTTTTGAAGATAATTTTATAAAATAATTTTGTTTTATAATCCTTTTTTTAATGAATTATAACAAATAACCTCTCCTTAGATTACTACAAACCTGTGATTAAGCACACAATGAATTCAAATTTGGTTAAGTCCATCTATTGTAGCTTAAAAAGGGAAATATAACACTTTTAAAACATGAATATGGTAAAATAAGACTCTATAAAATATTAAAAGTATTTTTAAATTCCTTTAGAAGATTGAAATCTCATTTTGACCCTTCGTAGGTTTGTAAAACCAGTCCAAACCCTGTATTAGGGTTTTTACTTTCAAAGTCAGTTTTAAGGAGTTGTATCCATAAATAGTTCATAAAATTTGGTGAAAATTTTAAATTAAATGTTTAAAAATATAATATAGTGTTTTTAATTTATTTATGTATGGATAAGTATGGATGGGGGAGGATTGTATGGTAGATAGGCTAGAAGGAATCCTGAAGACCTAATTTGAGAGTAGAAAGATCCAAAAGAAGTTATAAAATAGTTGAACCAAATATTGAAACTTTGTGAAGAGATGCGATATGTTATAGGGTATCCATAAATTAGGTTGATTTGATGATTTGAGTCTATACAAGAAGAGTCTATGACAAAGTAAGAGGTAGAATATGATATGAGTATTATGTTGAGAAGTTAAGTAGGGTTGAGAAGAAATTAGAGAGAAATCAAAAGATTAAAAGGAATTTTTTCAAATCCCTATTAAATACTAAGGAACTATAGACAAGATTTGATCCAAATTTTTATAAAACATAAATACTAGTAAGGAGGATAGTCTCAAAGTAAGAGAGATTGAATGCATTGAGTAAGGAGAATAGAAAAAATATTTTAGTGAGACCATCCAAATAATGGTGGAGAATAAATGAAATTAATAAAATTCAGATTTGAATTTTAAATGTATGGAAGGTCCAAAGATAGAGATCAAGTAAGAAAATACAAAGTGAAATCTAGGTGTATATTGGTAGAGAGCTTGGACAAGTAGAGTATGCAATAGGGCTCTGCATCATGAGGGATGGTGAGGGGAAATGAGGGAGTGATTATAAATGATGATAAATGGTGGGGTTCAATAAGGGAGTGATTAGATATGATGATGGAAGAGGACAGAGTGATTAGAGATGATGAAGTAGTGATTAAGGATGGTAAAGGTCAATGAGGGAGTGAATAAGAATGATGAGGGAGTTATCAAAGATGATGAGGGATGGTGAGGGTCAATGAGGGAGTGATGAGGGATGAGGAAGGATAAGGAGTGAGTTATTAGGGATGATAAGGCATAGTGAGGGTCAATGAGGGAGTAATCAGAGATTATGAGGGAATGATTAGAGATGACTAGGGATAATGATGGTTAATGAGGGAGTGATCAGGGATAATGAATAATGGTGAGAGAGTGATTAGGGGTGATGAGGAATTAATATTAAGTGATCAAGGATGTGGGAGGGATGTTGAATAAGGAAAATTAACATAAAGGGTTATTCGATGTGTGAAAGTCATCAATGTGACCTATGCTACCCCAATCACACCACTTTTCATCAATTTCAAAGTGAGTGGTTTTCAAACTTCAATTTTGACAAACTTAAGACTCCTATAAATGCCAAGAATCAATCCAAAATGCACAAAAACCTAAAAAATGACTATATGTCTACCAAAAATGGATATCAATTGTAAAATTTATGTATTAAAATCCCTATGTTTAATACTTAGACCCTAGAAATGCCTAAGTACTAACCTGATTGGATTTTGAAAAACTATTTTCCATGTCGTAAGGCATGAAACTATGAGACCAACTCTATTATATGTTGAGTGACCTTAATTTATTATATTTACTAAAATAAATTTAAAGTATAATAAAATATTTTCTTATACTTAACATTTAGAGTAGTAAATATAAGTTTATGGCCAAAGTTAGCTTCACGTGAAACTCCCACATGCTTGTGGTGATGGTTTTCATATTATAAAAAATCAATTTTTACATGTTATATAACATGTATGTATTATATAATACATTATATAATGTGTACATATTATAGAATACGTACGTGCTATTTGAATTTACACTAATGCATATGTATTATTTTTTATCAATAACATAATCATATTATGGATCATTAATTATTGAGACATCATTTAAATAATGTGATCTCATTAATTAAATAACTTGATCACGTTATCTAAAATGTCCATGGAATTATCCACCAACTTTGTGGACATATCTAGAACTCAATAACATAGATATAAATATAAAAACATGTGCCCATAGAGTAATTTTGGTTTTTTTTAGTGTTATGAACAAATAAAATGTACATGTTATAGCATGGTTGAATTCAAAACCTAAGCCTTTTGGCTTATATATGGATTTTATTCCTGAGCTAAAGGCTTGAACTTATCAATTTATAGCTGATTCCAAGAATTTTGATAGAAAAAAATCATCTTCGATCACCAATTACACTATGGATTTCAATAAAAAAAATTCAAAAAAACTATTACCATGATAATGAGCATGCTCTCCTATTTCTAATTATAATATTTTTGTAATTTTCGGACTATATTAAGGGTTCAAACTATGTTGATTTCTAACTATACCCTTTTTAGGTCACTACATGCCACAAATATACATGTCTATTCATGTTTATGTAAGTTTTTTTCATTGATCCAAGTGAAAAATAAATTACATGGTCAAGGTCCAATTCTACACAATTAAAAAAATCAATATTTGGAGGTAGTTGGGGGGTTGCACAGATGGTTATCCATTTTTTTTTCAATTTTTAGGATCTATTTACTTGAAAAAATAATTTAAAAAATATTCATTAAAAAA
>JARHVA010004992.1:1175000-1225000 GCA_037957365.1 Torreya grandis | reverse complement strand
GTAGTTAGAAGTAATTAAATGATGCATTTATTTTACATTTTAGAAAGATGATTGATTATTTTACTTTGTTGAAATAGTTGATCACACTCAAAATAAAACCCAGTCATAGATTATACCATTAGATATTTTAATCTTATATTTTAGATCTATAATAACATCCTTATTAGCTACAAACCCTAGTAAGTTGTTATTATTGACATATACATAAAATCCTTGGAACCCCATATATCAATTTTCTTGAAAACATATACAGTAAACACCTTAGCTTTATCTTATATAGAGGGTGCCACACTGGATAGGGTGTTGTATTCCCAATTCAAAATGATAAATTATTATTATTCCAAAATGTCATACCAAACATTATTCAAGCCTATAAAATATAAATTTTCCCATGGTCAATCATTCAAACTAGACTCTATTTCATAATATTGAGCTTAACACAAAAAAAAATTATGATCTTTTTTGTGAATATATCACAAATTTAGATCTGATAATTGAACTAGCTGGTAGCATGTGTTGTAGATATAAATGAACATGATGAAAATAAATTCATTGAACATGAATATTTTCTCAATAATATGTATTCTGAATTTGAAACTAAGGCAAAATAAGTTTTGTGAGAGGAATTTCAAGAAATTGAAGAAGAATCAAATGAAAAAAGGTAATGTCTCACATGTAATTTGATTATAGATCTATTTTATAGGTTAACCTATCAAAGAAATAAGTGGAAGCATATGACACTGCTTGCATATAACAAGAAGAATTAAAATAGAATTTTGATTTTTTTTTAACATTTAAATTAGGATATGAGATTTTTAATGGTTGTATTAGATTAGATCATTGAAGAGGAAAATTTTCAAGATGAAGAGGATGCTGATGATAATAGTAAAATGGATCTATTCCATATATTTTATGCTAGTTATGTTCCCCTTTGTTAAGACTCAAAAATTATACTTCTTGAGGAGGATCACTCAATTTAAAATGAATGTGACAAGAACATTTGGAAAAAAGAAAACATTAAACCTATGCAAGATGAAGAAATAAAATCATGTCTAACAACTAAATCACATCATTAATAATTATTAATCATTGTGCCTCTAATTCTAAATATCATAGAATTTTAGGTAAAAGAGTTTAATGAATTCATTTGGCATGATTTTAAGGTATGTTTAAATGAGCCCAATGTTTTTTTTGTTGATTTCATGTTTAATAAGTATCATCATGTGAAACATTATTTTGTATATTTTCAAATTTTGAATGCAAAAATATAGTGATTTATGTAAATAATAAAAGGATGTGTTTTCAATGCTAAGAATAAAAAAATTTGAAAACTTACTTTTACTAGGTGGTTCCAAATGTTAAATACCATGTTTTTAGGTTTACCCTCCAAGCCTTGATAGTGAATTGTTAGTTTAGAGAAAGGATAAGTCAGAATTAAATAAGTTTATTTTCATATAATATTTTATTTTCATATATTTTATTATTTTTTAGATCGGTTTTATTTCAATAATGATGGTTCAATAAGTTTTTCAAGGATACAAGAATAGTAACTAAACATTTTTTCCACACATCAGTTTTCACTGGCCAAGTCCTAATACAAAGTCCCTAGTCACATCAAATTGGTTGGCCAAAGTGGAATTCATTGTGAAATGTTTAAGATTCAGTAAATTTGGTAAATTTTTGAATGATCATCAAAATTATATCTTATTATTTTGTGATTTTAATATAAATTTAATTTTTGTTTTAGAATTATCAAAAGGATTAAGAATGAACTTTTCATTGAAAAGAGTCATAATTTGACTTAATCCCATCAATCATTGCCTTGTAAAATATGAATAACAATGGAATGATCATTTATGACTAATTTTTTTGATAAATACCCATACCAAGATACATTGGTTCCCAACCCTTTGAGGGATTTAAAATAAAATAAAATGATAATATGAAAAATTCAAGGGAAAATTAAAAGCTTTCTCCCAAAATTATGATTTGGGTAATCTCTATTGAGGTTATGGATACATAGCTAGTAATAGAATAAGGCCTAGATTAGATCCAAATATAGCTCTATGGGGACTATAGATTCCTAGATGGTATCAGAGTAATGCCCAATCTTTCCACCAAGCCATTCTTATAAAATAATTAAAAATAAAACTAAAATACCCCTTAGAGGTTTTCATCAAGTGATCAATCTCAATTGCATTAAGAAAACCTCAAATTAAAATAAACTAATCACTTTTCACATATATTTGACTCTTCATATATGTCAAAGGATTATTTTTAGATGATATTTATTAATTATATAGCACCTCAATCTTGTACACCTATTAAACTCAAAACTTCATTGTTCCCCTTAGTTTTGGACCTTTCCTACTTTTTAAAGTCTTGCATCTACTCTATCTTATGCCCCTTGACCTATCTCTTGGTTTGAAAAATATTATGTTGATGAACCATACCTTATATATTTCCTCTATTGCTTATATTATGCTTATCTTATGCCCCTATAAGTTTTAAGCCTATACTTATTTTCTAACTACTAAGACACAAAAATTAATCCTAAACCCTTTCATCGACACTAGTGTCCTACCTTGACATAGGTGTCTAGTGACTTAAAGTCATATAATGAACAAATGAAAATTATCCTAATTTTTTACATAAGTGATCTAATGTGATATGTTTACTGATAGAAATGGTATATATTCACAGTCACTCCTCATTTATTCCTCACCTACAAACTTCTTACCTATTCACCAAGCTACTTATCAAAGCATTATATCAAGCATTGAATTGAGAAAAGCTTCACTATTTTATATTATTTACATACCATTAATATATATAAAACATATATAGGTATAAATTACTAAAGGATAAACCTAAGAGCTATATTTTCCAAGTTCCAAGCTAGGTCACTATTTTACTTACTTTCCACATATTGCATAATTCACACACAAGCCAACAAATAAGGGATAACTACATCAGTTTGATGCCCTATTTATTGTATTGGATATGTAAGTAGTGCTCATTGATATAGGGGTCTTTGGGGTCAGATCAACATTATGATCCCATTAACCTATTTTTCCTAATGTCATAATGAAGATGAAGAACTAAGGTTTTATAATTTCATGAGTGATAGTCCATAACCTATTTATGAATGCACTAGAGTGAATTCAAATATAAATTTAGAATAATTATGGTTTCATCCTTTTCCATCAATTATTCTATAAATGACACCTATGTCTAGTTTAAATAATACCATTGACACAACCATCCTAGGCTAAAGCTAGTGTCTTTGGTTCCAAAGGCACTTAATCCAAAATCTGGTGATTATTCTAGAATCCTCTTCTAGTCTAATTTCTACCTATTCGAGATATATAATTATGTTATCTTAAAAACTAGTTATGTAAATTATTTGTTTATCATTTCCATATATATCATAGTTGTAATTTATATTTTTAATCTTAGTTTAATAAATTCAATATATTTTACATCTGAGTTTAGCATTTAATTGGCCTGTTATAGAGATAGTTTATCACCCTTGTGCCCTAGTTTATCTCTATACCCTTTAACCCTAGATTATCTAGTATATATTTTTAGGGTTAAAAATTTGGTGAAACTGATTCATGTGAATGCAAAAAATTTTGATTTCTAGGGTTTTCAGTCAATTAGGGTTTCAAATTGTTGTACTTTTCATTTCTTGTTTAAAATATTTTTCATGAAACCTTGGTGTATCCCTAAATTTATAGGTGTGAATATTCAAAACATTGAGTTTCCCATCCCACCATACCTAATATGTCTCATACTAATGAGGGACCTAATATTATGATCATGATAATATCAATGTTGAGAATGAAAAACATACTGATTAGGTTATCATAGAAGAAGATTATGATAATGAAAAAACCATGAGTCCAATGAAACCAATGAACATGAACAAATAGATCATGATAAAATGAAATCAATTTCATTGTTTAGTACATGTATTGATAAAAATTCTAAATATCTTGATAAAATACTAAAAATAATATTATAAACTAATAACATAAAAAGCATAGAGGACCAAATAGGTCCATCTATTGATCATGATATTAGAGCTATGGGGCATCTCCATATATCAACAACCCTCCCCCTAAACACATTACAACCTAATAGTTCTAATGGGGGTACAAGATATGTATTTAAACCCTTTTTATTGAAACTACTATTACTACATCTACCATGAGGCCAATAAATGTTTCATCTTAAATACTAGTTTCTATGACTATTCAAACCATGATTGCATCCCCTTTTATGACCACTCAATTTGATAATCTAAATCCCAATGGATCCATAATTCAAACACTCCTTCAATTTATAAAAACCTTAAAGGAAAATGTTACAAACATTAAACAAAATGCTTTAAAGTATCCTCATGCTTATTATTCTAAATATGTGTTACATAATTCACTTTCACTTGAGTTTGCACCCTTTACTAACTAGTTTTATTGCACCGAAGTTCACATTTTATGATGGAAAGGGTGATCATGAACAAAATATTTGATACTTTAATGTGGATGCCTTTAATATGCCTCCAATAATAATATTTTGACCAAATTATTCCCAATAAGCCAAGGACTATGATCTGAGGTGGTTTTATGATTTACCTCTCCAATATGTGAAAGCATTCAAACCGCTTGAAAAGTAGATTTTAGAAACTTTTCCATTAGTATTTTTGAAGTGGTTTCCTGTGATCAAATTGCTCAAATTAAAAAAGGAACAAATGAACCTATCAATGAATATGTCTTGAGGTATAAGAAAATTTTGGTTAAAATGACTAATACTATGGTAGATAAATATTTTCAAGACATATTCAAATCAAGTTTGAATACCCATTTACAGGATTCCATTATTTTCAATAAATTCAAATATTTTAATCACTTATGACATGTTGTATGTGACTGTGAAATAAAGATTATTTCATTGAATAAGGTCAAGTATGTAATAAACACATCAACTGCATATACATCTAGTTTAAATTTAAAATCAAACAAAGCAATAAGGTAAAACCTTGCAAGATAAAAAAGAAAAAAACCACCATGACTAACACAATTTCACAAGAGCCTAATCAACTTAACTCATCTAATTCACCAAGGAGATAATTTACACACTTACCTGAGTCTGCCACTTCATTACTCACATTGATAATAAAGTGTCATTTTATGTCTCTCCCTCATCCTATAGAGGTTGACATGAATAGACATATAACCAAAAGATATTATTCAAATGATTATTTTTATTATCACTAGGGACTTGTACTAAGCCATGTCACTTTGATTGTGTGGAATTTGAACACACCCCTTGTTTGTGGTCTCCTTAAAATATTATTTTTTAACTTGATTTTATGTGTTCTTATGTATGTGTTGGATTTTTTTGTTAAGATTATACTATTATATATACATTTCAATTATCTTTATCATGCATCATATACCTTCATATGATCACATTTTTCTATCCATTTCATTACTAAATTTATCTAGACATATTCTTCCATATGTTACATGATTCCATACATAGATTACATAGTTGTCTTATCATTTTGAGGTGAGGTAATTACCAATTTATATTATTCCCTCACCTTAAAAAGGGGTCATATTAGTTGGGGAATGGCATATAGTCATGTTATTCACATTTGGAATAATTTTTGGATTCAATGGGGGCATTCTTTGGAAGCATATTCTTCACACTTAGTATTTACCATAGTTTTCATATTTAATTAGAGCATGATTTAAAAGCATGTTATCCAAAATTATCTAGTATTTGGAAAAAAAATTAGATTCAATGGGGGCATGATTTTAAATCATGTTCTCCACACTTATTTAGTATTTAACGCATATAGATTCAATGGAAACATACTTTGGAAGAATGTTCACCACAATATTCCACATTGGCACTTATTTAAATTTTAATATTTCTATATATATAGTGGGGGCATGATTTGGAAGCATGTTCCCGACACTTACACAATTTTGAAATTGGACAAAGCCAATAGTTATATAATTCATATTTACAGTTGTGGAAAATTTTATACATTGATACCATTTTTATACACAATTTCAACATGAGACATATTTAAGGTGCATATGCTATGTAATTTGTACCTAATAATGAAAAATTCAAATTAATTTTAGATTTAAAAACACTCTTAGGGATTGTCACCACCCACTAGTTTGGAATTTTATGGATTGTATTGAGATAATCTATTATAGTCATTGGTTCACTTTTTGGTATGGTTGATGTGATTAAATCACTCAATATTTCTAAGTTTTTAGGTTGTACTACATTGTATCATCAAATCCCACTAGTTTGATAGTATTATTTGACTTTGTTTACTCATGCTCACTAGGTTATAAGTATGATTGGGTTGCATGGTTGATCTAATCTCTACTGTTGGGTGGAAACTCATTTTTTCTCCAAATTTTGGGTAATATGCCTTATAATATCTCTCTATCTCCTTATAATATGAACTTTCCAAATTTATATATTGGTCATAATCTAGGTTTTAGTGATTTATAATGATAAATAATTCAAATCTAGTTACCAATAGGGACAGTAGTTGCATTGATATATATGTTTACTCCTAAACCTTGATCTTTTAATTTCATTCATTTTAAATTCTTTCAATTTTAGATTATATGCATTGATTATATGTTATAACATGCTCTTGGTTTCATTTCAATCACAATTAAGGCATTCAACTTAGACTCACATTAAAGTAAAGGTGTGTTATACACACCTAGGTACACATTTCTTCTCCTTTAAATTAATAATTAAATTACTAGATTAAAGGAGGGGATTTAGAAAATATTTATGAATTATATATCACCTCAATATTTTACACTTGTAAAACTTAGACATTAGCTATTCCTCTTAGTTTTGGACCTTTTACACTTTCATAATTTTTTAATTTGCACTATCTCATGCCCCTTGGCTTATATTTTAGTTCAACAAATATTATGTTGATGATGCAAACCTTATATATTTCTTAATTATTTAAATATTTTTATATTATACTCCTACAAGTTTTGAGCATATACATGTTTCCTAACTACTAAGACATAAGTGCAATTCCCAGATGCCTATGTTGACACTAGTGTCTTATACTGAAACACGTGTCTAGTGACCTAAAGTTATCTAATTTTTAAATGAAATGTATCCTAATGGTTAGCTTAAGTGATTTAATGTGATATATTTACCAATATAAATGGTATGTATTAACAATCACTCATTCATTCCTCACCTATAAATGTATTACATATACACTAGGTTACTTATCAAAACATTCTATAAAGCAATCAATTGAGCAAAACATCCCTATTTTCTCTTAATTCTATACCAATCATAGGTAAACCACATCTACAGCTTTGAAGTACTAAATTTTTACCCCAAGATCTATGTTTTACAAGTTATAAGTTAGGTCACTATTGTACTTGCTTTCCACATATTGCATTATTCACACACAAGCCAACACATAGGACAAAACTACATCAATCTAAGGACCTCTTCAAAGTATTGTCTATGTAGGTAGAACTCATTAACAAAGTGGTATTTGGGGTCATCTCGACATCATGATCCTACTAACCCATTTTTCCATGGTCATTATGAAGATGAAGAACTTGGGTTTTACAATTTACATGACGAATGTCAGTCCATGACCTAGATATGAATGCACCATAGTAAAGGAAAAGATAATTATAGAAGCAATCAAATAGTCACATTCATTTCTAGTAGGTATTATGTAAAGGACAATTGTGTCCAACTTTAATAGTAGCATTGACATAACCATGCTAGTTTGATTCTAGTTTCCTCAACTCAAGAAACACTTAATCCTAAATATGGAAAATTTGTTCTAGAATTCTCTTCCATTCTACTTCTTGCCTATTCTAGATCTATAACTATGTTAGCATTAGAACTAGCTAAGTACATTGTTTCTTTGTTATATCCATATCTAGTATAGTTTTATTTTCTACTTTTAGTCTATATTAGTTTAATAAATTCATTATATGTTATATTTGAGTTTAGAATTTAATTAGCCTACTATAGAGATATTTTAACACCCTTATTCCCTAGGCTATCTCTATCCCCTTTAACCATAGATTACCTAAACTACATTTTTAGGGTTAAACCTTAATATGTTGTGCGCTAAGACCAAAACTAATATTCAGGTTTCTTTTGAAAACAATAATTTTTCTTGTATATTTTATTATTTTATTTCAAAATCATCTAGAGCTTCTAAATTCTAAACACTAATAGTCTATTCCTCATAGAGGTTGACATTTTTGTGCCTAACATTCCCTCATTTATTTTGAAATTGAGACCCCCTTGATCTAGATGCATTTATATTAGTAATTGCATCCTAATTGGTATTGGATTCATGTAAATGTTTTATATTTCATATTTAGTTTGAATTCAATCTATTACATCGCAATTGTTTTTCCTTTCATTGACTTATAATATCATGTTTTAAATGCTTTGTATGTATTACTTATGTATTTTGATAAAATGATTTTATTTCTATGTATTGATTCATTTTATACTTATATAAAAAAATTTAAAAAAAGCCTCATTTGAATTATCTCAAAAAAAAATAATTAAGTTCCCTTCAAAATTTATGATCAAAATTTTCCTTTTGGTATGAAAATTCAAAGACTTATTTTCATGCATTCACATACAATCACATCATATTTAACTTATTATATATTCTAATGAATCTTAAGTGTTGTGTGTGAACATCACAAACATTTACATCCATGTTTTAGTCATAACATGAATTCATAGACAAGTTTTTATTTATTATGAGTATGGGCATACAAGGATTATATGTGTCATCCTTGCATAGCCTCACATTAGATTTCACAAACTGTAGAGTTAACTTACTCTACACATCATATTCTCTCAACATGCCACCTCATGTAGATTTATTTTTATACTCTAAATTTTATTGTGATCCATATGTTGATCATCCATCTAGTTTTGCCATATATCCTAAGGTCATTGCATTCATGTTTGGAAATTTTCACTATAAAAGTCTAAGTCATCAAGTCAATGCCACATGTTAATTTTTCATTTGTTCACAAACTTGCACCTATAAAATGATCTTTATAATTTCATTTTTTTTGGGTCAATCATCACCTTATTTCAATTCCATAGTCACTCAGGTATCTTCATAGTTTTCACATTATATTTGGCATGACCAAGTATAATAGGATCTACATGAAAAATTATCACGTATTCACATCCTCATAGCTTCACAAAAAATTTAGACATAAAATTAAAATATATGGATTTAAGAACAATTTGGATTGATCCAAATGTCACCATTTTTTTTATTCATGTCCTCAAGATGCATTTAAAAGGGTGGTTTTAACAAGGTGTTGCAACTTGTGGGTTTATGACATAGTCACATGGTGACACTTATCATAGTTAGGTAGATTTTTAGTACATAGCCTACAAGTGATCCCTTCAACCCCTTCATTCATGCTACATGTCACATTTTTTTTCAATTTGGTGAAGGTTTTTAGTAAAAAAAACTAATCATGATTAAATGTAACCTTATAGGTTTGCAATTCAATCCAAGACTACCATTTTTCATCATCTTGCATTCCCTCAAAAGTAGGAATATTGGTGTTTAAATGTTCTAAATAATTTCTTGACTAAGTGAAATAACATCATGTATAAGTAATGTAAAAAATGGATGATAAATTAGTGTCTAGGTGGAAATATTGTGGGTGTTCAAAGGATATGAATAATCTCAATATGAAAAAAATTACAAAGGGTCACATTTATTATGTAAGGCTAATTAGGCATATTATTTAACCCCATCAAATTGTATAATGAAGATGTGTCAAAATATAAAGGACCTATCAGTGGTACATGACTAAAAAATCCACACCATCTCATGAATTTAGAGTTAAAGTTGACAACCATCACCTTCCATAAAACCTTCACAATTTTCATGAATGTGCATTAAATTTCAAAGAATTTTTATAACATTATAAAAACTAGGTAGAAGGACATACAGAATGTGAAACAAAATAAATTTTGAGTTAATGTTACAATTACAAGATAATATGTAATAACACTTTGCATGATCAATCATGACTAAAACATATATAAATAAGGAAAAGAGAGAATTCTAAGCATCATCATAATGGAAATAATGTCATTGTTATCTCTCAAATTAGCATAAATTACTTTAATTATAGATTTAAAGATTTTTTTTAATTTTTTATTACTTTAGATAGATTTATATTTAGTATTTTTTTAAATAAATGATCATATGTAATGGATTTTGAAAAATCAAATCGATGACCATAGGGTCCTATATATACATTGTATTGAAATAATTTTTAATAAGATAAGGATCCTATCAATATCAATAAAGCTATAAAATTTTCAACAAAGTTCAATGTTCTTCATTTTTGTTCTCTTTATTTGATTTCATAGATGCCTGAGAAATTAAAATTGATAAACATTTATTTTTGTGATCAAAAAATCATTTTATTCAGAGAGAAATTTTAGATTCTAATTATTTTGTATAAAAAATATTTTATTTAAATATTTTATTTGTGATTGGATGTGTTGTCTACAACTTTTCTTTAATCAAATTATTTATACCAATGTTAATAAATACATTTCCCATATATTTCCCATACTCTCCACTATATTTGGTTTGATCTGAATTGTTACTAGAGCATGCTAAATACTAGTTTAAATTTTATTATCTAATTTCATAAGATAATTTTTCTAAAAGATTTCTTTCATGAAAATATAAAATTATAATTTTATGTCCTTCCCTTCCCCTTTTTTTTATTTCTTTATGAGATCTAGTCATTGTATTATATCAAAATTATAAGTATGCATATTAAGGTGTTATTTTGATCACTTAAATGAATTTCCATTGTTGGGAAAAAGGTCACATGTTTCCATTCCACCATGACTACATAGGAAAGTCATAACCTACATATTTTACCTTAGGTTACTTCATTAATTCTTAAACAAGAGGTTGAAAACCCATTTTATGTGATGTGAATAAAACCTAAATCAAGATATTATCTATAATAATAAAATAAAATATTCAAGATAATGTCAATTATACATATTCAAGGGCCTTAAAATAGACTACGTGGTTACATTTAAATTTATTTTATATAAAAATTTCTAAATATCAAAATCAAATTCAAATAAAAAATATTATACAAACAAAAACTTTGGAAACCATTGACATTTTATCCGAATTTAGAATTGTCAATGTATCCATTCTCTGACATTGAATGTGAACTTTTAATCATGTATGAAATGCATGATTCATTCATGTAGGTGCATGCCTATCAATACAATTATTATTATATATATATATATATATATATATATATATATATATATATATCATTAATAGAATATTGAAATCTATGTGTGAGCTCACCAACTATGTGAGAAAAATTAATATTATTCTCAGAGAAAAATTGATTGAGGATTTAAAGGAGAATAAATTTTAAGATTTATTTTATGGGTTAAAATTTTAGTATAATCTTAAAATATATATTACATTTTATCAATATATCATTAATGGAACCATTAGTTTTCACTAATAACACATGAAAATAACCTATCCATCCTTAGATAGGTGTAATAGTATAACACATAAAATATTAATGCCTTTGGAAAGAATGAAATCATGACCCCATATATTTATAAAAAATATTAAGAGGAGAATAAATGTATTAATTAAAAAATTCCATCATTATCATTAACAAAACTAAAACAAACAAAATTTTCTCATGGCATTCAGACATATGTATTGATTTGATATTATTTCACCTAACACTGTCTACATGCACAATCTCTTTGATATGTCAAGAAATCTATCAAAACTATAAAACATTCAAACCCATAATATTATCTTACATAAACCCTATGACAAGCCATAATCAATTCACAATTTTTTTTTACTAGAATCCAATGAGTCAATGACATCAAAAATCGTATTATATAAAAAAAATGAAGGAACATCCAATTATTTTTTTTATTAACAGGGAAAATATTACCATGGTCTTTTCATAACATTAGCCACTTTATAGTGACATAACATGGATTTGGAAAAAAAAATCATTAACCTACACACATGTAATGAATTTCATATGAATAATAAATGTAGTGAATAAGGAGATAATTGGTATCAATATTAACAATAAAACTAAGACAAAAGATATATTCTCATAAAATAAATGTACCATGTGTTAGCAGTAGGAAAAAGCGATTGTATTTATCTTCCAACTTGTAATTTAGACTGTTAATAGATATTTGATAAGAAAAAAATCATAACCCTATCGACTCATATAATTTTTTATGATACAAAGAAAATTAAGGTTTAGAAAATTATAAACATCAATGTGAGAAACAAAGTTTAGACTAAAATTTCAATAGTGTAACATTTAAATTTCAAACAAATTATGGTAGAGCAGAGTGGATGAAATGATTTAAAAATTGAAAATATCCATGGGAAAGAAGGACAAAGGAGTGAGGAAGGATATGAGGATGAACCAGTTCCAAGAAAAATGGGGAATGTTAAGGCTTGGACTAGTCTTGGCAGAATCAGGGAGGATGCAATTCTATGTCAATGGTCAAGTAATGAACCTTTGGAGGCTTGCATACCTATTGATGTATTATAATATGATAATATAATTATTTGTATTACCTTGTGGGATAGGATTATATTTTTTTACTTTGATCCATCTTACGTTGTCCTTAAAGGAACTTGGTGAGGTAGGGTCTCTAAACAAGGGTACAAGAAAAGAAGATGGGGATGATGTGGAAAAAATAGACTTTTTAATGATAATGGGTGTGGTCATTTTTAAAGGATAGTATTAATTTTATTAGTGTCATATTGCCCCATGATATTAGGTATGGGTAATTTCTTGGAAGCCAAAAGTTGGAGATAATTTTGATCAGCTCAGTCTTAGTGAATGGCTACACTCTATTCTAGTGGAAAGAACTGCACTGCTAGCTATTTGTAGCAATAACCTCTACTTCTTTGGGTTTGATGATCTTTTATTTTTTTTTAAATAATATTATTTGGATCTATCTCAACTAGGTCAAAGGTTAATTTTCCTGCATACTCTAGAATGGTAATTCATAGTACTAAGGGTGCCCAATCTCTTTCGGTATAACCTTACTTGATATTATAGATTGATGTGACTAGTTTTTTCAAAGACCTATTATGGGGTCTACCAGAAGGTATATTTATATTTTTCCTAAAGTGTTTAATATTTTATGTTAAGGACACACTTGTGTTGATCATACATAAATTTTAAGAGGTGCCTTTGGATGGGTATGATCTCACTTTTAGCATAAAATATGTGACTCATTAGAATAATGTTGGATGGATACTTAGTATTTTTGACACTAACACTTTTATGGGTTCCACCTTACTTTCTCATCTAGTTGGACCTCTTATCTTTCACTCTCAAACTTGGTTTATTTTTGAATCTTATTTAGTATGTTTTGTCTTATGTTGTAAACACTATCTTCTCTTAGTGAAAACATTCATTGATAACTCTATGGGTTGGCACCATTTTGTTACATTATGATTGTTTATTTTTTTTCTCAAGTTCCTTAGGTGGATATGGTGGTTTAAATTTTTTTATAGTTAATTACTTAGTTGGAATAGTGTTTTATCTGATAGAAGGGACAAAGGTTGTCTCTTTTGTTCCAACACTTTACTCTTTATAGGAAGGGAAAATTATCTCATTGATATGTACATGTTTTACTCTATTTTGAATCTCAGGGGAGAGGGTTTTATTATGTTGGAGACCTGGGCCTTTCACTATGCCTAGGATGGTTCTAGAACTAGGAAAACACTAGGTAGTTATTTTTTAGGGAACAAAAATGTTGATCTTTTTTAGCACTAGGCCTCTTACTCTATTATCCTAGGCTTATTTTTGGTCCAATTAAAACTGGTTCTAGATAAAATTCTATTAGGTTGGATCCCATGAGGGATTAAAAAAATTATTGTATAGACTGGGGCCTTGTGCTCCTTTAGCTTAGGATGGTTTTTATCACATTTAAAACCAATTGTCACTTTGTTAGTTATGGGTCCTGATGAGGACCTTGTAGGGTTTCATTCCCTATGCTTGATGGTATGTTAGGCCCCCTAGGGGATCAAAAAGGTTTTTTTAGAGACCTAAACCTCATTATTTTTTAGTATAGGATAGTTATTATCCCATTTAAAACTTATGGAAGTTATAATAATGTTGGGTCTTGATGGGGATTTTGTAGGGTTTCTTTCCCTATATTTGACTCTAAATTGGAGACTTAGACCTCTTTTTATATCCAAGATGGTTATATATCTAGTAAAAATAATTTCATTGGTCTCCTAGGGACACCAATGGTATCCTTATACCTAGGCCTCACTTTAGCCCAGGATGGTTTCAAGTCAAGCCAAAACTAACTCATTGTTACACTAGATAAATGTGGTACTAGTTCTTCCTTTGTTAGTTCCTAATCCATTCAAAATTGTATTTTACATTTTTGGTTGGGTTCTCATTATAATATTGGTAATTTATTTCCATCCAATAGGATACCCTATCCTTCTAAGGTTTCTCTTTGTGGGGTCCTTTTTGTAATCTTGGTCAACTATTTATGGCTAGGGAGACCCAGACTTCCTAATGTGTCTGAGGCTGGTGTCCAAACCAGTTACTAAATGTGGGGTTATCTTAGTCTAAACAAGTATTAGACTAAAAATTTATTGTCACAATCATTTATATACATTTATTGAAGCTTAACTCACATGATAATGATGGCATGCCCAATATATAGCCTATGCACATCAATCTATCAAATGACTAGGTCTTTGTTATATCACTGAATAACCAAAATGAATTTTTCAACTTTCTCTCATAAATGACAAGCTTATACATATATATTATATTTTTTAATTTTTTTTAATTTAATAATTAATTTGGGTTAATAACACATCAAACAAATTTTTGCATCCTTATATATACATTAAATCCAACACAAAAAAGATTAATTACATTACACAAATAAGATAATGTTCTATATAAAACACTTTTATACTTGGAAAAATATATCTACACCATTTTTTGAGTCATTTACCACTCACCATTATTTATATGCCACATGGTTGTTGGTAGGAAAGAGCATTTCCATCGGTAGGCTTCCAACTCTGTACCATGGGTAATAAACCTTGTGAATGTGACAAGATATTTTTGGTCTAATTTTTCTTGACATTGATAGAATCTATTTTACAAAAAGTGTAGGGGAAAAAAATAGTTGTGGATAGTTGTCTCTATCCTTTTGGTCGAAATAATTAATTTTTAATGATGAAAGCCATAATCCTTAAAATAATTTTTTGTTATGATTTGGTTTGATTGCCATTAGTAATGCCATATTTTTTATTCTATGAAATGATAGTGGAGATTGAAATTAATGAAATCGTATTCATCCTCAAACTTCAAATGTGGATTTTAGATCATGTAATAAAAAATATATATCATTTTGGTAAGTTACAATGTAATATTTTATTATTGTTTAAAATAATAGTGAGATATAAATTGGGTTTTAGATTTTTTTTCATACCATTATATGTTTTTAAAAAATAGTTTTGATAGATAAACATGTATAGAGCAATATTTTAGCATATAGTCATTGTTAGGTCATTTTTTAAATAATATTTGTCAAAAAAAATGTGTATAATTGTCTTTATCATTATAGAAAAAGGCTCAGTTTGAAAGGGTGAGAGCCATAAACCTTGAAATAATTTTTGAATTTTTAGGATAACAATAGAGATTGAAAATGAGTTTTAGATAAGTTTCCTTTTGCTTGTTGGATATTAGATGGCAGATACAAAAGGTTTGTAGGTCAATAAATTTAACTAATAAAATTTATTCTATTTTCTAATTGGTGGTAGGATTATGTGCAAAATCTATTATTTTTCCTTTTTTCACATAATGAAACATAAATTTTTCTTATTTAGTAGGATAAAAAATCCCTAAATTTTATGGATAGATTTTTTAACATATACTAGAGATTGGAAATGAATCCATTACAAAATTGCACTAGAATCCATTATTGTTAGATCCAAAATATATTTGCAATCCATACCCTCTTATTAGCCAAATGGACTAACCTTAGTTGTGATCAAATCAATTTGATCAGAGGTTTTGGTTGATATCTTATTCAAAGCTATTATTTTTTATTTTATTTTCACATAAAGAAACATTAATTTTTATTATTTATTAGTATGGCAAAGGCCTAGAATGTTCTATATGTTTGTGTATAAACAAGATATTAGGCATGAAACCATTATAAAATAACTCTAGAAGTCATTTTTGATGAAAAATATGTTGGCATGTCATAGGTATCCTATTGTCTATATGGATTAACCATAGTTATGGTCAAGTGAATTTTATTAGTAGTTCCATTTGATATATTTTCCATGCCAATTTTTTTCTATTTCATGAGATGCAAAGAATGTCTATTAATTTTATTTTTCAGTAGTTTGTTTGCCTAGTTTGTTTTTGAAATGAATTAAGGTTAAAATCAACATATTAGATATTTTAATATTTTTGAAACCATTATTAGGTAAGCTTAGCTCAAATATATGTGCCTATGTAAATGAAATCAAAATAATCTCATTTATATCGAGTCACAAATTTAATTATTTAAACAAGGTTTACTATGTAGAATATTTATTATTAGTTAGATGTTAACGTTGATAACACAAATTATTAACATATTACCATACCAATTCATGACACATGTTGGAATCAAGAGAAATTGAATATATTGATTTTTAAAAAGTGAATATGAACAATTGATTGGGTACAAAAGGAAAGGATCATTCTAGTGGATGTATATCTTGGTAGGATATGTATACATTACGATTGTTTGCAATAAAATTATTTTATAAGGCTTATTTTTTGGTTTTCATATAAAATTATTATAATAGACTATGCTTATTTTTTTAATTGTTAAATATATCAGGTGCATATAAAAATTTAATTCTATTTTCATAATAAATAAAATAAAAAATGAAATATGAGAAAAAAATAGCTGCACACCTTAGATGCATTTGTATTTATATTGAAAGAAAGAATATTTCAAATATTTAATCAAATAAATGTGTAATGTAATAAATGAAAAGTATATAATAATAAATATAAGTTTAAATAAAATGTTATGGTAAAGAATAATTTTGAATAAATTATAACTATAAAAATGACATAATAGGGAAAACATGAGATATTATAGATTCTCTAAACCTTTAAAATGAATGTAACAAGGCTTTTCTAACCAAAAACGATAAGTATCAACTAGACCTAAAGGCAAAATAAGCCATAATAAGAAAAAAATTAGACTGAAACACTTATTGAGTGTTATTATTGTCATTTCCAAGACACATACCATCAACCTCAGGTCATAAACACATATTAAGAGGTCCATCATTTCATGTACCACATCATAATTCACTACTTTTATACTACATCCATGGTTAAATTCCACCAAATCCCTCATTCTATATGGTCTCACCTAACTTATTCAACACTTTCCCCATACAAAAAATCCTAATATATTAAAAAAATGTATATTTCTTGTTCATACCCCCTTTATCGATGTAATCCTGAAGCTTTACTAATATTTTTTCAAGTTATCTTCAATAAATATTTTTTTTAAACCCCAAAATAAATTTGGAATTGTATATCAGAGTACATTTTAGATGCATGTCAGACCTAATACCTGACTTGATAATGCAAGCGATAATTTTTTAGTGCACTTACATATGCACAACTTGAACCGAAGATACTGAACTAAAGTAACTAGATAGAGGTAACTACATACAAAGGGTGCTATGGGGAATCATGTTAACTTAATATATGCTTATGGGATTTGAGGTTTATCAATATATTCATACACAGATAGGATTTGGGTGCCATATGTAGTAATTATATTTCCACATAGGACCGTTTTTATGTGCTTAAACCTAGGTAAATACATTACTCTCCTTATTGGGTTTCCATTTCACTCAAATATGGTTAAATTCAAAGATTATTTTAACTAGGAATGATAAATCTAACATCCTAGGTTATCATTTAGGTTAAAAAAGTTTTATGTTAAGAGTATAGGTTACTAACCTAATAATCAAACATGATTTTAGACAAGCAATTTATAACAAAAAATAGAAAATAATCCATCCCATGTAGTTTATAATTAATTATTCAACAAAAATATAATTTCATAAAAGAAAACACAACATTAATAGATTTAAAATTCAAGGCCTTACAGTGCTATCAGCGGAGGTCATAATCACTTCATGACCTTTAAGGTCACCAAACCATTGCCTTAATAGTTCACACAACACTCATTTAATAAGCATGGATATATTTATTATCATAATTAACAATTATATAATTATGATCAATATCATCATTCATCAAATAATGTTTAGGCAGCCTATAAATGAATCCATGTAATGACTTTATATTGGCATAGCCAATGTGATACAATAAGACAAGGAGAGTTCAAAACATAATGTAGCAAAGGTATCTAATTAATTATTCCTTAATATTCTAATCATTTTAATGTAAATAACCTATGTATTAATCCAATAATTTTAGTCATTCTACTATCATCATAACAATTCATATGAAAGGAATTTATCAAAGAATTAATTCTTTTCATACAATGTTTTCCATTATCATCTAAGGAAATGTATCAAGTTGTGACAAACATAATGAACCGTCACATTCCAAATTTTAATAAGTATATCTAAGCTCAAATTTTAAATAAACTAGATGGAAAGTGGCTTACATACAATAGAATATATGCAACAAAAACACATACAAATAGAAATTCAACTGAGGTTCAAGTTGAGTGGAACCCAAATAAAATGTTCCACTTAAGGAAATTTTATAAATTAATATTGGGCATGACATTGATAGGAAAGCAATAAAATTCAGCTATTATAAAAGGGAGTGAAAGCACATGCATCCCGAGGAAATAAAAATCAGCAAGTATTCATGCCTCAGTAATATATTTATGCAATATTAAATGAAGTAGATAATAATATTCAGCTTGCTCATTTGATTTAATTGAGTAATATTATAGAGTTTTAGCATCAATTTTAAACCATTTAAGACCTTTCAACTTCATCTTATTAAATAACTAACCTACTCAAGAATATTATACATGTCTATAAAAAATGACTTAATTAAGAAAATGAAATAAATCAACTCATAATTCAATTATTATTAAATGAAATAACAAAACTAATACTTTTCAAATTTAATATATGAAGTATACATACCTTTGTGCACAACCAAGGATGTCTAAAATGTATTTTATAGGTGAGGATTTTATTTATGTTTCTATATGCACTAGTAGCTAGTAAAATTGAATAATACATGCGTAGTTGAAACAACTAAAAAACCCATATTCCATTCATCTATGTAAATGGATTCAAAATATCTATTGTAATGTAACAAAGATATCCATTAAGATAGTTTACTTGATTAATAAAATATTATTTGTTTCTATACCAAGACAACATAAGTATATGTCTTAGTATCTATATGACCAATTTAAAGGATTTAAAAATATTCAATATTACTCATCCCATATACACAATATGCTTCAAAGTAATATTATAGAATTACCTAAGTAAATCCCACTTATGATAAACATCAAGTAAAACAAATTCCAATATACAAATCATAAAATTAAACCAATGAATTAACAATACACAAGAATCCATCTCAACATAAACATGTAACTAATATTAAAAGATTTATTCTACATTAATAGCATTAACAGAATGCTTTATCAAAAGGAAAGAAATAAAATTAAAAATCTAGTAACTTAACATACATGAAGTGAATTACTTTCAAAAACATATCAAATTAACCTCTTACCCTTAAGTAGTATTCATCCTTTCATTTTTTTTCTTACATTCCATTATCAACACATGTTAATATTAACATGACTAACCAATACTAAATCAAGATTTCATACTAACTAAGTTATAACTAAAATAACATTAATATAATCATCTAATTAGGGAAATCATAATTAACATAATTATTTTGTTACCAACTTACTTCATGTTTTCATGAAATCATTGAAACATGGAGCATCAAGTGAATGAATTGGGCAAGCCATCCCTACTAGCCCTATGAACCCAACCATCAGTGGCCCTTACCACCCCAACCATCATCAAGATGGTGGTTTCGTCAACTAGGGACATGAAGGTATTTATAAGCAATCAAATTTTAAACTAGTAGACATCTCGATAATTCAACATAGCATAACAAATAATAACAAATTCTATTCTAAGGCTAGACATAAATAATTAATTCATCCTTAATATAAATTAGAATAAGGTATAACTATCATAGGATGTCAAAAGATATAGAACAAATTAAAAACTAATCCATTCTATTTTCTTTCAAGGTAAGCATCTTGGACCCCCGTCTAAGTTTATGATCAACCTCAGCTATCCCAACTACAAATTTATACTCCTAGTATACAACATGCCCAATATTTAATCATTTAGGCCTAGTCTAGGAATGGTGACTCAATGATCATGAAATCATATAAAAACATAACAAAATCATGAAAAAATGTAATAATCCAAATAAGCTACTCATTACACTCAAGCATACATAATATTCAAACCAAAAATAATATAAACATTTCTATGAATCACCAAAATTTACATGTTCAACACAAACCCATGTAATCCATAAATACAAAAGAAAATCCTTCAGACTTCGTTCGACACCCTCATAGTTCCAAAAAAATAAAACCATGTATATTCATGCCAAACTTAACAAAGGTGAGACACTAATTCTTATGCATGAATTTATTCAAAACAAAACACATAGAAATAGTCATTTTAAGAATGCCATAAGGAATCAAAATCCAGAAATAGGCCCAATTAAAAATAACCAGTCAAACCTATTCAAGAATCCCACAACTAAATATTACATTAAAACCCATCAACTATGCCTTTAAGAATCATGACACACACACACACACACACACACACACACACACACACACACACACACACACACACACATAATGCAATAAAAGATACAACATAAAACCATATTAATATCTTGGAAAGAATCTATTAAAATAACATCCAACTTGGCCTTAACACAGTTGACTATATTTAAAGAACCCCAACATTTTAACATAGAAAGCACATAAAACTCCATCAACCATTAACAATGAAACCCATGTCAAAATATCATTCAATAGTCCATATTTAAAACATGGTGACTTATTATGAAAACCTAAATGATTATCAAAATCTTGCATGTATCCACAAGGGACATCACAACCCATTAACAATAACCCATCAAGGATTCAAAAATAAAGTATAGAAACCTAGTTAAAAATAATATCCATCATTCTCATAATGAACCATAAGATAATTAGATACATAAATTTTTTCAAATGTAGCATACATAAAAATATATATTCAAAATACAAAGGGCTTGAGACCCATTAACTCATTGATCAACTCCATAAAACATAATCTCACACACACACACACACACACACACACACACAATGAGTGAAGGGTAAATAACAAAACAAATTAAAACCCATTAATAGTTCAAACTAGAATCCAATCAACACAATTTAAAACTTAAACCTTTTATGTAATAAAACACATAGTTGGATTAACTAAGTCGAGATAATAGAAAAACATAGTATGTAGGGTTTAGACATGAAGTGCATGAACTAACCAAATGACGCTTCAGAATCAAATGTCCAATGCATGAAAGATTCTAATAAACCTATAAGAATTTATATACCATTTATAAAAAAATAAAACCATCAACCTTCAACACATAATCAACAATCCAATAGGGTACAACAAAATACAAACCTATGAAGTTTACAGTCAACAAAAAATGTTAAAAATCCAACTGATATAAACTAGTACAATGCATATATATCTAGTTTGTAAGTTTATATGCAAAATACCAAACATTGATTCATATTTAATCTCCTTAAGGTCTATATATGCATCTAGACATCCTAAGACTTCTGGTTGTGTACGTAGCCTTTTAATTTTTCCAATATTTTTATCAATAAAATAAAAAATAACTAGGCATAGATAAAATATAGATTACCCCAAAAGTGCAAAGAAGAAAATCTCAAAAGCTAGAAAGATAGAATGCCAAAACCTTCAATTCCAAATCATGTGTCCAAAATCCAACATGATCATCTTAAAAAAACTAGTCAAGCTCCATTGTTTTATCTATTTCCTTTTCACCTTCCTAACCCTATCATTTTTTCCCATCCATTGACTAATTATCCATACCTTTCATCCAATTCCCCATACCCATTCAATGCTTGCATTAAATGTGAGGAGAGATAAATCCTCCAAACATTCCCCAATGCAATCCCTACCAAATTCACCATTGAATGCAATGGTCATTACATGACCTACCCCAAAGGATCGATCTACCAACCAAAAAATCCAACCAATGGAATAAATACATTAACACTAAAAAAATTTAATTAAAAATAATAAGAGTTACTAATCACCATAACCATAAAAATTCATGTCACTAATCAACTAAATAAATAATAAATTTATATAAACTTATTAACATTAATTTATAGTATGCCATCGACTATATGTTGATCCAAACAAAAAAAACAAACAATATTTAATATTAATATCAATGCCTTCATATAATAGACCAATCAAAGTAATAAACCATACCACCACCTTTTTTGCATAGGGTCATAAAATCTAAGTAGTATTCCAAGGGGGTTTTCATGGGTAGGTCTATGTAGGTCCTTAGGAAATCCATCCAATTAGGTAAGTAATATACAAGAAGGCAAGTGGGTTAAAAATGGAGTTTGCACAGAAGGAGTAGGAAGGAATTAGTTTTGGAGGTGAAAAGGAAAGGCTATGGCTGAAAATAAAATAATGAAACATAAAAACTATGTAACAAACAATCATAAAGGTACAAAAAACATAAAAATGAAATGAAACAAGTACCAATATCATAAGAATGACATAATCAATGACCATATTGAGATGCTTAACTGATAAAAAATATAACCAAAAGTAAATATACCTTTTATACTTGTTTGACTTCTCAAAATTTTCTTTGATACATGATGTACTACTATCAACATCTACCTAGATCATAGTAGTACCTATAACCACAAAAGTACATCAATAGTACCATATCAAAAAATAAATAAATAATTATAGAACTTTAATAATATCACTATAGTAATAATCTATAAAAATTATCAATTTTAGAATTAAACATGTAGTCCAAATACCACTGCATTAGGTCTAACATATAATCTAACTGAAGCAAACAACCAATAGTTAGTTATAAATAATCAATAAAAATATTTTCAATTGTAACACATATTATAAAAAGGTAGGGTTGTAACATCTTCCCCCTTGAAAGGGAGCCATCCTGATGAATAGTCAAATAGCCATGCATAATGTTGCTTGAAAAGTTGTGCATCTTCCCAAGTAGCACTTTTTTTGTTCAGAAGGTCCCATTGCACCAAAACCTATAGTATATATCTATTTCAAAGCTTAACATTTTGATTTTTCAGGATTGTCACTAGTCTTAGCTAGATCTTTTCCTCTTTTGTGACCTATAAATGAGTTCAATCCAAAACATGAGATGGATTAGGTATATATTTTATTAGAAAATTAACATGAAATATATCATGAATCCTAAGATAGATAAGGAGGAAGAGCCATTAGGATATAAATAGGACTATTATTTTTCATAATGTCAAAGGGCCAGACAAAATATGAAGCTAAATTGGAAGCTTTACCAAATTTTATAGAACTTTTTTATAGTCTAACATGTAGAAAAACTTTGTCACCCATGTTGAATTCACATATAGTTCTCTTTTGATCAACATAACTCTTTTTATAATTCAAAGATACCTTCAAATTATTCCTTATTAATTACATATGCCTATCATATTCTAGTAGTAAATCCAGTCCAACAACAACTCTATTTTCCAAATTGTCCCAACCAAGAGGATTTTTGTATTTATGTCTATATATAGCTTCAAATGGATCCATATTTATTGTAGTAGGAATTAGTAGATGAAAATTAAACTAAATGAAGGTAATCTTCACATTTATATTTTTGATCAATGATGTACATGCATAGAATATCCTCAACCACCTAGTTGAGCCTTTCAGTTTGTCCATCCATTTCTAGATGATATGAAGAATTAAAATTCAGCCTTATTCCAAAGGTTATAGTCAAGGTATACCAAAATATTGAAGTAAATAACTTATCATGGTTTAAAATAATCACTTTAAGTATGCCATGAAATCTAACCATTTCTTTTGCAAAATGTTCCCCAAACATGGAAGTGTCATCTATCAAATTTTCAGCAATGAAGTGGTCAACTTTAGTGGTCTTATCAATTACCACAAGAATAGTAGCATGTTTTCTACATGATTTAGGCATTCCAAAAATAAAATAAAGTGAGACTACAACCCACTTTTCTCTTGTAATATCATGAGGGTACAACATCCCTCCTAGATGGCAATGCTCAGCTTTAACCCACTGGCATTCCAAGTATTTTGCCATAAAATCAGTGATATCATGCTCCATTATAGGATAAAAATATAGCCTTCTCATCTCATATATCATCTTTATGACACTTGGATGAGCATAATAGGGCATTATATGCTCTTAATTTAACACAAAAATTTTCAATTCACCCAAACTAGGTACATAAATTCTATTTTTATGCCTTATAAGGCCATCTATTTCAACAAAAAAATTAACAAATCTTTTTTCTATAGACTCATCATCCAAACTTGCTCTTACATCATGTATATTTCATCAATATGCTATTATTCCAAAATAACACTTCTAAAATTTCTTTTTAAAATTGATAACATAGTGAGGTACATACATCTATTGAGTGCATCAGCCACATGATTCTTCTTGACTTTAACATATGATATGTCCATGTCAAAATTGTACAAAAATTCTAGCCACCTAAACTAGCATGCATTTAAATCATCGTGAGAAGTTAAATAATCATAGTTATAGTGATCAGAATTCACCTTGAAGGGATTTCCTAGTAGAAAATGTTTTCATTGTTTAAGCACATGGGCAATGGCATTAAGCTCCATATCATGCATAGGATAATTATTTTCATAATACTTTAGTTTCCATGACTCATAATCCATAAATTTTCCATCTTAGTTCAATATGCCTCCATACGCTTCCTTAGAAGCATCAACCCAAACTTAAAAATTACCATTTGGATCCAGAATGATAAGAATAGATGTTGTTATAAGTAACACTTTCAGCTTATTACAAGCCTCCTTTCACTGAGGTGTCCACACAAATATCTTGCCATTACATTTCAAAGAGGTAATGGGGTGCGCTACACTAGAATTTTTTTTAATAAAACATAGTAATAACCAACCAAACTCATGAAACTATGCACTTCATACACATTTATAATAGGCCAATCTTGTATAACTTTAATTTTTGTTAGATCTATAACAATGTCATCCTTAGAAATAATGTGGCCCAAATAATGAATATTTGATTCATAAAATACACATTTGGATAGTTTTCCATACATCTTATATTGTCTTAGTCTTTGCAAGACTAGACAAAGGTGTTAATCATGCTTAGTCTCATTTTTAGAGTAAATAAGAATATCATCAAGAAAAAATAACACAAACTTATCTAAAATTTCTCTAAACATGTTGTTCATAAGATTTATGAAGATTTTAGGTGCATTAGATAGGCCAAAAGGTAGAAATATGAACTCATAATGTCCATATCGAGTTTTAAAAGGTGTTTTCTAAATGTCCTCTTCTTTGATCCTCAGTTGATGGTACCTTGATCTCAAATCAATCTTTGAGAAGAATGCAACACCCTTCATTTGCTCAAATAAGTCATCAATCTCAGGCAAAAGATAGTGGCTTTTAATTGTTACCTTATTAAGCAAATGGTAATCAATGTAAAGCCTTAATGTATCATCCTTGTTCTTCATAAAGACAATTGGATCATCCTAATTAGACACACTTGGTTGTATGTTTCCACTATCCAAAAGTTCTTATTGTTAAGTGTGGATCCCTTTGGGGCTATCACATGACCTTAGGAGTGTATTTTGGGGGCCTAGAGAGCTTCACAAATGTGTGGAGTGCATTTTCCCCCACTCTACCTTTTATGTAACCTTGCTCCATATGTGAGTGGAATATTATTTATTTTATCTAAGTTCTATGTTTCCATGTTTTATGGAGTTGGTTGTTAGATGCCTATTTTCCATGTTGACTTCTTTGATCTGAGGGAGTTAGTTGTTCATTGTAAAATGTATTGTATTCCTTATTTCAAAGAGTTGGTTATGATCACATGTTGTTAGAAAATGTGCCTTAAAAGGTAGAGACTCTACCTTGGCATGTTCCTTCTTTGATGGGATTTTAGATGAGCTTGATGGGGTGGAATTGATGTGTCCTTAGTGGATGATGCTTATCTTGGATAATCATGGTGTAATTTCTCCTCTTTTTATGGATTTTCCTTCATTTTTTATGTATACAAGTATGGTGTGGCCTTTAGAGGTTGATGGTTTATTTGTAGGGTGTGGCTTTAAAGATCAAAGTCAAAGTGCAGATGTTTTTTTAAAGTATATGTGTTTATTGTAGGGTGTGGTATAGCACCTTGTAAGATATAGTATTTTGCAAATGCAGGTGAAAGTGTAGAATTTATTTGTGCAACATTTTCTATAGGATATTTTTATCTCTGTGAGATTTTATTGTAATGATGTTTTTAGATTATAGTTTTATTTGAGGACTTTCTTGGTGGATGTAGTTCAAATTAGGTGAACCATTGTAGATCTATGTTATGTGTGATTGATTTTTATTTTATCCATTTATACTTTCATAATATCTATGATTTGAGGAATGTTTCTATGGTACATGTTATTGCATAATTTAGATCTGATTTATGGTCATATTAAATCTGATTTAAAGTTTTTTAATTCCTAACAACTAGTATTAGAGCAATTACTTATGTTTTGTTGAAGTGGTAAATCATAGGAAAGTTATTAGCTTCAGTGGGAGCTATGGCACAACAGATAAGATTTAGAGTTGATATGTTTGATGGTAAGAATTTTGATTTATGGAAAATGCAAATGGAAGATTACCTATATCAAAAAGAGCTACAACTCCCATTCGAGGGGAAAATAGAACAACATGTAAGTATGAGTGATGTGGATTGGTCATTACTTTATAGGAAGGCATTGGGGTCCATATTATTATACCTTGCATATGTTATTGCATTTAACATTTTTGATGAAAAAAATACAAAGGATCTCATGGATAAACTTGGAAAGTTATATGAGAAACCCTATGCTTCTAATAAAAAATTTCTTATGAAAATATTTTTTAACATGAAAATGTCTGAGAATGGTTTAATTGATAATCATTTAAATGATTTTAATATAGTTTTAAGTACGCTCACTTCAATTGGAATTAATTTTTATGAGAAAGTTAGAGATTTGATAATTTTGTGTTCTTTGCTTCATAGTTGGGATAGTTTGGTTATGGTTGTGATTAATGCAGTCCCTGCCAAATGAAGCTTAAATTTTGAGGATGTTATAAGTGTGATCCTTAGTGAAGAGATGTGAAGTAAAAACACTAGTGAATAATCTTTAAGTAATGCTTTGTTTGTTGATACTAGAGGGAGGTAAAAGGATAAGAGAAATTCAACCTTGGAAATTCAAAGGATAGATCTAAGTCTATATCTAGATCTAAGATGATATGTTAGCATTGTGGGAAGAGTGGACACTCAAAGAATGATTATTGGTCACTTCAGGATAAGAATGCCAATAAGAAAGAAATGAATGAGGTAAATGTGACATTAGGTAAATCATGTCAATATGCCTTAGTTATTTCTACGGATAGTTTTTCTAAGTCTTGGGTATAGGATTCAAGGGCTTGTTTTCATGACATCCTACATAGGAATTATTTTACTGATTATGTTCAAGAGAATCTAGGACATGTTTATCTTGGTGATGATGAACCATGTGTGATAGTAGGAAAAGTTGTGTTCAAGTTAAAAATTAGAATGGGAACACATGGATACTTAAGGATGTCAGACACATGCCTATGTTGAGACAAAATTTTGTTTCAATGGGGAAATTAAGTAACGACGGATGTTTGATAATGTTTAATATAGATTCTTGGAAAGTTATTAAAGGTGCCCTTATGATTTCAAGAGGTAAGAAATTTGGTATTTTATATTTGACTAGTAGTGTTGATTTTTGTAATTTAGTTGTTGCAGATGGAAATGTAATTATGTGACACTACAGGCTCGATCATATGAGTCATAAGGGCATGGAGATCTTAGAAGATAAGTTGTCTATATTAAAATATCTAGATCCAGACATTTGTGAGAATTGTGTGTATAGGAAATAGAAGTGGGTTAAGTTCTTGAAAGTTAGACCTATAAAGAAAGACACAAGTTAGACTTGGTACATTCATATGTATGGGGACCAACTCAAGTATCTTATATTGTTAGATATAATTAATATGTAACTTTTATTGATGATGCAACTAGAAAATTTTGGGTTTATTGAATTAAAAATAAATCTAATGTATTCGACACTTTTAAGAAGTGGAAAGCCTTGGTTCAAAATGAAACAGGTCTAAAGTTGAAATGTCTCAATCAGATAATGGAGGTGAGTATTATAGTAATAATTTCTTTGATTATTATTCAACAATGGAATCTATAGGCAAAGGATTGTTCCAAGAAATATATAGTAGAATGGGGTATTTAAAAGGATGAATAGAATAATACTAGAACGTGATAGAACCATGAGGTTACATGTTGTGTTGCCTTTACAGTTTTAGGTAGAAATAGTTAGCATAATAGTATATATGATTAATAGAGGACCTTCTATGCCTTTGGATGGAGGAATTACTAAACATACTTGGTCTAGTAAGAATGTTGATTATTATTTTCTTAGAGTCTTTGGATGTGAGGATTTTGCTCTCATTAACAAAAAGGATAGGACCAAGTTAGAGGCTAAATCAGAGAAATGTACATTTGTTGGTTATGGTGAGGATGACTTTGGTTTTTGTTTATGGAGAATTAAAGATAAGAAAATATTTCAATCTAGAGATTTAGTCTTTAATGAAAAAGTCATGTATAAGGATCAGTTGTAGGAACATGAATAGGAATAGAAAGAGTGCATAGTATTGGATGTCATTATAGATGGTAAAGTATCTAATGATTTAGTTTAGTAAAATTATACAAAAGGACCCCAAAATCCTATGGTAAGAAGGTCTTATAGGGTAAGAAGAGAACCTAAACATTTTAATCCTTCTTTGAATTATTTATTACTCACTGATAATGGAGAACCAGAGTGTTATGAGGAAGTAATGTAGGTAAATGCTAGGATGAAATGGGAACAAGCCATGGATGAATATCATAGATATCTCATGGTTAAGCAAACATGGGATTTGGTAAGGCTACCCAAGGGCAAGAGTGCATTGCCAAACAAGTGGATCTTCAGAATAAAAGAAGAATATGAAGGAAGAAAAAGGTATAAGGTCAAGATGGTGGTCAAGGGGTTTACATAAAAATCAGGTATTGATTTTGATGAGATTTTCTCTCCTATTGTAAAAATGACTTCTATTGGGACTATTTTTGGTTTAGTTATGGTTGAGCATTTTCACTTAGAATAGTTATATGTGAAAATTTATTTTCTTCACGGTGATTTGGATGAAGAGTTGTATATGAATCAGCCATAGGGATATGAGGTCAAAGGAAAGGAGAACTATGTGTGCAAACTAAATATGAGCTTGTATAGCCTAAAACAAGATCCACAACAATGGTATAATAAATTTGATTATTTTATATTAGAAAAAGAATATAAAAGGTGTCATTATAACCATTGTATGTACATCAAACATTTTTATGATGGTTCTTTTATTATATTATGCTTGTATGTGGATGAAATTTTAGTTGTAGGAAAGAACATACAATATATTCATATGCTCAAGAAATAGATTAGTGACTTCTTTTTTATGAAGGATTTGGGTGCTAAAAATCAAATCCTTGGTATGAGTATTTCTCGTGATAGGAAGGAGAGAAAGTTGATCTTATCCCAATTAGAGTATGTGAAGAAAGTCTTGAAAAGGTTTAGCATGTTAGATATTAAATCTATTGGTACTACTTTGGCATCCCACTTTAGATTATAAAATGAATAATATCCCAAGATAGAATCTAAAAAACTTAATATGTCCAAGGTACCTTAGTCATCGACAGTTGGCAGCTTGATGTATGTCATGGTTTGTACTAGGTTGGATATTGCCCAAGTAGTGGGAGTTGTGAGCAAGTATATGAGTGATCCTAATTATGAGCATTGGCAAGCAGTGAAATGGATTCTTCAATATTTGAGAGGAACCATATATTTTTAATCATGTTATGGTGGATCAGATACCACTTTGTGTGGTTATGTAGACTTAGATATGGCAGGGGATATTGATAGCAGGAGAAGTCTGAAAGGTTATATATCTACTATTGGAGATATAGTGGTTTGTTAAATTTTTAGGATATAGAAGGTTATGGCATTATCAACCATAGAGGCATAGTATGTTGCTAACATATAGGATATCGAGGAGATGATTTGGTTACAGGAGTTGTTTCAATAATTGAGGCATGAGCAATAAGTTGGGAGACTATAGAATGATAGAGTGGTATTCATTTGGTAAAGAAATCCACTTTCCACTCAAGGATGAAACAATTTAGTTACATTATCACTTCATCAGGATATCTTTGGAGGAGAACTTGGTGAAGATGTAGAAGATTCATCCTAACCATAATCCTATGGATATGATGAGCAAGGTGGTTAAGACAAGTTGAGACTATGTTCAGATTTGGTTGGCCTTAGTGGTCATGGAGCAGTGATAGATTTTATTCAGGAGAAATAGTTTCCAAGTGAAATATTGTTGAGTGTGGAGCCCTTTATGGATATCACATGACCTTAGAAGTGTATTATGGAGACCTAGAGAGCTCCAAAAATGTGGGGATCACATTTTTACCCACTTTATTTTTTATGGAACCTTGCTCCACATGTGAGTGAAATATTTCTTATTTTATCTAATTTCTATGTTTTATGGAGTTGGTTGTTAGATGCCTATTTTCCATGTTGATTTCCTTAATCTAAAGGAGTTGGTTGTTAATTATAAAATGTATGGCCTTCCTTGTTTCAAGGAGTTGATTGTAATCACATGTTGTTGGAAAATGTGCCTTAAAAGATGAAGACTCTATATTGGTGTGTTCCTTCTTATATGGGATTTTGGAAGAACTTGATGAGGTGGAATTGAGGTGTCATTAGTGGATGATGCTTATCTTAGATAATAATGGCACAGTTTCTGCTCCTTTTATGGATTTTACTTCATTTTCTATATATACAGGTGTGGTGTGGCTTTTAGAGGTTGATGGTTTATTTGTACGGAGTGGCTTTGAGGATCAGAGTCAAAATGTAGATGTTTTTGTAAAGTGTAGGTGTTTAATGCAGAGTGTGGTATAGAATCTTGTGAGATATAGTATTATGCAGGTTTAGGTAAAAGTGTAGCATTTATTTATGCATCATTTTTTATAGGAGAATTTTCTATCTCTGTGACAGTTCATTGTAATCTTGTTTTTAGATTACAGTTTTATTTGAGGACTTTCTTGGTGGATGTATCCCTCATTGGGTGAACCATAATAGATCTTTGTTACGTGTGATTTATTTTTGTTATCTCCATTTATTCTTTCATAATATTTGTGATTTGAGGAATGTTTTTTTGATGCATGCTATTGTATAATTTAGATCTGATTTATGGTCATATTAAATCTAGTTTAAAGTTTTTAAATTCCTAACACTTTTAGCTAATTTTTAATTATTTCAAGTTAGACACATTCATGTGATAAGAAAATTTAGAAGTAGGGGCATATATGGGCATTATATCAATGGAAAAATCAAACTCCCACTTAGGTGGTAAACTTGGTAGTTTCTTAGGAAAAACATCCATGCATTCCCTCAAATTATGAAAATTTATGTGTAATAACTCATTTTCCTTGGGTAATTCCTATATTTGGACTACGTAAAGCTTGAATCCCTTCCTAATAACCATTTTTCAATTGTAAGGCTAAAAGTGTTTTACATCTTTTTGTCCCTTGTATGCCTTATAATTATACAAGTTACCCAAGGTCATTAATACACTGTACTCTTTTGCCCATGAAACTAAGTGTGGCTTGATGTTCATATAGCCAATCCCCAAGGATGATATCATAGTATGCTAAAGGTGTATCTAATAAATTCAAATTGGTCTTAAAGACACCCAGATCAAGTTTTGTTTGTTCCAAGCACTCAATATAGGCATTTTTTTACCAGTACCAAATTCAACCTCCTAACCTTTTCTTATCAAGACAGGTTCGATGCTACATTTATTAGTAGTAAAAGGAGAGATAAAATAATCAGTTGCACTTGAATCAATCAAAATAGTTAAGGTAAAACCATTTGTCATACCTCTAGTCTCAGTTGAAAAGGCTTGTAAGTCAGCATTATTATTATCAATAACAATTTATACCATATGATTAGTTGTTTGGCCTAATTTCAATTTAGGATAGTCATTTTTATAGTGATTGTCACCACATTCTTAGTAAAACATAGTTCTAGAAGATGCTACCAAAATATTAGTAGCACCCATGGTAGGTCCACATTGGTTGTTTTGATGTTACTCCTTAAAATAACCAGATTTAGATGATCCATGAGACTTTAGATTTCTATTTTGATTAGAAAATTTTCTTAAATTATTATTTCCACCAGAACATATGCATTTCTGATTTGATTTTTAGACATTCTTGTTCATGGGATAAAATATTTTTGATTTAGATTGTTTCCAGTTCAACTCAAATTCTTTTCTTGCCTTTTGGCTAGACTTTTCTTTTTTCTAAGTCTTATAGGTTGATTCGATTATTGGAACCAAAGTCTTTGGATTCATCATATTGACATCATGAATCAATATTTATTTTATCACAAGTTTTGACTTAGTAATCTTGGTTTTTTCTTTATGCATGTATTTTACATGACACAACAAATTTAGAATCTTCTTCTCATACTCAACAATAGACATGTTTTCTTGATTTAGAAACTAAAAATCAATGATTTTTTTCTCTTTATATTTGGCATTCAAGTATATTTTGTAAAAATAAGTCTCAAAAATAGACCAAGAAAGGTTAAAGTGTTAATATCCTTTAATGGCACAAAAGGGGTTTCCACCACAAAGTTGCAAGACCAACTAACTAATAGGCTACCACCCTATATTTCATATTTGATGGTATGTTATGTAGGTTAAAATATTTCTTTAAGTATACCAACCATGTATAGACTACATCACTTTATTCCTCACCTAAAAAGGTATATGGTAGAAGCTTCTTCATCTCTTTAATGATTGAGTCAACTATGATCAAAGGTATTTCTTGAATCACAGGTCCTTCTACTTAGTCCAATTTCTAATTTGGGTACTTCTTCTTGGGATATCCCTCCAAGATTATTTAACCTTTACTCTTGGTTATCAATATTACCTTGAAAAGTGTTAAGGGTTGTTAATATTCCACTAAGGATATCCTCATTTTTGTCAATTAGATTCCTAATGGCTACATCAGTATTTGGAACCTCAGTATTGTTATCAACATTATTTATGGGCAACTCTTCTTGGTTACAAATGGGGATGCAACTAGGATGACTCCTTCCTCATCCTATACCTATGAACTTAGTTGGGTTGACATTAAAAGGGTCACCATAAATTTTTCCTTCACTTGATTGTATTCTAACCATCTTGAGAATTACAAAGTGATAACTCGGTATATTACAAAATTTTAAAGAAGAATACTGGTTTCCAAAGTTCCCTAGAGAAAAAAAATACTCTAATACCATATGAAACAACTAAAAAGATGTAATTATATATCAAAGTGTATTTTGGATGCATGTCAGATCCAATACCTCTCTTGTTAATGAAAGTGATACTCATTCAGTGCACTCACATAAACTCAACTAGAACTAGATGAGGTGAAGTGAAGTAATTAGATAGAGGTAACTACATATAAAGGGTGTTATGGGGAGGCATGTTACCTCAATATATGTTTATGGATTTTGTGGTGTATCAGTGTATGCATATATGGATAGGACCTAAATACGATATGTGGCACTTGTACTTCCACATAAGACCATTTATAGTCCTTAACCCTAGGTAAATACCTTATTCTCCTTAATGGGTTTCAGTTCTACTCAAGGATGGTTAATTTCAAAGCTTAGTTTAATCAAGAAGGATAACTCTAACATCTTAATTTATCATTTGGGTTAAAATAATTTTACATTTAGAATACAAGTTACTAACCTCATAATCAAACATGATTTTAGACAATTAATTTATAATAACAATGAGAAAACAATCCATCCCATGAAAATTTATAATTAATTATACAACAAAAATATTATTTCATTAAAGATATCATAGCAAGAAAAATTTTAAAACTCAAGGCCTTACAGTGCTATCGGTTGAGGCCATAATCACCTCATGACCTTTAAGGTCACTGCACCGTTTCCTTAATAATTCAAGCAACACTTATTTAATAAGCATGGATGTTATTATTATAATAATTAAAAATGACATGATTATGATAAATATCATCATTCATCAAATAACCTTAGGTAGCTTATAAATGAATCCATATAATTACTTTATATTGGCATAGCCAATGCGATGCAATAATACAAGGAGAGTTTCAAACATAATGTATCCAATGTTTCTAATTTATTATTCCTTGATCATATAAAAATTTTAAGGGAATTTGATAGTTTTAGTCATTCTATTATCATCATAACCATTCATAAGAAATAAATTTATTAAAGGAATAAATTATTTTCATACAAAGTTTTCCATTATCATCTAAGGAAATGTATCAGGTTATGAACAAACATAATGAACCATCACATTCCAGATTTGAACAAGTATAACTAAGCTCATATTTTAAATAAACTAGATGGAAAGTGACTTTCATACAACATAATATACACAACATAAAAAAAATACAAACAAAAAATTAGCTGAGTTTCAAGTTGAGTGGCACCCAAATAAAATGTTCCACTTAAAGAATTTTTACAAATTTCTATTGGGCATGCCATGGACAACAAGGCAAGAAAATTTAGCTAATAAAAAAGGGAACGAAAACACATGCATCCCAAATAAATAAAAATCAACAAGTATGCATTCCTTAGTCATATATTTATGCAATATTAAATGAAGTAGAAAATAATATTAAGCTTGCTTATTTAATTTAATTGAGTAATATTGCATATTTGAAGCATGAATTTTAATCCAATTAATACATTTTAACTTCATCTTATTGCATAACTAACCTACTCAGGAATACTATAAATGTCTACAAAAAATGACTTAATTAAGCAAGTGAACTAGATCAACTCATAATTCATTTATTATTAAATAAAATAACAAAAGTAATAATTTTCAGATTTAATATATGCAATATACATACCTTTATACACAACTAGGTATGTTTAAAATATATTTTAGAGGTGAGAATTTTATTTATGTTTCTGTATGCACCAACAGCTAGTAAAATTGAATAACCCATGCATAACTGAAAAAACTAAGAAACCCATATTCTATTCATCTATGTAAATGGATTCATAATATCTATTTTAATGATATAAAGATATTCATTAAGCTAGTTTACTTGATTAATTAAATTTTATTTGTTTCTATACCAAGACAACATAAATATATGTCTAAGTATCTCTATGACCAAATTAAAGGATTTAAAAATATTCAATATTACTCATCCCATATACACAATATGTTTCTAAGTAATATTATATAATTACATAATTAATCCCACTTATGATAAACATCAAGTAAAAAAAATTCTAATATCCAAATCATAAGATTAAACCAATGAATTAACAATACACAAGAATCCATCTCAACATAATCATATAGCTAATATTAAAAGAGTAATTTTATATTAATAGCATTAACAAAATGTTTTATCAATAGGAACGAAATAAAATTAAACATCTAGTAACTTAATATACATGAAGTGAATTAATTTCAACAACATATCAAATTAACCTCTTACTCTTCAAGCAATATTCATCCTTTCATTTATTTTCTTACATTACATTATCAACACAGGTTAGTACTAACATGAAAAACCAATACTAAATCAAGATTTCATAATAACTAGTTATAACTCAAATAAAAATAATAATATAATCATATAAATAAATAAATCATAATTAACATAGTTATTTTGTTACCAACTTACTTCACATTTTCAAAAAATTATCAAAACATAAAGCAACAAGTGAATGAATTAGGCAAGCACTCCCAACTAGTCCTATGAGCTCAACCATCGATGACCCTTACCACCCCAACCATCAGCAAGATAGTGGTTGCAGAAACTAATGATGTGAAGGTATTTATAAGCAATTAAATTCTAAACAAGTAGACATCTCAATAATTCAACATAGCACAACAAATAATAACAAATTCCATTCTGAGGTGAGATGGAAATAATCAATTCATCTTTGATATAAATCAAAATAAGGTATTACTATCATAAGATGTCGCAAGATATATAATAGATTAACAACTAATCCTTTCTATATCTTTCAATATAACCATTTTTGATCCATGTCCAAGTTTATGATCGATCTCATCTATCCCAACTCCAAATTTATATCCCAAGTATACAACATACCCAATATTTAATCATTTAGGCCTAGTCTAGGAATGAAAACTCAATGACCATGTAAGAAATCATATCAAAAACACAACCAAGTCATGAAAAAATGTAATAATCCAAATAAGCCACTCATTACACTCAAGCATACATAATATTCAAACCAAAATAATATAAACATTTCTACAAATCACCAAAATTTATAGGTTGAACATAAACCCATCCATGTATTCCATAAATACAAAAGAAACTCCTTAAGACTTCCTTCAACACCCTACTATTTCAAACAAAATAAAACCATGTATATTCATTCCAAACTTAATAAAGGTGAGCCACTAAGTCTTACACATGAATTTGTTCAAAACAAAACACACAAAAATAGTCATCTTAATCATGCCATAAGGAATCAAAATTCAATAATAGACCCCATTAAAAATAACCAGTCAAACATATTCAACAATCCCATAGCTAAACATACAAATGTAGTTAAATTATAACATAAAACCCCATCGACTATGCCTTTAAGAATCATGACATAGATATATAAAATTCAATCAAAGATACAACATAAACCCCAGATTAATATCTTGGAAAGAAGTTGTTACAATAACATACAACTTGGCCTTAACACAGTTAACTATATTTTAAGAACACCAACATTTCATATAATCTTTAACATAGAAAGTACATAAAACTCCGCCAACCATTAACAATGAAACCTAAGTCAAAATATCATTCAATAGTTCATATTTAAAACATGGTCACTTATTATGAAAACCCAAATGATTATCAACATCTTTCATGTAGCCACAAGGGACATCATAACCCATTAAGGATTCAAAAATCAAGTATACAAACCCAATTTAAAATAATACCCATCATTCTCACAATGAACTAGAAGAAAATTAGATACATAAATTTTTTTGAAGGCAGCATACATGGAAATATATACTCAAAATACATAGGGGTTGAGACCCATTAACTCATTGAATAACTCCACAAAACATAATGAAACATGCATGCACACGCACGCGCGTGCGTATGCACGCACACGTGCGCGCACACACACACACACACACACACACACACGCACACACACACACACACACACACACACACACACACACACACACACACACACACACACACACACACACACACACACACACACACACACACACACACATGTATGTATATGTATGCATATATACAAGGTAAATAATAAAACAAATTATAACCCATTAATATTTCAAACCAAACAACATAAGTATATGTCTAAGTATCTATATGAACAAATTAAAGGTTTTAAAATATTCAATATTACTCATCCCATATACACAATATGATTCTATGTAATATTATATAATTACCTAAGTAAATCCCACTTATGATAAACATCAAGTAAAATAAATTCCAATATCCAAATCATAATATTAAACTAATGAATTAATAATACACAAGAATCCATCTCAACATAATCATATAACTAATATTAAAAAGAGTAATTCTACATTAATAGCATTAACATACTATTTTATCAATACGAAGGAAATCAAATTAAACATCTAGTAACTTAATATACATGAAGTGAATTGCCTTCAACAACATATCAAATTAGCCTCTTACCCTTCAAGCAGTATTCAGTGTTTCATTTATTTTTCCAAATTCCATTATCAACATAGGTTAGTACTAACACAACTAACTAATACTAAATCAAGATTTAATACTAAATAAGTTAGAACTAAAATAACATTAATATAATCATCTAAGTAAATAAATCATAATTAACATAATTAAATTTTTATCAACTTACTTCACATGTTCACAAATCATTGAAACATGGAATAGTAAGTGAATTAATTGGATAATCCCTCCTAACTATCCCTATGAGTCCAACCATCAGTGACCCTTACCACTCCAACCATAAATATTATGGTGGTTACAAAAATTAGGGATATGAAGAGATTTATAATCAATTGAATTCTAAACTAGTAGACATCTCGATAATTCAACATAACACAACAAATGACCATAAATTCCATTTCAAGGCAAGATGGGAATAATTAATCTATCCTTGATATAAATTAGAAGAATGGATAACTATCATAAGATGTCAAATTATATATAATATATTAATAACTAATCCACTCTATATCTTTCAAGATAACCATCTTGGATCCCCATCCAATTTTACAGTCAACCTCAGCCATCTTGACTACAAATTTATACCCTAGGTTTACAACATACCCAATATTTAATAATTTAGGTCTACTCTAATAATGATGACTCAATGACCATGAAATAATATAAAACACACAACCAAATCATGAATAAACATAATAATCTAGATAAGTCATTCATTACACTCAGGCATACATAATATTCAAACTAGAAATAATATAAACATTTATGCAAAACACCAACATTTACAAGTTCAACACAAACCCATGTATTCCATTAATACCAAATAAACTCCTTCATACTTCCTTTGATGCCCTCATAGTTATAACATAATACAATCATTTATATTTATGCCAAACTTAACATATTTGAACCACTAAATCTTACACAGGAATTTGTTCAAATCAAAACACATAGAAACAACCATCTTAATCATGCCATAAGGAATAAAAATTAAACAACATGCTTGCTTTAAAAAAACTAGTCAAACCTATTGAAAAATCCCATAGTTAAATATACAAATGTAATAAAAGTATGACATAAAACCCCATTGACTATGCCTTTAAGAATCATGACATAGATATATAAAATGCAGTCAAAGATACAACATAAAACCCAAATTAATATCTTGCAAAGAAACCATTACAACTACATGAAACTCGGCCTTAAAATAATTGTTTATATCTAAAGAACCCTAATATTTCACATAATCTTCAATATGGAAAGCATATAAGACTCTTCCAACCATTAACTATGAAACCCAAGTTGAATTCTCATTCAATAGTTCATATCAAAAATGCAATTACTTATTATGAAAACTCAAACAATTGTCAACATATTTTATGTAGCCATAAGGGACATTACAACCCATTAACAATAACCCATTAAGGGTTTGAAAATCAAGTATATAAACCTAATTTAAAACAACACCCATCATTCTCAAAATGAACTAGAAGATAATCGGATACATATTTTTTTTCAAAGGCAACCTACATCAAAATATATAATCAAAATACAAAGGGTCTGAGATCCATTAACTCGTTGAATAACTACACAAAACATAGTGTCCTCTGTGTGTGTGTGTGTGTGTGTGTATCATAATAATAAATTATATATATTATTATAATAATATATTAATTTAATATGTAATATAATGTATTTATTAGTATTAACATTATAAATAATTTAGGTATTGGTATAGCGATTCCTCCCATTTCATCATAGAAAAGAGTATGTATCCTATTGTAACTTGTTATTACCAAGAAAAAAACTGAAACACAAATTAATCCATGTGAAATCATTTATAAAATGGCTCCATTGAGACCTTAATCTATCATGGAACCAATTCTTATAATTACAAAACCCATATAAAATATTGATGAATAGGCTATTCTCATTTTCAAATTGCATTGATCCATAGAATTTAGAGGTGTATATATAATTTACACTCCTCATATTATTATCAACCAAGGTGAAAACAGAGAATGAAAATGACATAACAATTCCATATTTATTTACATTAACCCATATCCTCGCATTTTGAAGATAACTCTGACCAAAATCATAAATGTATTATATTGTGTTTCCCCATGAGTATTTGGTAATGAGGTATGTAAAGGGAAGATTGGAAATTTTATGGCATAAGCATAAAAACCCTAAATATAATATTATTTATAATGTTATGAGATAATATTTTTTAGCTAATATTTTGAAATCAAATGTAGATTCAAGATATCCATAAAGACCCATAATTAAATATATTAAATATTACTATTAATATATATTATTTTATTATATTATATTACAACATATTATTATATTATAGTGTATAATATATTATATAGTTATATTATATTATAATATAACAAGAGTGCTAAATTCTAAGCCCTTATGGGAGTTAGTATGATATTTCACATGCAAGTTTAGGATTAAGTTTAATACCAACTTCAATAGGAGTAGTGGTAGATTTATAATCAAGCATGTTAAACTTAACAAGAATATTATGAGCATATTGAGATTGTGATACAATAATTAAATTTTTATCTTAAAATATAGTTATTCCTAAAAAATGATGTATAATGTCTACATTAGTGATTTTAAACATTTGACATAGTTTATCCTTATATTTATGAATTAAACTAGTTAGATCACTAGTAATAAACAAATCATCAACATATAATACAATTAAAATTAAATGAACAATTTCAATTTTAAAAAAGAGATCATTATCTGAATAGCAGTTAGAAAAACCTAATTCTTTGAAAAAAAGAAGTAATTTTAGAATACCAAGCTTGAGAATCTTATTTTAAACCATACAAATATTTTTTAAAATTTCATACATAATGTTCTTTATTAGGATCATTAAAACCTTTAGGTCAAGTAATATATATTTCTTATTCTAAACAACTATTTATAAATACATTCTTGACATCTATTTGGTGGATAACCCAAACATTTTGGGCTGCAAGAGTAATAAGAAATCTAATAGTACTTATTTATGTTATAGGAGTAAAGGTTTCAACATAGTCAATCCTTATTTTTTTATTAAACCCACAAGCAACTAATCTAACTTTAAACTTGTCAATTTTACTAATTGAATTATATTTGATCTTATAAAGCCACCTATAACTGAAAATATGGCTTTTAGGTGGAAGAAAGACAAGATCCCAAGTCTAATTTTTAATTAAGGCATTATATTCAACTTACATTAAAACATTTCATCTATCATCTTGAGTGGATTCCTAAAAATATTGAGGTTCGCATTCATACATAGTCATTAATGCATGATAAGAACGTTGACTTCTACTTAGTTTATTAATATTATCAATATTAGAAGATTGAATTAAGGATTCTATCCATTTAGGTCTTTTATATTGAAAATGAAACTCAGGGGGTTATTTAAACTATAATTTATCCATAACTAGATGAACTTCCTCAATTTTATCTATTTCATCACAATGATAAATATGAGAGTCAAGTTCATCAATAGAAGAACACTGAGGAGGATCCATAAAAGGCTTACAAAAGGATTTTTCAAGATTATGAACATTCCTATTCTCAATATTATAACATTTAGAGGGATCATACACTCTTAAACATTTTGTCTTGCCTCCATATCCTAAAAAAAATGCAAGAATAGGAAGTGGGTTTGAACTTCTTCCTCTTAGCTTTAGGGACAAAGATAAAAGTAGGACTACCAAAAATCCTAAGATGAGCCACACTAGGTTATTTTTTAGTCCACATTTTTAAAGGGGTAGAAAGATGCAAGTATTTGGTAAGGACTTTATTTAAAATATAGATATTAGTGTTCATGGCTTAGGCCCATAAGAACATAGAAACATTTGTAGATTGCAACATTGTTCTATCCATTTTTATGATGGTGTAATTTTTCCTTTCAACAATACCATTTTGCTGAGAGGAATAGGGAGTTGTTAGTTTCCTTTGATTACCAAAAATAATGTAAAAAGAATAAAAATATTTAATAACATATTCACTATCATAATTAGTTCTTAATCTCTTAATATAAAAATTAAATGCATTTTCAACACTAGCTTTAAATTCCTTGAATTTAGACAACACGTCAAATATTTTTAATGAAAAAAGATCAAATCATTCTAGTATAATCATCAATAAAATTAATATCGTATAAAGAACCATTAAAAGATACAAATTCAATAGGTCCTAAAATATCAGTATGAATCAATTCTAAAGGATGTGAAGAATTTGCATCATGATTCTTTTGAAAGGGTTTAGTATGTTGTTTACCACGTAAGCAAGCCTCACAAGTTTCATGATGAGAAGGGATAAAAAGAAGTCCAACAACAAGATTATTTGTATAAATATCATGTAAAATTATAAAATTAAAATGTCCTAATATTTTATGTCATAATTGAGATTCATTCTTATTATGTGATGGAAGTAAACATGGAGAAGAAGGAGAAAAAATATATAAACATTCTTTTGAATACCTTCAGCAATCAAGGAACTAGATTGATTTCTAATGGACCAACTATATTTAATAAATATTATAATAAAATTATCATTTGTAAGTTGATAACAAGATATCAAATTCTTTTTAAGCTTAGGTGTACATAGAAAACATCATTAATAACAACATTTTTAAAAAAAAATCTTTTCAATATTTAATTGATTCTAAAAATAATTCTCTGAAGTAAATTCTTTTAAAAATATCTCTAAAATCACATAAAATATTAGATAATCATGTCATATGTTGTGATGTAATGCTATCTAAAATCCATTCATTTTCATTTGAAGCATAAAGCAATAACATTTGAAACCTTATTGTTATTCTGATTAGGGTTTTGATTCTTCGACTTATTTTGATTAGATCTCTTTCCTTTGTTATTTTATAAATTTTATTGTTATTTCTATCCTTTATTTATAACAAGTTTCCCTTCTATGACCAAATTTACCACATAGATTGTAATTTCAATTAAACTTAGGTGTATGAATCTTATTAACTAATTTATTATTCTCGTATTTGTCTTTAGTAGAATTAGGGTTAGATTTATGGATTTAAGTGTTATCAAAAACATTATTTAATATGACAAGTGCCTAAGTAGTATTCTCTTTAGAATAAAAATGTATCATAGCTTGCTCTTCTTGAATCAGGAGAGTAGACAAGGTGGTAAGATCAGGGATATCTTGCTCAATTTGATACTTAAAATTCAAAATTGAAATAACTTTTTAAAACTTTTCATGAATATTTAACTAAATGATAAAATAAATCAACTGATATTGAATCAAATTATAATTAGATCCATCTAATTAAGCTTTAATGTTTTAAATTTTAACAAGAAAATAAAAAACATTTTCATCACCCTTCATAGGTGTAGTTAGCAATTCAAAGATTAATTTAATGATCTTGAAAGGTGAGTGCCTTCATGAATGTACTCAAGGATTTTCCAAACATCACTAGGAGACTCTTGATTATCAGTATTGTGAATGAATTCATCCTTATCACTCTACAAGATAATGAATATAGCTTCCTACATTTTTTGTTGAAATGCATCGATAAGCTCAGGTGTTACATGTCATCCAAAAAGGGAATTTTTAGTACCAATGACAATATTCCATAATTTTTGGGTCATAAATTAGGCTTTAACATAAAAATTTTATATATTATAGTTATTTTCCTTAAGCATTTGATATTTATATAAGGAAAAATGAGGCCAATCCCTAACTTCTCTTTAAACAAGACAGTAAACAAATGCTTAAAAAAATATTTTAAATTATTTTCAAAATAAAGTGAATTACACATACAAATATACTTAATTACATAATTTATATGCCAAAAAATTGAATTAAATTTTCACTAATATAGGTGTCAAAAGAGTCATGCTCAAAATGACCACTTAAACACTATTATTAAAAAAGGTGTAAAAGGTTTAATAAAAAGATTCAAAACAAAAAATGGATCACTCCAATGCATATATAATGTGACAAAATCTAGAGATTGATTGGTTACATGACTATGTTTGTTAAAAGATGTTTCACTAAGTGGAAAGTTGAAACAAGTTTGACACTAGAGAGGGGTTTACATGTGAGAAAGTTGGCATACAACCCAAGATTGAAATTCAAATTAATTTATTTTGAAAAAAATAAATAAAATAATATTAGGAGGGATTTGAACACAAGACCTCCCTTGTGACAAGCTTTTAACAAAAGAAAGCTACCAACCCTTCTAAGAATTTACTTGAGATTTTACATGCACTAATTTAAAGTTATATGTTTTTATCTTTTGTTTCAAAAATAAATAAATAAATATATTATGTGCATGTAAATAACATAAGTGAAAAAATAAAAAATAAATAACTTTTTAGTAATTCTTTCTTTTTCCAAGGTAGATCCCATGATTTGGAAAAAAAATTAATAAATAGTTTAATTTTTAAATACTTTTCCAAAAACTATATGAATTTAAAAATATACTTGTAGCTTCATAATGGTGGTCGATATATGAATAAATTATCATGTAAAATTGAATATGTATTTAAAGTCCTCTAAACTTTGCCAATCCCCTTGATTTTTCATATTGAAGATGAAGGAAAATTTAAAAAATGAATTTTGGTTGAGAAATGAATTTTTCCAAGATCCTAGGTTGTATAATGGCATCCCAAACATAAAAAATTATATATTTTTATAAATGCTTCCCAGGGTCTGAAAAAATGTTAACCTCCTTAAATATACATAATATTATTATTTATCAACAATTGGGCATGAAAATGATTGGAAAAAATAATTTTTGAATTTTTTCACCAGGCATGGGCCATACACCAGACTAATGGCATCTCAAGATTTGAATAAAACTATTTGAATAAATTAATATATCAAAAATTTATATTCAATTAAATATAATTTGTTTGCCAAGCTTCAACACTCCACAAGCTTTGATACCATGAAAGATTGTATGTATACATATATGTAACAATACACTGGATGAGATCTAGAAGTGTAAATGAATAGGTAAAGCTTATGTGAAAAATGACACAAAGATTTGAAAGTGGGAAAAATTATAGGAGCTAAAAAACCCATGAGTGATATTCAATCATTGAAAAACAATAATAACCCAAATACAAATTCTTCTCCTTCTCACTTCTTCATGCAGTGCTTCACAAAACTCACAAATTGAATATGATCAAAATAATTTCATGTTTGAATGAATTCAAAATAGGGGTAAAACTCTTTTTAATAGTGAAATTTCAAGTGAGGTGACTGTTGTAAAAATAATGGGTCCATCCATCCTGATAAAGTCATCTAATTAAATTTTGGTATCACGTTAAATAATTATAACTTTATTTTTTATTTTCATAAGGTTTACACCTTGTATTAATTGATAATATATTATTATTATTTAATAACTTTACCAAGGATAAGGGTAAATAATCCAACTTAGGATTAAATTCTCTAAAATAATTGAAACTAAAAATTGAGGGAAATATGACAATCTAAAATATGGTTAGATTTATAATTTAAAGGTTGACTATATATGAATAAATAGTCAAAATCAAATTGATGACACACTGACCTTAGTCTTCAAACTATGCAGTCTACACGTCCCTTACTATGCGCTCTAATACCAAAAATGATGAACCGGCCTTTCTGCATAGTACTCTGATACCAAATGATGAACTAAAATCTTCCTCAACTGATATGCAGTCCCTAAACTGCTCTCCATCCAAATGATGAATTGAAATCTTCCTCATTAGTGCTCTAATACCATAATACTGCAACATAACATTCCTCTGAACCAAAATGAAATGCAGCTCTACTAACTGAGATAAAACGGCTCTGGGGACTCTATTCCCAAATGATGACTAGCTCTGAGACTGCTCTGCCACCAAATGATGCGCTCACCTTCTGCACAAGGCTCCGGGGACTCAATTTTCATACCCTACAAAGTCTATAGATTTACACCTGTAGAGTCCATATATTTCTCCCTCTCTTGCATAGTCCATAGATTTTACCTCTACAGAGTCCATAGATGCAACCTTATAGAGTCCATAGATTTACACTTGCAGAGTCCGTAGATTTCTCCTTCTCCTGCACAGTCTGTAGATTCTTATCATCACCCTCCTTGCTATCACTACAACACCTTCTGGTACATAATCTCCAACCGATGCTTGATGAATTCCTCCATTGGATTTTTGTAAGTCCTCTAACTCAGACCAACCAGCACTCTCACCAATATTTTGCCGATGATAATTCTCTTCTGTTTGAGGAGGGTTGGAATTCTCCTCAGCTCCCTTTAATTGGTTTGGTCTACAAGTACGTATCCCTTTCACCCTTCCTTCATGCGGGCTCTATGTTCAAAGATGATCCAATTGCTCGAGCATGTCAGTCACAGTGAAAGTATCGTTGATCAACTTCACGAGAGTCTCCGTCATTTCCCTAACAAAGGGAATCCTTTCTGCTGCACTCGATTGCTTCGATGTTACTCAGCTCCCTTTTCTTCTCATCATAGATTCAAGCCAATCTTTTCTATCAAATCCACTATTTTCTTCCAGATCGAGCTACCAGACTCTATCAGGACTATCTGATATGACAAGATGATTATATGGGTCTACTTTAATCTTACCTGTAAGCCCGTAGAGCTTATCTCTGTGATGGACAAGCCAACTCATTTTTTCTGGAAGACCTTGGGCAAGCCCTCGACGTAGACCAAAATTCATTCGAATCCATATATCTTTTACACAATCATATAATTCCCCTTCACTGTCATTTCAATAGATCTGGAACAACGTGTTGAAATACATTATATTGAACTCCTTCTCTTCTTTGACTCTCAATAAAATAAATGCTCTTCAAATTCTTTAATTATATGAATTTTCCCAGACAACTTTGCATGCAGATCAATTACCAATACATGGAACCTATCTTGATTTTCTTTGATTTATCTACCATTTTGTAAACTTAAAAATAGTTAACCAACAAATTGCTTAGCAGAAGCACAGTGGAATAAATAATACATGAACTGAAGTAAACAAATATAACTCTTATTTCATGCAATCTAACAACACACCATAATCATTATTTCTTCAAATGTTTTTACAATCTGTCCATATGCAGTCCTTTTCCTGGACTTGCTCCTACACTACCTCTTACACTACTTCCTACATTACTGCCCACAATATTGAAATAGTCCTAATTTATTACTAACACGACTGAACCAAATCCTAAAAAGGCTCAACAATATGCTGTCAAACATAGTATTATGCAACTAACACCTAACCTACGTCACTTATGGCTTGATTCTCTTGATTTTACATGGTGACAAGGTTGTCAACCTCTAAAATAACTAATTTGACTCAAATAAACCTATCCTTCTCCTCTTGACAAGTGTACATGATTTTTTTTGGATTATAATATTTTTGAAAAGAAATCTTTATCCATATTCCTATCACATCTAAACACTCCCAAGATGCTCCTACATCAGATTCCTAGGCTTAAAAAATTTCTTGAGCTCCTGCTCATGAATTTCATTTGTTTGCCCATTTACAAAGGTAAAACTTTACAAAACAAATGTCTTCTTCATTCAATTTTTCATACAAATGTGCATGTTCTTGACTACCACACTTGTGTCTTGTTTTGCTTGTTGTCTTTTCCTTCCAATGTATATCTTTCTACCTCTTCATCTTCTTTGCAGTCTTCTTCTTTACATATTCATCCTCTTGAATGAGGATATCAACTTCTATTCTATCTTCTTGAGCTCTTAGAAGAGCTCTCTTCTCCAAGTACTTAAACTCCTTATCAAGCAAACCTGTACAATCACCATTCAAAGCAAAATTAGAAGTAAAAATTTGTGACCCTTGGGTCTCTTCAAATTTTTGAACCCATACTTGCTGCTCAAATATGACTTCTTGGTCCTTTGTCTTCATTTCTTCTTCACAACAATGTTCTACCTCCTCAAATATTGTTATAGGACAAATTTTTTTCTTCTCTTCGTGGTTAATGGAATATTCTAAGGCTTCCAACTCTTCCAACAACTGCTCTTTACTTTGATACACAAAAAGCTTGTTTGGTTCCTCAACTAGAAACTCTCCATCAAGGTTTTCTATCTCCTTCAGGATATCTTCTTCAATTTTCAAGTCTAAACACTTAACCTTCTCTCCATCTTCTTCTTGCAGCTGTTCCACCCCTTGGCATACAAATACCCATTCTTGTTTCTTATCAAGAAACTCTCCTTCACCTGCAAATTCTTGATCAAACTACCATATTTATTTTAAGAGATCTTTCTCCTTAGTAATAGTACATTTGAATCAAAATCAACTCTATCAACATTATGCAACTAAAAATTGTCATCTTCAATCTTTTCCAATTCTGAAATTTGATCATTATACCTTTGTTCTTCATCAACATGCAGCTCTTCATTCCTTTTGTTCTCTTGAGTAAGGACTTCTTCTTCTTGCTTGATCAATTCTTTATGTTGGAGTTCTAACTGATCCTTCTTCATGTCTTCATCACTTGAGGCATTACAACAAGCCTCTTCTTCTTGTCTAAACACTCTCTCATGAAGTGCTTCACCTCCTTGATCCATGAGCATCTTCATTGGATCATATGTTTCTCCTTCCTCCTCAACTTGCTTTCCTGTAAACAAAACATCAAATGAAATATTAGATAAAAAAACATTTGGCCACTTGATCTTTTGAGTGATTACTTGTTGTTGGTCTATTTCTTCAATGATGAGATCCATCTCATCTACCAAGTATTGATCCTCTTTATACTGAAATTCTTCTTCAAACTGAAACTTTTCTCCCAGCTCTTCATTCTTGAGCTTATCCCTTTGTTTATGCTTCTTCATCTCTCTCCTTAAGGCAACTCTTAGCATTCTTCTTCTTCTTCTTTCCATCACTAATCTAACTGACCATCTTACTCTTTTCTTCTTCATTACCCATCCTTGCCATGGTTTTTCCATATTTTCTACCATGATTTTTATCATGTCTATTCTTGCCTTTATCTCATTCACTTCTCTTTGGTACTCTTCCTCTCTTTGTCTATTTTGTTTTTCTCTTTCTTGTTTCTCTCTCTTTATCTGATTCATGTTTCTTCTAGGTAGTCCCTCTATCACTCTTCTCAATTCTTCAAACTCCATCTTTTACCTCACCTAAGTCTGTTTCACCTTAGTCTTTTGGCAAACTATCCAAGCTTCTTCTTGGATCTTCTTCTTCTTGAGCAATTCACTATGCTCTTCTTCTAGAGCTTCTCTTGGCTCTTCACTAAGCCTTCCTTGGCTTCTTCTCCTCTTAAGCCTCAATGGCTTTACAACCTTGAACCTGCAACCTCACAAAATACATTATCTCTGTAAAAATTGATTAGAAGAGTACAACATTTTCCTTTTTCCAAGAGCTTACTAGTTCTCTTCCTTTGTTCTTCAAGCCTCTATGGCTTTTGGACTATCTCTTGCCACTCACTCCTTTCTTTCCACTTCAAGGTTTTTCACTT